>CM062294.1:556280545-556711358 GCA_031216915.1 Pictodentalium vernedei | reverse complement strand
CATATTCAGAGTTATAAAAATCAAGTCCCTGGGTTGATATGGGCCCTTGCTATTGGAGCCTGAATTTTAACTCAGTCCAATGTGAGGAATAATCTTCAAAATTCTTCTCCAGAAGTTAGAATCTTTTGATATATGGTATATAACATCCTTACAGGGATCGGATTCAAGTTAATCATTTCAAGTCCCTCGGTTAATATTTGGACTTTCTTTGTGAACCAAAATTTTAACTGAGTACTATATGGGGAATAATCTTTAAAAATGTTCATCAGATCCACCTGTACATATCCAGATCTAGTTTTTCAAATCAAGTCCCTGACTTAATATTTGTGTTCCCTATGAGGGCCCAAATTTTTACTTAGTGCAAAATGCAGAATATTCTTTTAAAGTCTTCTTCTCACTGAACCCCAGTCTGAATCTTTTGATATATCATGGAGTGAGAACCATAAGATTCTATCTTCCAGTGGAAGGGTTAGGGTCGGGATTCCAGTGGAAGGGTTATGGTCGGGATTCCAGTGGAAGGGTTAGGGTCAGGGTTCCAGTGGATGGGTTAGGGTCGGGGTTCCAGTGGAAGATAGAACCTTATGGTTCTCATACGACGATATGGTATACACCATCCTCAGGGGAGTAAAATTCAAGCTTTGTAAGTCCCTGGGTTAATATTTCTACTCCCTATTCCAGGTCAAATTTTAATTTAGTCCAATATGAGGAATAGTCTGCTTCTCTTACACTAGTAGTATCTTTGATCTTACAGTACATGGAGAGTGTATTATCACTAAATCACCCACAGAGTGGAGATTCCACCTAAGAAATAATTGCAAATTTGTTGCAAAGCATAACTAACACAAGCAAAATTTCAGCCAGTGGACCTCCGGGTTAAACCCGGAGGTCCATTGGCTGAAACATTGCTTGTGTTTTTGTCGATATGAACACAATTTGAAAAGTATTGCTTGGGTGGTAACTCCACTCCGCGGGTGATTTAGTTACAATCCACTCTCCACGTACTGTAGGTGTACATCATCCTTAGAGGGGTCAGATTCAGTTTGTCCCTGGGTTGACATTTGTGTTTCCTATGGGAGCCCACATTTTAACTTAGTGATCTGTTGGGAATATTCTCAATATCTTTTTCTCCAGAACCACCAATCAGAATCGTTTGATATTTGGTATGCAACATCCTTAGGGGCAGGGGGTGGGTGGGGGGAGGGGGGGAGGGGGCATTGTTGGCAATTTATGTTCATTCAAATAAAGTCCCTGGGTTAATATTTGGACTCCCAATTGGACCACCAATATTAAATTTGTGTAAGGAAGGAATATTCTTTGAAATCTTCTTGCAAACCACCATTCAGAATGTTTTGATATTTATTATGCAACACCCTAGCTGGGCTCAGCTTCAAGTAAAATCAAATCAAGTCCCTGGATACATATTTCGACTCTCTATGAGGCTCAAATTTTAACTTGTCATAATAGATGACTAATCTCTAGAAATCTCATTCAGAATCTATTGATATTTGATGATACTGGATCCCATCCTGGGGATGGAGGGGGAGGTTCCAGATTCAAGTTTGTTCAAGTTAAGTCCCTAGGTTGATATTTGGGCTCCCTAGTTTTGCTTTACTGGGGCATCATTTCTGTGTAGCATCATAATACTAGAAAAAGTCATCTGACATGGACAACAGAGTTATAAATTAAATAAATCATTAAATGACTTTATTCCTTTGTAGTGTTAACTAGCCACAGATTCTAATGAGATCCTTCTTTAAAACAACTTTGTGAGATGAGCACCTCTTGTTTTGTTTTACTTTTATCCCCCACCAAAACTAAGTTTTGAAAAAACTAAGAAAAAGAAATGGGTTTTGTCTGTCCGTCCATCCACTTTTTTGTGAACACGATAACTTGGAACAAATATTATCAGATTTTGATGAAACTAGGATTGGGCACTCAATATAAGAATATCTCAAAAGAGTTTGATATTCAGTGAATTTCAATCATTTTTGTGTGAGTTATGCCCCTTTTTTCATAATTCTCATTGTTTAGAACTTAATGATCTTGTGAATGCTATAACACAAACAAATATCATCAAATTTTTATGAAACTCGGTATGGACACTCTTTATAAGAATATCTTGGATGAGTTCGATATTCAGTGAATTTCATCCATTTTTGTGAGAGGTGTGCCCCCCTTTTCCATAATTCTTAGTGTGCATAAATTGATACAGTAGAATCCTCTTAATTGAATATCCATTTTGCCAGTGAAAATTATTCAATTAACAGGAGTATACAATTAACAGGGATTTGGTCAGTTTCCTGTGTTCTGGAGGTAAACTGAGCATTTATTCTATTATATCATAGAGCTCTGTCAAACAAGATATAATAGAATAAATGCCTGTATTGGATGTAGTGAGGCCAAAAAGGTTGATAAATAAGAGGAATTTGGTGCATGTCACAGTAATTTTTTCGACATATTACAAAAATTTATATACAATTAACAGGAGTTTACTCTACAACCCATATGCTATTAACAGATCAAATTTGTACCGAATGTATGGTAAATGATTTTGGGTTTGAAAATTATATTCAATTAACAGGGATATACAATTAAGAGATATCCAATTAAGTGGGCTCCACTGTACTATTGTGAACGCGATTAGCTGGTTCCAGTAATTTTCTACAGAATGGCATTTTTTAGTGTTCTGAGTTTTGTTTTGTTGATATTTGTTTATACAAATGGCTTGTTTTGCTAATTTTTTATTTTATTTATTTATATCAAAAGGTACCAGTGTCAGTTTTGACATCATACCAAATACTTACATGTTCGCAGTGACAATCTTGACATTTTAATAACGTTTACTTTCTGGAAAAGAAGAAACTTTTCCCTGAAGTGCATATGTACATTTTTTAATGAATGACTCCTGCTGTATTTTTTATTCCCACACCATTACCTGAAATCCATCAAATGGAAAATTGGAAGAAAATTACTCGCATCCATTAGATTCATTGCACATATCTCTCGTGGATGAATTGCAATGATGGTTTGATGTTTTTTAAGTAAATGAAAACACTACTATTGTTCCTTGTTGAAATTTAGTCTTGTTTTTTAGAAATTACAGCATTGTCATTGTAAAAAAAATATAGTTATTTTGTTTGGGGAATCTACAGCACTGGTTTAGTTTTTAAAAACCCTTGTCATGTGATCAGCACTTCATTAGAATAATCAATGAATTTGATCGAATTGATATATTTCATCATGCTGAAAATGTCAGATAAGCAGACCAAACTCCATGCTGATGTCATCTGGCTTGATCTGTCAGTCTCTTCTTGTCAGATCAACAGGCAATGTTCACGGAGATCAGTCAGATTAATGTTTGAAAACTCTCTTGGAGTAACGATCCTGTTCCAGAAGAACAACTCAGATTTTGATTTATGCCAACATCAGAGCAGCAAACTATTAATTTTTAGAATGTAATTTCTGGTGAAAAAAAAATAATTGGTATGGATCCGGGTACATGTAGGGTTCTTCAGTCACGATTATTAGTCCCCTACTGGCATCCCCGGAGGGGCTATAGGTTTGCACTCTGTCCATCCGTCAGTCTGTCAGTCACACTTAAGTTTTCCGGATTTTTGGGGGGAATGCTTCAACCGAATGATTTCATTCTTGGTAACCTACTATAGAACGATGACTTACAGATCAAGTTTGAGTTTCATGCTGATTGCATTATTCTTGTGTGAGTTATGGCCCTTGGAAATATGGAAAAGTGCCAAAATATCAGTTTTCCTGACTTTTTTTGGAAACGCTTCAACGAATGATTAAATTTTTGGTAACCTACTATAGAACGATGACTTACAGATCAAGTTTCATTTTCACTCTGTCCATCTGTAAGTCTGTGAGTCAGTCTGTCAGTCACACTTTAGTTTTCCAGATTTTCTTTTTGGAAATGCTTCAACCAAATGATTTCATTCTTGGTAACCTACTATAGACCAATGACTTACAGATCACGTTTGAGTTTCATGCTGATTGCATTATTCTTGTGTGAGTTATGGCCCTTGGAAATATGGAAAAGCGCCAAAATATCAGTTTTCAGGACTTTTTTGGAAACGCTTCAACGGAATTCGTGCTGATCACATCTAGGTTATAACATTTGTATAATTATCAATGCTCATTAGTCTGGTAGGGGACATTGTATTGCTTCAGCGATACGCGAGCTGTTGTTTTTTTTATTCATTATGTTGTTGATATTTTCTCATAGTCTTTTAACCTTTTACCCAAAGTATCAACCAAAACATGCCAGTGCCATTTAGAAAATTTGTCGTTGAAGTGTTATTATTTATTCTGAGCTTGTTACAGTGAGAGGTCATAAGCTATGTTTTTGAGGGAGAAAGTGAATTTTTTCAATTATTCATTTTCTTTTAACTGGTAGAGTGTTCAATTATTTTTGACCATCAAAATTTGTTCACTTATCTTTGCCTTGTTACAATTCATGGGAGAGTGCCTGTGGGCCGTGTGAGCCGTGCCTGTGGGCACTCTCCCATGAATTGTAACTAGGAAAATCCTAAGAGAACAAATAATATCACTTCAGAGATAAAATGAAGCATAGTAACTGAATTTGACACCTCTAAGTTGTAGTACCTGAACTTCAATGTAAAGCCCAAATATGGACTCTACCAGTTAACCCTTTACCCAATGCAGACGATATCAAATTTTATTATTTTAAATATCATTTTTTTCAATTTTTCTAAAAATTTCTTCTAAACCATATCATGTGACCCCTCATTGGAACAAGCTCAGTGAGCTTGTTCCAATGAGGGGTCACATGATATGGTTTTGTTGAAATATTTTGAAAAATTTAATTTTTTCAACTGCTCAATTTGCATATTACATGGGCAGTTGCGAGAGATTCGTTAGGTAAAGGGTTAAAATGTCATCTACTATTTGATTTAGTTGAAGGATTGAATGTATGACGTATTTTTGCAGTGCACATGTATTTGAAATCTGGTCCATATATATCTTCTATTTTAAAGGGAGAAAACATTTTTGTAAAGTGCTTATGAAAGGTTTAAGGTCGGGTATGGAACGCGATCGAAAATTAGGATCGGTCGGGAAACTGGAACAATTTCTTTTCTTTCTTTTTTTTCCCCATCAAAACATTTGCTGTCATATTGGAGAAAAGAGTAAAACATTAACCCTTTACCCAACGAATCGCCCGCATCCGCCCACATAATATGCAAATTCAGCATTTGAAAAAATATTTTTCAAAAAATTTCAACAAAACCATATCATGTGACCCCTCATTGGAACGAGCTCGTCGAGCTCGTTCCAACGAGGGGTCACATGATATGGTTTTGTTGAAATTTTTTGAAAAATTTAAAAAAATGGTATTTAAAATAATAAATTTTGATATCATCTGCATTGGGTAAAGGCTTAAGAAGACAGTGTAATTGGACAAGAGTTTTACAAAATAATATATCAGGATATTGTTTTTGTTTCAATTTACTCTTGTGTAATAAACCACATTAGATAACACTTTGTTTTGTTTTTCTTATTTTTAGTGTGATCTCAGCCTTTAAATGTTTGTTTCAATGCTTTACTTAACGACTTGTACTCTGATGTCTTATATGAAATTTCAAGTGGCAAATTTTTCACATAATGCAACTTGGAATTTTACACATGTAATATTGTTTGACAGAGCTCAATTAGAAATCGAGGTGAAAAATGATTAAATTGGATAAATTCCTAGTTGTGTTATGGGGAAAAATTTACAGGTCCAAATTGGTATATTTTGGGATCAGTGTGTAGAGAGCTGACATAACTAGAAGACTACACGTGCACTTTCAAAATATATTCTTGAATAACTAAATATTTTTCTGCAATGAACCCATTCCACTGAGGGGTTGTAAGCTATATTCTGAAGGCCAAACTTGAAAAAGAAGAAATTTAAATAGCGATTTTTGTAACCATTGCTGCCAGATACAGTATTTACATAAGATGAGGGCTGGGTGAGAATTTGTCATTTTGTGATGCGGATGATGAGAATCGTGAATTTCATTTCCATTTAGTAGTGACTGCCAGGAAGAAAATGCAGATGAGTGAATGCTCACTCGCCTCATTTTGATTTTGCAAGAGTGAACAGGTCAGAAGAGTGATTTTAACCAGGCTCTTATCTTTGATGACTGCCCAAACTGACCAACACTATACATGTTCATGGAAATACAAATTTTGATTTTTTTCTCATTTTGCTATAAAACATAGCTTATGACCCTTCATTGGAACGAGCTCATTGAGCTCGTTCCAGTGAGGTGTCAAAAGATATGTTTTAAGCAAAAAATGAAAGATTTTAGTTATGTGATATAAAGTTTTGCAAGTATCATCTATTTGCACCAGGTAAATGGTGTTTGAAATGCAATATATAACTTGATGTTTAGACAATTTCTACACACATCATGAAGGCGAGTTATTAATTGCTCCCCTAGTGAAATGATTAGGAGAGTGATGGCGAGTGAGAGTGATCACACTCTTTTCCCATCAGTCCCTGATTTAGCAACATACAGATAGGAACTGATATTCAATGGTGATGAGAGATCACTTGATATTTCAGCTTTTTGCCTTTGGTTTGCTGGTTAGGAATAGTAAATGTTCTCTTCCAATTGTTCGAGCCATGGTTGACTGTTTTGATCCCAATACCATATAATGATATTCTGCAACCCAGATTACCATAATGTATTCTTTCCATGTAACACTGTTGGAACAAACACAAAGAGCCCCTTCCAGTATTGTATTATATAACATTATTTCATTATCAAGGACAGTGTTACACTCAGTTTTTATCCCTACTACATAGTGGGAATGTGAGATGGGAACATACATGTAGGAATGGATTCTGTCCATCCATCTGTCTGTTCATCCTTCGCCCTTTCTTGTCATCACATTTTAAATAAAAGCCTTAAAAAATATATTTCTCAAAAATGCAATATATAACTTTTTGTTGATAAAATCATGAATGGGATTGCGAACCAGTTGTGTCCAAGTATTTCCAAAAGAGTAATTGCCCTTGTTGGACTTAGACTTTGTTGTAATCACATTACCAACACATTTCGAAGAAAACCGTTCAAGATTTTATTTCCGAATTTAATATATAACTTTTTAGTTATAATATTATGAATGGGACTGTGAACCAGCTGTATGCAAGTATTTCTTCAAGAGTTATTGCCATTTTTGGATTTGGAATTTATTGTCATCACATTACCATTTCTTGTCATCACATTTCAAAGAAAACCAAAATTATTTTCCAGATTTTATATATATTAGCTTGTTGGTCAGTATCACAAAGGGGATTGCAAATATTTCTTTGGGAGTTACTGCCCTTGTTGATCTTGAATGGTATGGGATTGGCCAGCCCATGATATTGCATTTGTTATCTAAGCCTGAAAATAAGCAGACTGTCATCTGCAATATGAGGTCCCCAGAGGGCGAATTTAGTGATGCTACCCTCTGTGAATCTCAAATCTAAACAAACTGAACAAAAAGAGGAACCCAGAGGATAAATAGGCCCACTGTATAGGATAGCATCAGCAAATTCACCCTTTGGGGGGGCCTCATTCTTCAAATGACAGACTGCTTATTTTCAGGTTTGTTGTTGTCATTTTACAATATGTCTAATAAACTAATGTTTATAAAACATCACTAGCCTGCAAAGAAAGCATTTTTAATTTGAGTGAATATATACTGTACAGGAGAGGCAGATTATATAACAAAAGTTGACAGTGGATGTTGACCGGATCACTGCTACGTTGTGATCTCTTAAGATTCTCTGTCTGTTTTACTACCCCCAACACTAGAATCTCACCTGTCAAAAGACATGAGATTGATTTTTCCATAGACAGCAAGTTCGTAAATAGACGTGATACTACAGTCCATATCAGTTTACTGAACCGCCAATAGGTTTATTATCTGATCGGTTTTGTGCATCCCATGCCGTCAGCCCACTCACAGATCACTCCATTGAAGTGAAATGCAGTCAAAACTCCTTTCCAATTTTTAATCTTTTTCATTTACAATTCACAATAACATGTTTTACTTTGTACCATTTTTTTCAACACGATGTAGCCTTAGCTACTGAGGTGACATTAAGCACCAATTAAGCACACTCCTAGTCAAAAAGATACTAAATACTATTTATATAACTTTAGTATGTAATAGAGAGCAATCGCTTGACTGGACTGGTTACGTGAAATAATTCATGTGAGGTGAGGGACATTGTACAAACACGAGTGCGCGAATGCAATATAGTCCCTCGCCTCGAATGAACTATTTCTCGTAACCAGTCCAGTTAAGCAAGTACTCTGTTTATTACTTTTCATTATTAACGATAATTATATTATTTAACCCTTTACCGAACGTAATGGCCCAAACCGGCCAGCGCTATTCTAAAAAAACGTCAATTAATTTTCATTTTTTTGTCCCTAAAACATAGGTTATGACCCCTCATTGGCGCGAGCTCGTTCAGATGAGGGGTCATAACCTATGTTTTTGAGAAAAAAATGAAAATAATAGTTATTCAAGAACTTTTTTTGCAAGTGTCGTCTGCTTTTCATGTTAGGTAAAGGGTTAAAAAAAAACAAAAACAAAGAAGTCCCCATTACACCCACTGCAAAGCGTCTTCGTTTGCTCGCACTTATACATGAAACAATTGTTGATTGCATAATTCACTTGTTAAGTTATCGTTTATAATCAAATCGTTTTAAAGAACATGCCGTAAATAGTTGTGTCCCTTCTGATGACCATTGTTCAGACCATACTGATACAGATTTCAAACAATACTGATACAGCTGTGGATCAATCACATACTTTTCCAACAACAGAGATTTGACCAGCAAACAATAGTGGTATTTTGAGGAGAAAATTGATAGTTATATAATAAATAAAGAGATCGCTTTCTTGATCACAATACTGCAGTAAATCACAGTTAATCTATTTTCTACCCCCAAAATATTGGTTAACTTATTGGACTTCAGGTCATTGGTTCATTCCTGCTCTGTGTTGCCTACATTGTGCACCTTCTCATGACCTTCATACAGCACATTTTTGATATACCTGCCTTCAATCAATGTTAACCCTCCTTGTGCCTTGAGTCTGTAAACAGGATAGTTTGACAGCCATTGGGTACAAAACTTTCCAAGAGTTACTGCCCTTAATGTATCTATGAGTGATTTATGAGTCAAAAGTTTGGTGGTACTTATTATGCATTCAGGGATGAGAAATTTCAGAAAATTTGCCGATTTCAGCAAATTCCTTCTTAAAAGGCTAAAAATTGATTTAAAATTTATAGAAATAAGCATTAATATCTGGTCAATCAACATGTTCCCTCTTGTGTTCCTTTATCTTTAGAAGAATCATAAATTTTAAAAAAATGTCTGAAAAATGTGTAATTTTCAGCTAGTTTCAGCAAATGTAGATGCATGTTAATATCCTCCCTGTGCATTGTTCTCAGAACTGAAACATATTTGTTGGATGGAAGAAAACTGTGCCACCATGAGTTAGAGTTAGTAGTAATCCAGCCCCCCCCCCCCCCCCCCTCCATACAGTACTCTATGATGCAGACAGCAGTCCCATTTTGGTTGAAAGATGCATGGCCTTACATCTGTTTATTAGTATTGAGACTCATTTTTTCGAGAAATACATCACAAACACATGTAGAATATCAGCCAGTAGCACCCCAGATGTCCGTTAGCTTAAACCTTTCTTGTGTTTTTTAACCTTTTACCTAACATGAAAAGCCGACAACACTTGCAAAAACAAAACAAAATTCTTGAATAACCATTTTTTAGCTCACCTACATCTGTAAGATGTGGTGAGGTATTGTCATGACCTCGGGCATCAGCGTCAGCGTCCAATATTGTAAGATTTAATGTTAAGGTTAATTTCTCAAAGATCAGTGGGCTCAGGCCTTTGATATTGCATATGTAGGTTGTAGGGGACTATCAGAACAGTGTTTAACCCTGAAACTACGACTTTTTTCCAAATTTCACCTAAAGTTTTCTGCCAAAAGTTGTTGTAAGAATTTGCGTTTAGGTGTTGTAAGAATTTGTGTTAAAGTCAGCTTTTGTGCAGATTGTGCTGGTTTAACTTCTCATTATTGTTGATTTTCATATTTCAATAACAACTGTAGGTATTAACCCTACTGTATGCAGAAATTTAACGGAAATTGTCTTCTTTTTCAGTCAAAATTATCATGTTTTTCTCGGACTTAGTAAATTTTAAGTTGTAAAACTTTGTAAACTTTGTGTTTAGGTGAGTTGTGTTTCTATGTGTCTTTCCAGGCGATTAATATTCTACACTTGGGTTACTGAACACCATTGCAGTAATATTTAACCCTCATTACATGCATATTTGAGGAATTTGAGGCTGATTTTCTGCCAAAACTTGTAAGAATTAGCGTTTAGGTGTTGTAAGAATTTGCGTTAAAGTCAGCTTTTGTGCAGATTGTGGTGCCTTCACCTCTCATTACTGTTTATTTTCTCATTTCAATAAATACTTTAGGTATTAACCCTACTGTATGCAGAAATTTAACTGATTTCTTCTCTTTTTTTCAGTCACAATGTTCACGTTTTTCTCTGACTTACTAAATTTTAAGTTCTAAAAGTTTGTGTTAAGGTGAGTTCTGTTTCTATGTGTCTTTCCAGGCAATTGATATTGTACACATGGGTTACTGAACTACACTGCGGTAATGTTGCGCCCTCATTACATGCATATTTGAGGGGGATTTTTGGGACTTATATTTACTTTCTTTAAAAAAAAAAATTTGTAACTTTTTTTTTTATTTAATACTTTCTCATACTTGTTACTAGTAACATTAAGGCTTACTTTAGTTGTTGATGTGATGTATTTTTGTTGGGACTTATAGTCACTTTCTTGAAGGAATGTTTTTCCGCAACTCCTCTTTAACCAATGAATGTACTTCAATTACAATTTCAGTGATTTATGAAAGCCTTTCCTAATTCTTATTTATGATTTAATATCTAGCCTCACGATTCATATTCTTAATCATAAACATTTCTAAAAGAAAAAAATGCTTTTATATCCAATGATTCTATGTTGAATTGATATATAATAAATGCAGAAATATAGACTTTCCAAAGCCATCACATAAACTACATTAATCATTTGATGCCTAGTTAATGATTTATATTAACTAAATATTAGGCATGTTACATTGGAACGACATTATCAAGCGTGAATGTAGGTGAGCGTTGGGATGTAACATCCCTCTTGGTTTCATTTTTTGTCTCAAAAACATAGGTTATGACCCCTCTTTAAAACGAGCTCGATGAGCTCGTTCCAACGTGGGGTAAGCTATGCTTTTGAAACAGAAAAATGAAAAAAATAATGAAAACTAAGTGGCGATTTTTGAGAATAGCGCTGGCCAGTTTTGACCATTACGTTGGGTAAAGGGTTAAGCTTTCTCTCAGAATTTGGGGTTTCCTGTCTAAGCAAAAACTCAAAAAGGTTTTCTATTGATCATCTACCTATTATTGCCGGAGTAAAAATAACCAGTTTTTAGTGACCTAGCTTCAATAATCAAACTAACACCTTTGTGCAATTGACATTCAAACCTTTAAAATAGATCAATCTTTAAGCACGGTGGCTCATTGCCAGATTGGTAAGCATGTTGTTCTTGTGACATCAAGCTAGATGCTTTTGGGTTGTATCCTTGGGCAAGGCTCTAAAATCACACCACTTGCCTAGGAATGGCCTTGGCTCCAACATTACTTCTGTACATCTTTGGCATGGATTCCATGTGTGGATTTGCATCAGTAGCCAAAGGTTAAGATCACTTGGGTGTATAGAACTGAATAAAAATGGGAACTTGTCTTAGTCCTCAACCAAACTTGAAAATTACCTGGCCTTCAATATTGCCTCTGTGTTCTTTTCACATTCAATTTTTTCAATTTTAAATTCGTTCTGTAGTTGTGTATCCAATATTGAGCTGGCTGTTTGTCCCAAACAAAAAAACAGAGGATGGTGAAAATGATCCGAACATGGTTGTTTACCCCTCCATTCCACAGGTACTCGGCACAAACTGAGAAATCAAAAAAAAAGATATCTGATAGCATTTTTGGACTAATGCTGTCGTGCCCCCATAATGGAATATAAATATTAACGTTAACGTCGTGCGGACGTGCCCCCATAACGGAATATAAACATTAACGTTAAGGTCGTGCGGACGTGCCCACATGATGGAATATAAATACTAAAGTTAACGTCGTGCGGACGTGCCCCCATAGTGGAGTATAAACATTAACGTTAAGGTCGTGCGGACGTGCCCACATAATGGAATATAAATACTAACGTTAACGTCGTGCGGACGTGCCCCCATAGTGGAGTATAAACATTAACGTTAAGGTCGTGCGGACGTGCCCACATAATGGAATGTAAATACTAACGTTAACGTCGTGCGGACGTGCCCCCATGACGGAATATAAACATTAACGTTAAGGTCGTGCGGACGTGCCCACATGATGGAATATAAATACTAAAGTTAACGTCGTGCGGACGTGCCCCCATAACGGAATATAAACATTAACGTTAAGGTCGTGCGGACGTGCCCACATAATGGAATATAAATACTAACGTTAACGTCGTGCGGACGTGCCCCCATAAGGGAATATAAACATTAACGTTAACGTTTTTTTTTTTTTTCGATTTCTCAGCTTGTGCCGAGTACCTGTGGTTTAGCTCAGAGTATTAAAACTTCCATATGGCTTGTTGGCAGGTTGCTGGTATGGAGCATTATAAAGATGATGAAACTTATCATTTTTTCTTTACAATACAGATTGTGACCAACTTAGGACCGTTTTTCATTATTATGAAAGATAGTACTTGTTAGGTGAACACGATTCTTCCCGTATGTTTGAGTTCTGGTTAATTTAAACTTTAGATCAGTTATTGACTAGGAGCATGCAATTTAGAATTGTTGGATAACAGTTTATCAAGCCAATAGCATCAAGGGAGGTAATCCAAATTGATTGGGAAACCCTTCGACTTCGAGCCGTAGTTGATTGCTGTGACAGGCAAGTTCTATTAGTTCAGCCCTCATTTGTGTAATAAGGCTTGGTAGCCTTCGGGTGTGGGGACGCGGTGGCATTGGAGTAACCGGTTTTCGTCAGATCACCGAAGTTAAGCAACGTCGAGCCAGGTTAATCCTCGGGATGGGTGACCGTCTGAGCGATCGATTCGAACTCCCGCGTGGTGTCCTTGGGCAACGCACTTAACCCCGATTGTCCACATGGGGTGGGGGGGGGGGGGCGGCACGATGACGCCGTGTACTAAGGCATACTGCACGTCGATGGTACGCATGTCTTCAACCAATCTAACCCTGTCTGTGCTACAGTGCTGAGTTACGATGTTGGGGAGCTGGCAGCTGCTCGTCGTTGCTCGGTGGTTCTCTCCGGGTACTCGGGCTTCCTCCACCCGTAAAACTGTTACGGTCATGATTAACCATTGTGCATAAGTATGTGACCTTAAACTCCAATAAATAATAATAACCTTCGGATGCTAGGGAAATCCTGCGAAGGATTAATTGTCTTGCCCAAGGACACAACGTGGTTGCCGCAGGTGGGATTCAAGCCGAGGACCTCTCGGCTTGCAACCTGTGTCTCTACCTACTGAGCTACAACGAAGCCCCCCCCCCCCCCCCCCCCCACACACACACACTCAAGTGAAAAGTATTTGAACTTTGGGCCCTTTCTTGAAAAGTCCTTGAATTTCTCTCTATCGTTGAAAAATACTTGATTTTCCAGTACTCTCATTGAAACATACTTAAACTCAGTTCACCTATAATCTCACCGAAAAGTTTCACGATAGCCGGCCCCACATACATGCGGTATAACAAAATCGGTCAGACACCACATCTCTTTTGATCTCTGTATTGTTCCTTGACTGGACAAATGCGCCATCTGTAACTCTTTATCATTGCAGATGGCGCCTTAGTGAACCCAAGGCACGAAACATTTCAAGATAGTTGATTTTTACAGAAATTAGGTTCTCGTGGCAGACATTTTCTGTTTTGTTTATGGTCTTGTAAGTTCACATGAAAATTATAATGGGCCTTGAAATCGTGGTCAGGGTCTTTGACAAGTGCTTACATAGTTTTGAACTTGATGTCAGTGGGAACCATATACTAACGAAGATACCATGCTGTTGTGTTCTATTGCTAATACCCTCTTCCACTGTCCCTGCCATTGGCATCAACCATGACAACTTCCCGTCTTGGGATGGGATTCTGCTACTACTGGCTTCTACCACGACCCCCACTGTCTGTCCTGTCATCGGCTTCCACAACTACTGGCCTCTACCACGACTCCCAATGTCTGTCCTATCATCGGCTTCCACTACTACTGGCTTCTACCACGGCTCCCACTGTCTGTCCTATCATCGGCTTCCACTACTACTAGCTTCTACCACGATTCCCAATGTCTGTCCTATCATCGGATTCCACTACTACTGGATTCTACCACGGCTCCCACTGTCTGTCCTATCATCGGCTTCCACTACTACTAGCTTCTACCACGACTCCCAATGTCTGTCCTATCATCGGGTTCCACTACTACTGGCTTCTACCACGGCTCCCACTGTCTGTCCTATCATCGGCTTCCACTACTACTAGCTTTTACCACGACTCCCAATGTCTGTCCTATCACCGGATTCCACTACTACTGGCTTCTACCACTACTCCCACTGTCTGTCCTATCATCGGATTCCACTACTATTGGCGTCTACCAAGACTCCCACTGCCGGTCCTATCACCTATTTGCACTACTATTCGCTTCTATCACGACGACCACTATCTATCCTATCATCGGCTTCCATAATTGGCTTCTACCACATCTGCCTCTATCTGTTTTTTAATTGGTTTACTATTGGTTTCCATTGTGCAAAAATATGTGACCCTAAACACAATACATAAAAAAATAAATACAGTCTCTCGTTTAGATGAAAATGCCGCAGTGTGACCACTGTCCTGTCCGCTTCTTCTACTTCAACCATCTGAAGTAGAAGAAGCGGACAGGACAGTGGCCACACTGTCTACTTCTAGCTGAAGTAGAAGAAACGGACCGAGGCGACCGAAAGTAGGATTATTTGGCTTAATATTGTTTGGATTTGCAAATAATGTTGCCTGTATATTGACACGTTTGCAGGCGCCTGTTTTAACTCATTGTGTAACTGCGAAACATATCTGTGCAAAAAAGGGGTGGGGCTCGTGTTTCCTGCCCCCTCCCCCCATCCTGGCTCCGCCGGCTTTGTATACAAACAGTTTTGTTCTTAATGGTGTGGACTGCATCATGAACTGATGATACACAGAACGCACTAGAAATAAGGCGATCAGATCTGAATCGGCGATGTCCTGTGGACCACTTCAGAGGGGTTGCTACTAATGGTATAATCAGCAGTTGCTCTCTCCGGCTGTCGAGTGTTGATCTTGCTTCAAACAGGTTGTGTCTTTGTGGCAATGCAGTATCCAGATGCGCTCGCGATCTGTTGCAAACTGTGTTGTTATACGACATAAATACATACAGCATTGACACATGCGGGTTACAGTCTTGGAGTATCCTTCTCAGACGAGGCCAATGGGGAGGAGGACCAATGTTGAACGACATGACTCAGTAAATATAAGAGTATTGTGGGAGATGGAACATAGTTGAAAAACAAAAACTTTAGTTCAAATTAGCACTTTTTCTTGATCATTATTTATAGTTCCTCTTGCTCAAGTTATCGTCCCTCCGTCATGTACCTCAAGTCACCCTCGACCATACGTTAATATTTATAAACACAAAACACACAACACACACAGAAATCACTTGACAAAAACGTCCCAATCTATATTTGAAAGTATGAACCCTTTACCCAACATAAAGGTTAAAACCTACCTACTCTGTTCACAGAAATCTTCAATTTGTTTTCATTTCTTTCGCAAAAACATAGCTTGTATAACCTTTCACTGGAACGATCTCGTTCCACTGAGGATCATAAGCAATGTATCAAGGCAAAAACAATGAAAATTATTGGTTATTCAATAACTGTTTTCTTTGAGAAATATTTTTAAAATGTCGTCTGCTTTTCGGAATGTGTTGAAGGTTCATCCACTACAAGGGATTACTTTCCTTAACTATCGTTTCCCGAAACAGTCTGAAAACAATTACTAATTATGTCATAAGCGGACGACATGAGCTGTTGTTTGGACTGTTCGAAACGAATGAATCGCCATTGAAGTAGTCAGTGAGACCCGCCCATAGGAAGAGGGTGGAGTAAGTCAAAGGGGCTGAATTGGCTTCATTTCTGACAGAAAATGACCTCTTTTACAGAAAAAAAATACCCTTTTATCGCCAAGATATAGCCTTTGATGCTGATGTGGCGCTACGCACAAATAAGTAAATAAGGTGGGGAGGAGGGAGGGCAAATGTTTGAAAAACAATTTCTCAAATATTAGTGGGCCTTGTAGTTCAGGTAAGTTTTAAAGGATATCTCAGCACTGAATTTATGATACTCCATCCGTTCCCCATATTAACAAACAAAATCAGGCCTGAAAATAAGCAGTCTGACATTTGCGCCCAGAGGGTGAATTTGATGATGCTATCCCATACAGTGGGCCAATTTATTCTCTGGGTACCTCTTTCTGTTTACTTTTGAGACCCTGATTCAGATTAAGGGTCACAAAGGGTAAATTTAGTAATGCTACCCTGCTATGCAGGGTAGCATCACTAAATTCACCCTCTGGGGACCTCATTTTGCAGATGACTGTCTGCTTATTTCCTGGCTTGTACAAAATGTGTCCCGTATCTGCAGTACTTGCTTGCTGGCCCTACTCTGAGCGCGAGGCAGATTCCATGCATGGTGTATATAACACGTTTCCCAAGATCTGTATTGTATCTTATTGAATAAGCACAGCAATCATGGTATAAATGTGGACAAAGCAGTTCAAAGGTCATGACACATCCTTAACACAATAAAATAATATCAAAGTCCCTGTGACAAAGACACTGACCTTGAAGGTATAATATTGGATCAAGTTCACAACACACCATCAAGTCACGGATGACAATTGCATGGAGCATGAACGATAATTGAGTATCAGATTATGAAGTCAGAGTAAGGCCGATCCAGCAGAAAAGAGCCTTCCTGTTTGGTACATTGACATGAAGTCTTGGTCAAAACAAACCCAGTCATATTGATCGACAACAATATACAGAGATTGGGAAGTACAATAAATGCCCGACTCAATACATCGGTAGAATTCGACATACAGGGAGACAGTAACTAATAAATGATTTTTATGACCATGACTTGTTGTAAGCACCCAGATTGTCAGGCGCCTCTACCTAACTGGCGGGTAATTGTTGTATGTTTAAAATACAGTATTTTAGCCAATGGGAAGTATATTTCTAACTTATAAGTCGTAGATAAAGACAATTAGGTATGTTCCAAATAGGTGGGCGATATTACTGAGACGTCGGGCACCAACGTCCTACACCCGACCACCCACCCCCTCCCCAATGCTGTTTTTCTTAGTTGCGGCCCTGTCCTCTTTAGTGGTTTAACGCTCGAAACGCTGACTCCCTAAATAGTATTATCGGCATTTCACTGAAAGTGCGAGAGTCCATGTAGGACGTATGTAATGGATCAGCAATTTGTCTACCATGTCGCGCAGTGGGGCGTTATAGGATTAGATTATTGCTAGTCCTCGTTGCTAGTTTACTGCTTTTTGTCCTCTCGCCGCGCTACCGTATTTCACTAACGCAAACGTTAATGCGTATCAAGTTGAAATGAGCCAGACCCTGCACAGGTGTTTAACTCTACGTAGACAAAATTAATGGTAAACGGAAGTGTCAAAGAGTATTAATAACAGCATTCGCTTATGAACAGAGTAGTCTATTTGCCAGTCGCACAATTACTGAGAGTAAAGGAAGTCATTTGTTTTGTCTATCCGAAACTAATTCATTATTTACTCCATGTACAGTGACGGCGGACACTGGTGATATATTGTGCCCCTGCACTTTCGATGAATAACAAATTACCCATCGACATTTTTAATCTAAATTTAAATATTATTTCATTTCCCTTGTCTAAAGAAAGTTTTCCCAAACCCATTGCTTATGACCGGTCATGGGAACGAGCTCCTTGAGCTCGTTCCCATTAGCGGTCAAAGGGTTCATTCCTTTAGACCAATTCCCACGAGGCCAATTCCCAATAGACCAATTCCCCTTAGACCAACTGATGTGTTCTACTTTTAAAATAATTCTATATCAATAATTTGATATATTTATAAATATTTATAAATGTATTTAATGTTATTGATATTGAAGCTTGAAAATAAGCAGTCTGTCATTTGCAGAATGAGGTCCCCAGAGGGTGAATTTCCTGATGCTATCCCATACAGTGAGCCAGTTTATCCTCTGGATACCTCTTTCTGTTTATGTTTGAGACCTTGATTCGGGTTGAGGTCCACAGAGGGTAAATTTAGTGATGCTACCCTGCTGTGCAGGGTAGCATCACCAAATTCACCCTCTGGGGACCTCATTTTTCAGATGATAGTCTGCTTATTTTCTGGCTTGTTGATATTTTATTGATGTTGGGCAGATTTTTCATAACAATTGTTATAGTAATCACTCACTTTCAAAGACTGTGATTCTTTTTATTATTTTTTTTATCAAATAAAGTGCTTATCAATAAATAAATGTTTTCTTAATTATCCTTAATCAACCCTTTATGAATAACAGTATGTAGTTGGTCTAAGGGGAATTGATCTTTTGGGAATTGGCCGAAAGGGAATTGGTCGAAAGGGAATTGATCTTGTGGGAAGACACCGTTCAAAGGCAATGGTTTTGAGGCAAAAACTAAAAACAAATAATTAACCTCATCCACCCACGCATCCACTTTCATTTCAGATATACTGCCACTATCTAAGTAACGTTCGAGTCGTTGATCCATAATCTACTGCTGTTATGCATTGGCGACTACGTAAAAACATGATTTGCTTATACCATGGTATCAGGATCATGTGGCTTTATATCCTCATCCGAATTATCTTGCAAAAGTTCCTCACGTGCATCTTTTCCATCCTCAATTGGCACAGACAATGTCGGTGAACGACGTTTTTCGTAATCAGGATCATTATCCCCTCCTAATTCCCCATACTTGTTCTTCCATAAGGCACTGATGAGGTCACATACAAATACCGATGAAGTGTTTCTCTCGATTACACGCAACAGAAATACACCGTCACCCATCAAATAACTCGTGGCAAATTTTCTGCATCTTTTTTCGTCCCGCGAACTACGAAGTAGGCCTTTGGCAACAAGAAAGTGTCTGGTAAAAGCCAAGTCTCTTTCTCCGAATATTACCGAATAAAGAAACAGTGCAATACCAAATGAAGTGAGAATAACCACAACAAGGTACCAGAACCAAAGAAATGCAAAAATGCGTTCGTTGAAGAGGTTCAGTGACAACACACATTGCACTGTATACCTTTGCACATTCGTGATTTGTCTTATTTCGAAGTCGCACAGTGTGACGCGTGGAAACCATGGTGACTCTTTCATCTCTACACTTCCAATAAGACTCTCGAGTACCTCCATCCCGTACACGTTGTAGTCGATGGTTAGAAATCTATTCAAAATGATCAACTGGCCTACAACATTAAGTAGGTACAACCATTTTGTTATGAAACAGAGCACTGTTAGATACACCCCAAGACGTTTCTGACAAAGGCAGAAAAAATATTTGGATAGAATTTTCTTTATTCTGTCCACTGTATCTCGATGTATAAGGGGACTATCCCCAAGAATTCGATGAGTGTAGACCACTATGTGATTAATCGCTTCTGTGCGTTCATGGACTGGCATATACTGTGCCTTGTCACAGTCTGTAATTATTTTGCCGATGTTGATTCCTGAACTTTTCAGCATAATACCCCAAAATATCGACGGAATTTTGTTCATCATAGCCATAACGAGTAACACGATGGGTACCCACTGGTAATAACTGATTTCGTTTCTCCGTCGTTCTTTGGGAACCCCTGGTACAGTTAGTTCCATTGGCACGAAGTATGTATTTGATATCCAGCAGTAGGATTTGACGTAATCTACCCATGCAGACTCAAACTGGGCTGGCGTCCAACAATGTATAGGATTCCCAACATATTGTCCAGCAGTTATCAGTATTGCGAACAGAACTAACAAGAAAGATGTCCACACGTGATTTATTCTATCGATCCAATCGTCTGAATATCGTCTTTTGAATATTCTTGATGTAAAGAACAGGTTTATTCTGAAATTGACAACAAAAATAGAAAATGAATAAGCAGGCCTGGCATTGTCTGGACAGCGATTTATTCGCTCGCCTACTGTTCGCCTTAAAAAATTAAGGAGGGCGGAAACTAGCCTTCCTGGCCTAAGAAAATAATGACTACCATAACCGCGTATTCCTAAAACCCACATCTTTTCAGATCTCGGCTTTGTTAGTGGTCTTTGAAGACGGCCACACTGCCCCTTCCACGCCTTCGGGCCTTGCCGAGGTCCAGAGGTGTTGTAGGTGCAGTGTAGCCGCCTTTAGTCGTCTACCTTCTTACTAGCCCCAAATAAAATGTACAAAGCCCACTTGACAGAATTCATTAATAGTAAAACTTCATTTTGCCACTTTTAGCTTTTGTAAGATTGAGGAGACCTAATCGCTCGCCTAGGCCATGCGATTTTTAGCCCTCTTGCATTTTTAAGAATGTCAGGCCAGAATAAGCGGAACAGCTAGACACGTAGCCTATATTATTGCTAAGCAAGTACCGTTAGCTCATGCGGTATATTGTAGAGGTAAAGTTATTAAGAACTTAACACGAATTTACGACGCTATAGTGAAAATTAACGTTTCGTTTCTCTCTCAGTTGGCCATTTCGAACAAGTGTCATGCCTCTACATTTTCCTTGCTGTGACATGCTGTCAATAAAGACAAGAATGTAAACAAATACCGAACTTAAAGGTGAAGAATATATCACTGATTATAATTCTGAATCAACGATTCGTTATGTTAAAATTTAAATTAATCCACGCATCACTTTGTTCATTGTAATCTCTAGTAAATACTTGTTATTTATTCATTTATTGGGGTTTAACGACGCTTTCTGCAGCCAGAGCCACCTCGTCTCGGGTAGTTTTACGGGCGGAGGACGTCAGAGTACCCGGAAAGAACCACAGAGCAACGGCCAGACTCCACAACGTACTAACTATACACAGGCAGGGTTAGCATTGGTTGAAGACAAGTGCACCATCGACGTGCAGTACGGTCTAGTACACACTGCCGCCGTGCCCCCACGTTAGCAATCGGGATTAGGTGCCTTGCCCCATGACACAACGCAGTCCAATGCCGTAAGCACTAAGCCCCGAGCTCCCACCAAATACTTATGATTATTACATGACTACCAGATGTTCCTCATTTCCTCTGTGTCCAACATATCTGGCTCGTGGGAAAACGCGAGTCTCAACTTTTCCAAATCCAAATGTTCATGCCCTTCTGCACTGAGGTTCACGTGACGACATCGATGTTCGCACATTTTCAAGGCAACACTTCTCAAAGGCGAAGTCAGGCCTTTAAATTCCGCCAAACTCACACCGGTAAACGATGTGCCCAAACTACAGCAGTGTGCCCATATTAGAGGATATAATACGTAGCATGACTTGATGCTTTCTTGCCCATTTTTCTTCGAATTAATTCATCCACAAAGGTCTTGATATCTGTATACACATTCTGCTACTATAGCAGTCTTAATTCCATGGTTTTACCGTTGTTTCTAGGCAAGTTTCGGCTGCCTATACAGGCAGCCGAAACTTGCCTGGAAACAACTACAAATACACTTATAAATTTAACTTAGAGTTTACCCACCATTGCCCAGAGACGCCATGTTGGGACACCTGTTCTATTGCAGTGGAAACTAATCAGAATTGGACAAAAAGGCTCCCCAGATATTCTGAGACAAGAATACAACCCGTAGAAACCAGGAAATGACATTTCAGGCAGACAATGTTGGAAAAAGCAGCTGACTTGATAAGTCTGCGGTGTCCTAAAATTAGACCAATCTAAAGCCTTGGCGAAGTGAAAACTAGAGTGCCTTCACGCTGAACACTATACACAAACGTTCCTTATTATTTATATTTAAGGTTTTGTATAATATCCATTTTTATATAATAAACAAATTAGATTATTAAAATAGACGATCTTCGTTGACATATTCCGTCTCGTCCAGGAGACCAGACCAGCCAAATAAAACACGATACGTACGGCCTCTCGTGTGATATGTCTGATCCCGCTAACTCGACAGTATTACAATGCAGATCAATTGAATGTTACAGTAATATTTATCTAACAATCAACTTGAATTGCACCCAAAAACTCGAAAAAAAAGTTTGTGTCAACCCCCCCTCCCCCCCCCCCCCCCCCCCCACACACACACACCCCTGTTCCGATTCCGTATGAGAGAGATTCAATTTTCGGTAAACATCGCACTATCATATATATGCATTGTTATTACGCATTAAAATAGTAAATAAATAAATTTTGACCAATTTCAACCCAATTTGAACTGAAAAATGGGGGAAACAGGCTTTATGTAACCGGATTATTAGATAAATGTATTATCATGTGTTTATAATTGGCCCGAAACGAGTCCGCTAGGGCGAGTTGCGGTCCGATTGTGAACACGACCTCGAATGTCTGATCTGATACAAATTACAGGACATGGTCATGATAATGTGTAATGATTTATCTTACAATAAGTATGTATTGGATCCGTAATTACCCGAATACAGCGTGTATCAAGGCCCCCGATAAAAAAGCTGTATCTTGCAACTACATAATACAACCGCGTGCTTGGTTACGATTTGACTGTATTACTATTTATAGAACAGTACAAGCTTTCGAATCGCGTTTACCAGGGAACTTCTACGTTTCATGTTCGAAAAGAGAGACAAAATACACGTCTCAAACGTATAATTATTAAATTCTAGAGTCACATTGTTTTTATGCTTTTGTATCTGAATCACTGGAAGTATTGACGCTGGAACAACAAACAGTTATACTGTTAAAGTGCACAGACTTCTCTGAATGTTGAACATTGATCCTAGGATCGAAAAGGTTCAAGGCACCCGAAGACAATTTCTACCGAAACGTCAAGCATTTTCACCAGTCTGAAAATGAAATTATTTTCCAAATATTTAAAAAAAAACTTTATCATGGGACCCCCCCCCCCCCACCCCTTTCACTGGAACGAGCTCCTCGAGCTCGTTCCATTAAGGGGCTACGTGATATAGTTTGGTTGATACAACATTTTGTACAAAAACATAATGGTGATAAATTGATAATATTTTTGTATTTGATTTGCGAAAATGCTCAAAATGCAGATAGCATTCTGCGTTGAAATGGCCACTGTTGACAACGAGTTTTAATTATAACTTTTATCGCATTGCCCCCATACTTCACTTACTGTCTTTTCCACATTTATAAAACCCAGTTATTAAATCAGTAACCATTAGATTAATACGGTTAACTCATTGGTTAGCACATTGCACTTAACATCAAAACCTGGCATAATGTCGATACTGGCATATTTACGTTGTGTCCTTGGACAAGACATACACAGAACGACGCGCACGTGTGAATGTGTTAATCGATATAGCACGAGTGCCAGCGCGGAAGGATAAAACGATTGGCCGCAGGCCTCGAGTTTTATTCTTCCTTTGTGGCACTCGTGCCATATCGATCAACCCATTCACACGCGCGTGTCGTTCTGTGTTTATTACACGCCATCGCGTCTATAAAAAAAACAATTATTAGGACACTCAGCAATTCATTTGATAACTACAAACAAAAAGAACATATTTTATCGCCGACCAAATTTGTGTACTCATACTCTTCTTCTTCTTCTGGATATTCATTGTCCCCTTCATATATCAACTCTATTTCTTCTTCACTATTTTCGTACACATTAATTTCACAATATCCTTCAATTTTAGACATTTTATTTCGTTATTTCGCAATCGGACCAGTTTCGGGTGATCAATCGTCTGAACAACGATTTCCGTTCGGCACATCTGTGCGGAACGAATTTTCATTTTCCGCATGGCTAAGTGTTGCTGTAGATGGAGGATTTCATAGAACAGACGTGTAACAAATGTAGTTCAAGCTGTCCGAGTGGAAGCATTGTTGGCAGTATACTTGCCTCCGTCCATTGTTAACCTCGCTTGTGCCCGGTTAATACACTATAAAAATAATATCTGTTTCTGCTTGAAGTTTGATGAAACATAAACTAAGAGAGGAGGGCTCATACACAGAGGAACAGTATTATTTAAAAGAACGCATTTAACTATTCAGTTCCTGCTTTTGCCTTGTGCTTTGTTTTTTAGCAGATTCAGTTTTTACAATGGCATGGCTGAGGTTCGAGCGCACGCCGTGGGAGTTTCCTTCGGCACCAACCGCCTAGCGGAACTACACCGAACCACGCACACCACACGGCTGCCGACAGATGGGGGTCTGTCGGTGGCCGAGCGGTGTGTGTGGCTCAGTATAATTTCTGTCCGTGGCCGAGTGGTGTGCGTGGTTCAGTATAGTTTCACTAGGCGGTTGGTGCCGAAGGAAACTCTCTCGGCGAAACCCAGCCATGCCATTGTAAAAAAAAAAAAAAAAACAGCATCCTTTCTATATTTTATGGCACACGGGGAATTTGAAGACGAGACGTCCTCTGTGATTTCCACGAGGTGCAGTATGTAGAACTGAGTGATGCAATTATATAAAAAACTGAAAAGCTCAGTTTTTTACGGTAGATTAATTAATATCTTTAACCTGCCGCCATAGGACGGCAGGTTAAAGATATTAGTTGTTCTACTCTGCATGAGAAACCAACAGCCTTCTCGTGTGATGAAGTGAATTTCAGCTCCCCAGTTTTGCTCCAAATCGAATAAGGCCAACATTGCAAAAAAAAAAAAATAGTAAAATACGAGATTTTCGCAGAATTATTTTACTGTAGAGGTACCGGTAAATGGATTGCCAATACTTTTACTGCATTGTTAACGGTAAATGTTTTCAGTGTACACAGGATAGACTGGAATTCACTCGCCGCCGCTCGGTAGTTCTCTCCAGTGGCGGCGCCAGAAATTTTTTTGTGGGGGGCAACTAGGGGGGCAGACTCCCATGAAGGGGGGCAAATACGTAAAGGATCATATCATTACTTTGTTATGAGGTAGTCCAAACTTGGACCCAAAGTCGTAATATACTTTTTTTGGTTTGGTACGTCCTGTGGACGTACCAAACCAAAAAATTATATTACGAACTTTGGGTCCAAGTTTCGACTAAATGTAATGGTAATTAGCGGTCCTCCTTTCAAAAAATCCTGGATCCGCGTCTGGTGAGTCTGTGCGTGAGAGAGAGAGAGAGAGAGAGAGAGAGAGAGAGAGAGAGAGAGAGAGAAAGAGAGAGAGAGACTTCAAATAACTGAACAGTGCAAGGGAGATAATGCCCGTCTGTCATAATGCGATCATAATGCGAAATCTATGAATTTTTTTAGCCAAAGGATATGGATAGACATGCCTTTGTTGGCTCATAACTTAATTATAACTTATAAGTATCTGCATCCGAGTCTTTAAATCTCTACTGCCTGGATGTGTTCATCAGCTAGCCTGAGGCTTTGGGCTAAGTGTGTATGGGAAAATTATTGGGAATAAATCTGTGTGTGTGTGAGAGAGAGAGTGACTGAATGTGTTTGTGTGTGAGGGTGGAAGGAAATGCATGCGAGATGGTTGGGGGGGGGGGGGGGGGCAAAGCCTTCATTGGGGGGGGGGGGGGGGGGGGGGGGGGGCAAATGCCCCCCCCCCCCGTAGCGCCGCCCACTAGTTTCTCTCGAATATTGAGGTATCCTCACCCGCAAAACTGTCTGACACGAAAGTGTCGTTAGATCGAATAAACTAACATATATAAGACTAATTAATGATACCTGTTCATCGTTTATCAAAAAAGAATATTTTACAGTTTACTTGAATGGCAAGAAAAGGGGTTCTCCGGTTGTCAGTGACGTAACTGAGGGGGTGAGCCTGGGAGTGCGCCCCATCTCCGTCGCCCACTATTTTTTTCCAGTCGGGACATTGATGATTTGGAGTCTTGCATGTCAATTCGCTCTTGCAATCATGTACTTAAAATAATGTATGCAAGACCAGATTTGCTGTTTGGACTTACAGCACACATCAATTCGGTCATACAAATGGGGTATGTAATACATGGCTCGGGATGTTGGGGGCAAAATATGGACAGTTTGGTCACGACTACAACATGTATTTATTTATCAGCAAGTAAATTTCGAAGCCCTGTTGGGCCTTTTAACTGTAGTTCTGACTGATAGATATTTCAACTGCTTCATCAAGGCATGCCCTTGATGAAGTCATGCATTGATGGAAAAGTTAGAATATTTTATAAGTCAGCACGCCCTGAGCCATTACAGTCGGAACACATCATGTTTACAGCACCCATAACAACCCAAATCACTCCTAGTTGTGACAGATGAGGTTTCATTCATTAATTGGATATGATATATTATGAAAAGACAATTCTAAATTCAAGCAATCAAATGAATATGCAACAAACGGCTGATAATATGGTAAACGTCTTCAGGAAATTAAGGTCCTTACACCCTGCATGTGATGGGAGGGATACATGCCCAGGGCTCAAGATAAGCGGTGTCGCGTCGCTTTTTGCTATGCAAAACTTGCAAAAAGCTACACATTGTTCAATTATGTACAGCATTTTGCGATACAAGATAATCAACTGCAGCCTTACAGGCTGCAGTTGGTTATCTTGTATCGCAAAATGTAAATGAAAATTTGCAAACAAATTTGAAAACTAGTTCACTGATTCTTTACTTCTGATTATGGAACATTCCAGGCATAACTCAGATTAAACTCTCCATCAAGCATCATTAGCGACTTCATATGTAAGATGAATTCTATTGGTTTAAATTCTTCCTGTTTTTACAACATTTTGCATAAAATGTCTATTAAAATTAACTTCAAGCCCATCAAATTAAAAATCCCAACTTCCATTTTGAGAACTCTCTTAAACAACCAAGACGCCATTTGAAAATATCCAAGTCCATTCAACCCTTAAAGGCAGTTCAGTTAAAAAAGAACATAGTAAATGTTTCATGTGTTGCAGATCATTTGGAAATGCCCAGAAATGGATGGAAACTTTTCTATCTACATAGAAGAATTCAACACAACACAGCAACATAACTCTGGTATATAAAAATAGCTATGTAATTTTTACAAAATGCTATTCATTTTTTTGGAAATGTGTAGCATTTTGCTACGCAAAGAAAAAAAAGTTATTTTGAGCACTGTACATACCACATGACGAGATCAGAATCACAAAACTTTCAACTTGCAGTTTCGACACACTGTTATATGGCTGAAGCATCGTCATGATTTAGAACAATGCCAATATAATCACAGTCCAATGTATATGAGATGGAACACACAATCTCTAATTATAGTTTCGGTACAATTATCAGTGATTGTAAGCTGTACCAGTGGCAGCGGAGTAGCCGAATATATCGTTAACGACGTTCCATTGAGGGGTCAGATGCTGTGATCCTGTTGATTAGTTTTTAAATTTGGTAAACATCAAAATAACCTTTAATATCGTGTGCATTGGATAAAAGGCTAAATGTATAGTTGCTTTGTCACGACACAATATCATTGCATATTATAGTATCTCGTTTTAACACATTTGCATATCTTTCCTTAACCCTCTGCACTCTGATGTCAAAATGGCAGTTTTCAGCCTCAAATATTTCCTACAATGCAGTTTGATATTCAATCAAATATATCTTGTTTGAGCTCTGTCAAACAAGATATAATTGGTTAAATTCATAGTTAAACGAGAAAAAACAGAGTGATTGGAGAAAATTCCAGAGTGCTGGAGGTTGACCCTTTAAAACCCGAAAGACGGTCCAAGGTCTGGCTCCAATACATTAACCCTTTACCCAACGAATCGTCCATATCCGCCCGCGTAATATGCAAATTCAGCAGCTGAAAAAATATTATTTTTCGAAAAATTTCAACAAAACCATATCATGTGACATGAGTCACATGATATGGTTTTGTTGAAATTTTTTGAAAAAATTTAAAATTGATATTTAAAATAAGACATTTTGAAATCGTCTTCTTTTGGGTAAAGGGTTAAAATTTTTACAATTGTATTTTCTAGAATTATGTGTTCTACCTATTTATACAACTGACCAAAATAAATCATTAGCATTTTAAAAGATTTGGCAATTTGCCGAGTGGCAAATTACTGGATCTTTGAGAATGCTAATGCTTCATTTTAACCCATTTAAACCAGAAAATACAATTCTAGAAAATACCATTGTAAATGTTTTATAGTATTGGCCCCCTTGTGACAGGAATGATAGTCCGTAGGAAAATTAGTCCCTCTGGACTATTATTCCGCGGAATTATAGTCCTAGGTCTAACATTTCTAGGAATAGTAGTCCGCCGGACTACTATTCCTAGAAATGTTAGACCAAGGACTATAATTCCGCGGAATAATAGTTCAGAGGGACTAACGTTCCTACGGACTATCATTCCTGTCACACCGGGATTCATAAAGTAGATAGCTTCTAAATGATCTACCCCAAATAATGAATATGGACTCTTCTAATTTCTGCCATTGAACTGATATGGAAGATACCACCACAGTTTAAAGTGCTAATGTAATAATGCATTTTTATAACACAGTATTTAATATCCCTCTTCTCATGTCCAAGTATTTTCAACCGCGCAGCAATGTTTTTCAGTAGGACCCAATACCTTACTGCGAAATAGTGCAAAAAGGAAAAGCAAGTCTGAAAATTAGATGACCAAAAAACCTAATAAATCTGGAATGTGTTTCTTTTGCGATGTGATATACATTCGGAGAAAAACAATACTTTTAATATCTGAAAAATTTGAGAAATTAACTTACCCGTCCAAAATATTGCTGGTTGACATCTTCACTTCTGACTGAATGTTTCAAGGTGTCAGAAGCGCTAAACAGATCAAGACATCTACAACCAACAAAACAACTAGACTACAGCCCTAGTCAGAGAGTGGATACAAATTACCACAACTCTTTTCCACTCTACACTAAATATTTCATCTTGCATCGACCATTTCAAAAGCTTGAAAGGAATGTTTGTTTTTTTCTGAAGTCTGCAAGTTATGAGCAACCCAGATTTAAAGTCGCATGCACAATATTAATATTAATTCCGATATTAGAACATCTAATTCTACTAAAAATGTACGACTGTCAACACCGATTGGTCGTCAATGATTAGCAATCAATTTGTATAGGTATCAATAAGCATTGAAATATCTGGAATATCATTTTTCTATTATAAGTAATAAAATGTAATACGACACTAAGTTTTTGACTGTCTGTATGTTTTGTTGTCTGGAAGACAAATAACTTTTGTAAGAATGGGTTGGTTATTGATCGATACAGTCCCTGTCCATGCTTTGTTAACTCGTCTATCCGCAAGATGATTCTAAGCATTAACCCTTTACCCAACGAATCGGACGCATCCGCCCGCGTAATATGTAAATTCAGCAGTTAAATATTATTTTTCAAAACTTTTCAACAAAACCATATCATGTGACCCCTCGTTGGAACGAGCTCGTCGAGCTCGTTCCAACGAGGGGTCACATGATATGGTTTTGTTGAAATATTTTGAAAAAAAATGAAAAAATGATGTTTAAAATAATAAATTTTGATCTCGTCTGCGTTGGGTAATGTTTAACCATTTCAAACTAGCAGTGGTCAAGATAGCTTGTTGTTGTCGAGGCGAAGAAAGGGGTCGAGATCACAAATGTGTCGACAGCATCTTGCAATGCAACGCGTCGCCGTGTACCATAGGTGGAACGCGGTGATGCTTTGAGCTGCCACTTTCCGTTGAAGCTTTCATGGGTGGCTCGCAGCGACGTTTATATACTGAAAATTGTCAATTGGTGCCCTTCGAAAAATAATTGCAAACTATGCTGTAGTGCTAATATTACAGGTTAAATAGTCAGCCGACTTCTCCTGGAGTTCTCTTGTATATTTGGGGCTGGCCTCTCCTTCGGGCCGGGTTCTCCAATAGTATGTGGAGGGGGGGGGGGGGGGGTTCTTCTGCTTTAGTCCGAGTTCTCTTAAATAGTTTTGACCGACAGTTTTTAATTGGCCGGGTTCTCCACACCCCATCGTCGAGCTCGTCCCAATGTTGGGTAATAAAACCTGTATTGTAACTGGTTTTGTCTTATATGACCGATGCGTTAGGTAAAGGGTTAACACGAATAGAAGACGACAATAGCAAAAAATCTTTCTTGAATAACTAAAACTAAAAAAAATATTTTTTTTTACGAAAAACATAGCTTTTGTCCGCTCACTACAAGAAACACAACGAGAATGTTGCAATGATGGGGGTCATTGGTTATGCTTTTGATTGAAGAATTGAAAATATAAGAAAATTTGAATGGCAATATTTGTGAAAGCTCTGACCTGTTTTGCCGTGAAAGGGTTATGGCACTCCTGACGAAGTCTGTACATGTCGTAAAATTGCCGAGGTACAGTCGCACAAATTATAATAATGACTCTCTATATCATGACTCTGGAATATATGATTCGATTTTTGATTCGCAGAGCTCGTTCCGTAGAAATTTTAGGCTACCTGAAAGTCTAATTTGTTTGCTCTCTTACACGATGAAATCAGTTGGGTTAAAAATTAACCCAAATCAAGTGGGTTGTGTGAATATAAACCCAATTGGATTCATATTCACTCAATCCAGTTGATTTGGGTTGATTTTTAGTATACCATAAAGCTTCCTTTCTCATCCTGCGCGTGTTTCGAAACACATCGAAACACAATGTTCTGATGCCATGCCGTAGTTCTGCTTGCCCAGTCTGATCGATCCCAGGTGAAAACCATATGCGTCATCACAGGAACCATGGGCGATGCATATTTTGCTTCGTCCGATCGACAAAATTTGTTGCAATCAAGAAACACGAAAATCAGGGGTGGACTGGGCCGAGGAAACTTACTGGTGAATGCTCCGGTGTGAGGGGGGGGGGGGGGAGGGGGGGTTCTGGGGGGGGGGGGGGGGGTAGGGTGGTGTTGCAGACGCTGAGAAAATTTTGATTTTGTGAACTGAACGATCGCGGCTTCCTTGCATCTGAGCAATCAATATTAGTCCACATACAGAGGGCTTATCGATGGCATTTTTTCTGTAATCTTCATCGATCATTCGATAAAAATGGTCCTACCGTGGAAAGGGGAACCCCTTGGGAAGACCATAATTCGGCCCAATCGAAGAAAATCTATACTGTACTGTGATAACAAAAGCGCCCTTTTTTGCGTGACCAGAACGCGATTCGATCACAATATAATCAAACAAGTGGGTCGAGGCTTCCTAAATAAAACACTGAAACAGGGGCGTAGCTAGGATTACCTATGGGGGATAATTTTTGGGGGTGCCAGGGCGGTATATACCACAGCCACGCCCGAAGGCTGTAGGCCTGAGGTGGGGGTGGGTATGGCTTTCCCATTGGTGGGGGATCAGTGGGCTCCCTGAAACCCCGCCAATGGGAGGGCCATACCCACCCCACCTCAGACCTACGGTGTACCCCTCCCATTGGTGGGGTGTGGGGGGGGGGGGGTCCCCGAGGAAATTTTAAAAATTCAATGCCCAGAGACTGGCTCTGGGTTACTCTGGTGCTTTAATTTTCCCATTTTGAGGGGATGAGGACATTGTATTTTTTAGGGGCTATGCCCTCCTATTCCCGCCCTTGGCTTCGCGACTGCACTGAAATCATGTCTTCATCAAGAAAAAGAAAGGAATATAGCGTTACAGACTCGATGCCCTTACAGATCCTTTTCAACAGATGGAATTGTAGAGTGTTGTGGGGGAAAGTGGCGCAGAAAACACTGGGTCGTGATCCGATAGAAATTTGCCAGCTTTCGCAATCACGCTGCTGTATATTCAAGCATTCCTATAATATTTTATCTGAAGTTGTTAACAAATTTAATTGTACTCGGCCAATACACCTCAGCGTTGACCGATTCTGGATGTTCCTTCTACGTCTATCTCTTTCAAAACGACGGCTAGCCTCGAGTTGGAAGTGAGCGAAAAAGACCAAACCGTGACGGGCGGACTTGGCCACAAAATTGTTACCGGGAAATGCACCGGAGGGACGGACCCGGAGAAACTTTTGATTTTTCAAACTGAATGAACGCTACTTCCTTGCATCTGAGCGATCAGTGGCAGTCCACATAGAGGGCATTCGTGGTGGCACCTTTGTATCATCTGCGTGCTCATTCGGCAAAAATGGTTGCGACAAGGTTGGGGGATTCATAGGGACGGCAACAGTTCGGATCAATGGGAGATCCCATTTAGATTTTTCAAACTGAAAGAATGACGTTTCTTTGCAAATGAGCAATCATTGGCAGCAAGACTACTGATATATCGAAATGCCCTCCACGTGGACGGCCATTGAGGGCATTTCGATATATAGCCAGCCTTTTCAATCAGATCCTGTTCGGCCTGCCTCAATTTTGCCCCCCCCCCCCCCGGCCGCCTCTGAACCGTGACATGCAAAACACATCCCCAGAAAATGAGAGACTAGCGGATACTCATAATTATATTTGCTAAAATACCATTATAATACGTGACGCAGCACTAAAGGACGTGGTGAAGTGTTTCAAAGCTATAGTAATTTTATCATACTTCCTTATAGGCTACTCCTCTGTCACTGGAGACCTGGGGGTAGGTTAGCCTTCTAAAGGATAAAGGTAACCCTTGTATTGAGAAGTCCGCTGCGCCTTCATCTGTTGAAGTTACAAAAATACCGTAGACAACAAATGTCCAGCCTCTAGTTCCATTTTATGCCCAAGCTAAGGTACCATTTTAGCTACCAGGCGCTAAACACAAAAACCTCCCTTCCAACTTGGTTGTTTTCCCAATTTTTACTTCTAAAACATCTTATGATCTGTCTTTGGGGAAAGCGCATACAAAAACGTTCTCTGTGGTGATAGAACATAGACTAAGTTTGGGAAGCGAAAACGTGAAATTGTTCAATTGCTTTTAAACAAAGATTGCAACGTTGCAAATGTCTTTTCCAGTCGTTTTGATAATGGGAATGACACATTTTCGAGAATCTTCGAGAATAAAATACGAACCCAATGAAAAAAAATATTTCAACAAAGCAAGATGCGAAAACATCTCGATTCGATTTTTTTCTCTGATTTTGGATCCTCCAACCGTTGGTAATTACCTGAAGATGAAATATCAACATTATCAAAATACAAATACAGAAAAGGAATCAGGTTACATCTTATTTTTTAACCCTTTACCTAACGAATCGCCCACATCCGCCCGCGTAATATGCAAATTGAGCAGTTGAAAAAATTAAATTGTTCAAAATATTTCAACAAAACCATATCATGTGACCCCTCATTGGAACGAGCTCATTGAGCTCGTTCCAATGAGGGGTCACATGATATGGTTTTGTTGAAATTTTTTGAAAAATTTAAAAAATATATATTTGAAATAATAAATTTTGATATCGTCTGCGTTGGATAAAGGTTTAAACAACTCTCAAAAGCTTTTCAAGTTTATTGCATTTTAGCGATCGAAGGGAAAAAACTCTCTTAAAAATACAGACAATCGTTTGTTTGTAGAGTAACGTCCCTTAGACCTTTCTATTAATAAATTCAACATTATCAGAATACTTATTTTGATGATTGACGTATTTATCTCCCCCACCTTGCAAATTCGCGATAGAAACAGTCACGCCTTTGCATGTGTGCGGAGACAGGGAAGGTATGGTGGAAAGTATTTTATTTTATTTGACTCATATAAATGCATTGCCGTGGCCGGGATTTCCAAATTATTCAGCCTTGTGTAACTGGAATCGGAGCTTTGGACGCAGCTCACCTTCGTGAAACTAACTGTTCAGCCGATTTGGTTCGATTCAATGAAAAAACTCACGTTTTGCCGAATCGGTACAATGCAACTAAACACCTAATACGACCCAGTAGGGAGTGTCTTCCTCTCAAACCCCTGTACCAGATTAAAAAGTTTGAAATTCCGAGACTTCGGTCGCCATTTGCCAGAAGTTGTCCTTTTCCTACTGGAATTTAAAACAATTTTAGACATTTCCAATTCGAAAACCGGAAGATTTTCCAACGATTATGATGGCACAATCAGAATTTAGGACTTCATAAATCGGATAACAGCTGACGGGGGTGTTCTAAAAGCATAAATCGAATAACAACTGACGGGGGTGAGGAGGGTGGGGGTGGTGTTAATGGTGTGTGTCCAATTGGATTTTTCTAATGGAATTCTCAGACCATCAGTGGGAAAGTTTTCAACTGGAAGGGGACTTGGATCCAGTTGGAATTTTCCAAGTCGACAAGCCTCAATCAAGATCCTTTAGCTGTGCCCATGTGCAAAGGCAAATCGTTTTGACTTTGTTACCATTCGATATCGCATAAGTCGTGAAACCTATTTATGTCAGCATGGCTAATATGCCTCAGTTTAGAGCGATTTGCAGGACCCAGTTTACAACGTCGTTGTCATATCCCAAATGTCATCTGTCTGAAAACAAGATTAATTTATACTCTTACCATATATATACGCCTTCTTCTTTGACCTGCCTATGTTTTGATAAGATACCGCGCTTCTGCTTGACCAATCAGTCGACAAGACTGATCCAGACAAGAAAACACGAAGACAGAAGAGTATCCAAGCTTTACTTTAAATTAGGATCTCCAAGGCGTTCTAATTTCACTTTCTTGTTCAACGAAAGACGGGATTGTTAACCCTCATTTCTGTTGAGGATCTCTTATGATTCCTGACATGGCCTTTTCGCAGTCCACTTTTTGTGCATTTTTCAGAACAGACTTCGAAACGAGACATTTTAAAAAAAAAACAATTTTCAGGCATTTTAAAAGTGTGTTCTTTAAAACTACCAAAATACCAATATGCACATTTATCATATGACTCGTCCGTTTTGTTCACTTTAAAACATTTCATATTTTGTTTTCAAATTAATTAGTGATAAATAAAGCCTTCCGTCAGTTTCATTGGTCAATTTCAAAACCAGACAATTTGATTGGCTGAACAAAATACAACTGGCCACATTTTCATAATTTGAATAACTAGTGTTGGGTGCTTTCATTGGTCAATTTCAAAACTGGACAATTTGATTGGCTAAACAAAATACAACTGGTCACATTTGTATAATTTCAGTAGGGAGAATTTACGTTATCTGTCCAACTTAGGATGGGTTATATTGTATTAATCTTTTATCTAACGTAACAGCAAAAACAATACAAGAAAAACGCCATTCATTTTTGTTTTATATTTTCACTGTTTGCTTCCAAAAAATAGGCTATGACCCCTCATTGGAACTAGCGTATCGCGCTCGTTCCAATGAGGGGTCATAACCTATGTTTTGGAAGCAAAAAATGAAAATGTTTAGTTATACGAGGATGTTTTTTCCAAGTGCCGTCTGCAACTCAAGTTAGGTGATGGGTTAAAAAGTCATACTAAGTGGCTAATTTGTGTGTGTGTGTGTGTCATATGATAAATAGAATATGAAATGAGTGTTTTTCTCATATAATATTTATGAAACTCGTCCGAATTTTCCGTTTGGGCTCGCCAGAGGCTCGCCCAAACGGAAAATTCTTAGACTCGTTTCATAAATATTATATGAGAAAAACACTCATTTCATATCCTCTATGTATGCAAAAACAAATGTAAACATGTTCACTACCCATACATCCCCCACCTGGCAGCTGGTGGTATAGATGACGTTGACAACAGGCGCGTTTTATGATTAACACTGAGAGCGATACACATTCCTTTTATCTCATCAAATTGTCAAATTGACACTAAAGATGCACATCAATAACTTTAGACTTCTTTTATAACCGGTTAGCTTTTAAAAATAGAAAAATGTGCGCGAACCTTTCGAATTGTTCGTTCAGATATTACACTAGTGGACTAGAACCCTACGAAGCTTCGAGATTCTGTTCGATTTCGAATCTTAATTTGCTATTCGGTTCGATTCGAATCGGCTGCACGATTCGTTTCCATTCGAACCTTTTCACTGGAATATAGCTTGACATCAGTCATCTTCGTCGTTTCACAATACGTATAGTTCTGGTGGTAACTGTACATAGATAATATTGAAAATAAAGACTGAGTGTCGTTTCCGCTATCTAAACAGAAGCAACATCTGTACCCATACCACCAGCCATGCTAATTCCCGTCTCACTAGACGTTACCACTGTTTAAAGAAAATTTAAAAGTTTCCAGGCAATATCAACGATGAGCAGTTATTAGTTGTAAGCCTGTGCAATGACTAGTACCGATGATTCTCGCATCCGTTTCTGTTTTTAAACTACACATGTAATCCTTACTGGGTAATATTCCAACTACAGCACCAAGGCAGGCCTTCCACGAAGGCATGCCTTGTTGATGTAGTTTGAAATATTTTATCAGTCTGGACTTCAGCCATCACTGTCAGAAAAAAAACTCAGATTTACATCATCTCCTTCTCCAGTCAGTCATCTTCATGTCGTCTCTGATTCGATTCGAATTCGAGTAATAGACCCGATTCGATTCAAGATTCGATTCGAAGCGAAAATGTGTGATTTGCAGGGCCCAATGGTAGACATCACTGTCGTGTGCTAAGTCCAGTCGTTTAACTGGTTAATATGAATCACAGGATAAATATTAGTCAAGATAGTTCCAGTCAGTAGCAATGGCGTAGATATAAAAAAAAAAACAGTAACAGTAACATTCCACTGCAGTGTTGATGAACCATGACTAACTGAATGTTACCCAAAATACTTCTTTGAACCACTTTGTCAGGTGAGCGATTAAGGCCCCTTCGGTCCTCTTGTTTAAAAATATTTTTGTCATGAACATATTGGTCCAATATTTATTTATTTATTTATTTATTGGTGTTTAAGGTCACATATTTATGCACAATGGCTAATCATGACCGTGACAGTTTTACGGGTGGAGAAAGCCGGAGTACCCGGAGAGAACCACCGAGCAACGGCGAGCAACTGTCAGCTCCCCAACATACTAACTCCACACAAGCAGGGTTAGCATTGGTTGAAGACAAGTACACCATCGACGTGCAGCACGCCTTAGTACACAACGCCACCGTGCCCCCATGCGAGCAATGGAGATGAAGTGTCTTGCCCAAGGACACAACGCGGTTGCCGCAGGTGGGATTCGAACCGAGGACCTCTCGGCTTGCAGCCTGCACCTCTACCTACTGAGCCACCGCGCTCCCTATTGGTCCAATGACTTGATATTTGGTACTGAGCCTCCTTTTGATGTGTAGAACAAAGTTTTGTTTGAAGGAAATTTGTAGAGCAATATTTGCCTTTGTAATGGGAGGGGCAAGGTTTTTTCTGAACCGATGGGCTGATTTGGTATGTGATATTGTTGTAGTTGAACCCAGTAGGAGTGACATGATCAACTTATTGTATAACGAATAGTGACTATTCTAGCTTCAGAAACAGTAAAAGTATGAAGCGGGTAATCATAAGAAATGGTCCCCTGATAGTTCACCATGATATTGAAATGTGAGATATGTTTTTAGCCGTGTTGAGAGTCTAATCATATCTTATTCGACAGAACTCCGAGAGTTTTATCGAACAAGATGTAATTGGTTAAAACTACGAATAATATGAGAGAGAAGCAAAGCTGTCGAAAAGTAATAATGGATAAAATGCATAAGACATCTTTGCAAAATTGTGGTTGAAGTACACTCTAAAATCATTTGGGCTAAAACTCAGCCCAAATCAAATGGGTTGCGTGAATATGAACTCAAATAAAATCAGTTGGGTTAAAAATCAACCCAAATCAACTGGGCTGAGTGAATATGAACCCAATAGGGTTCATATTCACTCAACCCAGTTGAGTTGAGTTGATTTTTAACACATCTGGTTTTGGAGTGTATAACTGAAACGTAGACCAAAGTAACAATAATGAGATTTTTGTAGTGGACGACTGTAATTTCTTGGTGAATGGAGCAATCTGCAGACAGGTCTACACCCCGGAGGTTTATTATTACACTGTCTATTGAAATAATGAAATGAATGGTGTTTATGTATAATTTTAGCTGGTAGAACATTCAGAATTCACGATTTCCTCTTTTTTAACACATCATAGCCCACAGACCCTTTGCAGATATCAGCTGCATGTAAAACCCTCCTCATTCTTCATCGCAGTGGTAGGAAAAAAACATCATTAGTTACGAACTGATCTTGATATATACGTACAAACGTACAGTATCAACCCGATGACAGAAGGAGAAAATACTCTAGAAACATTTAGTTTTGTAATAATTAGTTCCTTGTTGGGAGTCCAAATGCAGGTTGTGTTGAAATGTGTCATCGGGCTCTGGATTCATTGAATCAATGGGCATTTTATTGACTGAATGTGAGCTCCCAATCAAATTATTGTTTTACTACTTGTAGGCACGGGTGTCGTTCCTCGTGGTGCTTTCCCTTTTCCACTGTGCAGTGCTGAGGTTTTTGTCGTCACAAAGAACATTTCGTCATGAGCCATCAATATATAATAAATTGGTTGTGTCTAAGAGAGCATAGTCGTCTTCAGTTCCAATTGGGCATCATACAAGTTCCATCCTTCATCTGCGTCCCAAACAACGTTCCGAAATAAGTGTTAGTGACATGTTGTGATTATGGAATATTTAGAGGTAACCTGCTGACGGGCATGAGCCGGGCGAGGCACCCTATCAGAGGATTGGGGCATGTTTGTGAGATAATGGGAGTTGGGGCAAGGGGCCCATCGGCTGGCTTGGGTTAGGGTGGATACCCTTTGCTAATATTTTTTTTACGCAGGTGTTGCGTGAGTGTATATAGATACAGGTGTGTGTATGAGTGAGTAGTATTATATTTTGCGATGTTGAGAGGGAGAGTGAGTGTATAGGGAGACCTGTTGGCTGCTTGTTTACCAACGGGCCTCCTCCTGTTGTGCGCCAGTGGAAGTGTGCGCGCGAGTTTATATGAGATGTGGATAGACTCATGGGATTCCAACGGGAAACCGAGTCGAAATACTGTAGTTATTTGTGATGCGCGACAGTGTGCGCATGCGTGTGACTGTGCGTGTGAAGAATTATGAGCATATCGGTGGAATTGCAGAGCGAGGTTGTTAGATAGCTCTAAGATTGAAGTGTGGGAATTTATGCGCGTGAATGCTATCCTCTTCGTGTTTTTGGAACAACTGAGAGTATGTTCCTTGGCAGTGGGTTGTCAAGGTGATAGTTAAAAATTGTGTTTTTGTTGTATAAAAGTGTATATATCTTTGATAAGTTTTCTCGTTCGGGCCAAGGTATAAGAATGTGCGTTTATATAACGGACCCCGAAAAGCGATTTCTCACTTAAACGGGCCAGCAATAACTCAAACTCTGGTAAATGAGAATGAAATTTGATGCCCATTATGACGCATTTGTTGAACGCCACATGGGCTATCTGATACCTGATCAAAGGGGTATCCCCTGTTGTCATTATCTGGGCAATTATGGCCAGTTAATATTTAATTGTTGTAAATACGGTACATCGCATATATTCTGGACCCACACCCATATTACGCAGCTGGTCTGTCACAGAATGTCAAAAGGTACCAAAATGTGAGTCTTTCAAAGGAACTTAAAAGCGAGTACTAAATTAAGATAGATCTAAGCAGCCAAGTTCAAGAGAAGCGAGTAAACTGAGAATTAATGTTCTGTCTATAGAAATAAAAATCGGGGGGTTTCTCGAAAAATCCTTTCCAGCCAAGTCAATTTTGAAGGTGTGTAAGGTTGTGGGTCGTGCGAGTAGATGGGGATGCCCCATGCTTCTAGGTTAGAGGAGATGCCGCATCGGTGCGAAGGTATAGGCACGTTGTGAAGTAGGGGAACGAGAGAGCTCATATTTAGAATAAGAGCAGTCGCGGGCCAAGTCGGTGGCCATATATGAGAATACGATTAGAAACACGAAGTACGAGCTCAGGGAGCTAATTTGCATTTAGGTAAACGACATTACCCGTTTTAGAAGCCAAGCCATACGCAGGCAGAGTAGGTTTTGCCTGTATGAACATTATTATTCTGAGACAAACGTAAGGGAAAATTTAACCCCATTGGTGGCGACTGCTTGTGTGAAAAGCGCCAACTAAAGTGACAAAAAGCTAGTGGGCGTACGACGGCAGTAGTAGAGTGACATTCCGTCACCTGTTAGAGCAGAGGCGTCCTGATAAAGTGACAATACGCTAGTGGCCGTGCGACAGCAGTGAAAGGGTGAAGTGAAGAGGCGATCAGGGAACCAATACCAGCAAAGAGGAGGAAAAACCAGCGACAACAGAGAATACGGGCTCGCAAGGGACTCAAAAACTGTGGGTAGGGGGTGATTGGTGTTTTGTATTCTTATTCTTATGGATTCCATGTAAGTCACAAATTATCATATTTATTTTTTTATATATGTATTAAAATTGTCGTTTTCAGTGAACCCCTATTGATTTATGCTTTTCGAGGAAAAGTTATTAACTCCTTCGGGATAAGAACCACCCCATCAAAAGTAAAACGGGCGGGTTCGTTACGGCGAGACATACGTTCACGCACGGGTTCATGAGTTTTGGCTGAATACGCGGCGTTAATCTATTCCCCCCAGCAACGACAAAGCCCGGTTTCCGACAGGGAGGATAAAATAATACCTGCAATCTACATCCGTCTGGCTGCACACTGGAGTTATTATTTTATCACCAATGCCCCGTGATTTGACCTCTTATAATAAAACAAAAAATGGGACGAAATTATGCCTTGGACCGAAAAATCAGCATTACGAGTTCAAATTTTTGAAAGGCAAGCATATCGCATTCTGGCGTGTTATAATCTTTCCACAAGTCTCTATGCTGGTGGGGAGCATACACGGAGCCATGGAGGGATTGGCCTACGACACGTTCCTTATTTTTGTTACTCATGTTTTCAAGCAGCGAGACCAGAGAGCCACGTTATTATCTGCGATAACGTATGGACATTGTCTACCTAAGGTCGTGGATATCATTGTCTTCTCACGGGTAATACCGTAGCCTACACGTACGGCTTTGAATCCTACGCGAGTTTCGTGTTATACGAGTCGTTATAAATTGGCTTTCGACGTCTGGAAGGAGTATCCTCGGCCCCAGATCGTCGCTACCCGAGGCTGGAATGCGCCCCCTTCCCCAACCAACTCTGAATCCTGGATCCGCCACTGGATGTCGGCGATTGCTTGCCCGGGGAAGCCTCCCCACCCTTCACCCAGTTCAGAAATCAGAAAAACGCCCTTATCGCTGAGGTTAAAAGAAATTTTATTTCAGTATTAATTTTTCTGAACGATGGCTTCTCCTGAGTACCTTTAGTTTTAATCTGTATGTTCTATGCATTGATTATTAATGTAAAAAGTTCTGTTTTCAATCCACGGTCATGGTGACGACAATTTTTTCTGATGTTCATCATTGATTCCGTTGGCCTCCATTGGAGTGTAATCATGGACAAAAAAGAAACTGTCAAAAATTTGATGTCAAATCACAAAGAAATTCTCTTCATACGATCACAGATTTAGTGGAGGTCTAATTTTATTACACTTCGATGCGGTCAATTTCCACATTCCCTGCTTAACCTATAATACAATGTAAGCTTAACACTCTCCGATAACAATCGAAAGCCACTATTTTCCAGGACGGAATGGTTTTACTTTTGTCTTTGAAGGATACCAAAGTTTGGCGTTGTAAACCAAACATACCAAAAAATCTCCAATTTCAAAAAGTGTTAGAATACTAGCTCCAGTTATCAGTCCAAGCGCTCCCCCTATGTCACAGAAAAATGAGAACACATCATATGCTGCAGTTCTAGTCATAGATTCGTAACCAAGATCAGAAAAGTAGATGTCAACGAGGACGAGATTTTCTGCCAAATTAGACCCCGAACTGTAAACATTTGAAAATTCGTTTAGGAAAAAATTGGATAGTGGTGCCTGAGATACCGACACACTGTACTGTACCTCCACGCAGGCTTGTGAACACATCTTCAAGCAGGTCGATTCATTTATCACATAAACTCTGAAATTCGGAAGAATGCATTTATAGTAAAGTTCGGGACTACACACTCGAATATGACTGAGGTGATTTGGGGCCATATATTCTTCACGGCATCCGCAAGACTTCAGTATGTAGTCAGTCAGACATTCTAGTTGACAGGCTTGAATAGAGTATTTTTCAAAATATTTCAGAGTGCTATTGTTACAGTTTGTGAATGAAGCGTCTAGGTCTGTTCTCTGAAAACAAAAGAAAAACAAATGTATTAAAACCCTTTACCAAACGAAAAGGACAGAACCGGTGTGACAGGAATGATAGTCCGTAGGAACGTTAGTCCCTCTGGACTATTATTCCGCGGAATTATAGTCCTAGGTCTAACATTCCTAGGAATAGTAGTCCGCCGGACTACTATTCCTAGGAATGTTAGACCTAGGACTATAATTCCGCGGAATAATAGTCCAGAGGGACTAATTTTCCTACGGACTATCATTCCTGTCACACCGGCACTCGGAAAAAAAAAACTCACACATTTCAGAGAAAAAGGCCACTCGCATATATATGCGTTTGAGATGTCGTACAATGATTGACCGTTTGGAGTTCAAAAGTCGAGTTAACTCCTTAACTGGTAGAGTGTTGGAAGCCCATATTTGGGCTTTACTGAATACCATAGGCTGTGTCTATAACAACTACACTCTAGAATATTGGACAGATTGTGGACTCTAAAATTTAAAACTAGACATCCATATCAATAAAATATGTCAAAAGTGCTACTGGCAGCTTCGTAATGTTGGAAGACTGCGACCTCATCTTAACCAGTCAGCACTTGAAAAACTTGTGCACTCCTTCATCACCTCCCAACTAGACTATTGTAATTCAGTGTTAGTGGGGCTGTCCCAGTGCCTGATTTAGAAGCTTCAAAAAGTTCAGAATACTGCTGCTAGGATAATTACTGGTACCAAACGCTCTGAACACATAACACCTGTTTTAAGACAATTACATTGGCTTCCATTAAAACAGAGGATTGATTTCAAAATATTGATCTTAGTATTCAAATGTATCCACAAACTGGCTCCAGTTTACCTGCAAGAGCTCCTCACTGTATATAAACCAACGCGCAGTCTCCGATCTAAAAACCAAATTCAACTAGTTGTGCCTTTTAGCAGATCTAATCAGGCTCATGATCGTGTGTTCTCCATCGTGGGTCCCAGATTGTGGAATTCCCTGCCAATTAGTGTCAGAACTTCAGAAACTCTCGATGTCTTCAAAAGAAATCTTAAAACTTTCCTATTTACTGAAGCATTCTCCTAAACCTCTTTAAGAGACAACCAAAACAGATGTGACTCCTCATTTCAGAAAAGTGTATTTATTTCTGTCAACGCCGAAAGGAATGGTTTTGCGCACCGAAGGCGCGCAGGGACGGTATGGGGAACAAGCCCCTTTCGACCCTCAGTGACTGTAGATGATTAGTTTTCACATGTCTAGGCGTGTCGAAGGAGGAACGGCTTCTGGTACTCGGCAGGTGTCACCGGTTGCGTCGTGATGGTCTCTTGGCTGATGTCGGTCGAACCCTCGGGTGAGGACCAGTGTGAGAGGTTGGGTCCTCTCACAAAGGTACTACCTCTCCTCGAGGGTGCAGTCGATTTGGATTTTCAGGCAAGTATAGTCTGCCACTTCGAGGATGATTTTGAATGATGGCTATCACTGGCAAGTATAATCTGCCTCAGGCTGTCTCTGTTTGGTTGGACTCTTTCAAGGAAAACAACAACGACCCCTTTCGGGGACCACCAAAAAGAAGACCCGAACTTCCCTGGTTTTCTGTCAAGCGTTTTAGAGCACTATTTGTGGTTTTACGCACTAGAAAATCAATTATTATTATTATTACTCTATTGAGGGTTGTTTGATATTGACTCTGGAAAGAAACAAATTTTGTTGCTGACACCTTGCTCAGTTACATATGATTGGATAGTGCCTCTTGGCACTATCCAATCAAATGTAGCTGAGCAATATATGGTGAAAGGAAATCTGTGGCTAAGAAACAATTAGCACTCTACCATTTAATCTTACGTAAGCGCCATATCCAGCGCTATTCACAAAAGCCGCCATTAATTTTTTTTTTTTCATTTTTTCGTTGAAAACATAGATTATAACGTCTCGTTGAGCTTACGAGGGGGTCGTAAGCTATGTTTTCGATGCCTAAAATGAACAAAAATTACTTATTCTACTATTCGTGTTAGGTAAGGGGTTAAATCTGTTTTGAGAATCTTATTTTAGTGCTAGGCGGTATCGCTTGAAGAAAGAAAGACAAAACTAAAAAAAAGCTACCAATATTACAAACAAGTATAAGATTGTGCTTCTCTGTTTTATCAGTTTTTGAAGTCATAAAAATATGTAAAAATCGAGGTGAATCTCTCAAAAACATCGTTCAGTTTGGCAGAGAGCCAATTAAAGAGTAATTGACACGTCGATAAAAGTTGTACTTTTCAAATAGAACTTCATCCATGGACTCTAGATAGATTATCAGGGCCGCCGGTAGATAGTTGTGTATGGGTGGAGGGGGCATGGTAGGCGTTGGCACCCAGCTATCAGGATGTCAGAAAAATGTAAACACGATGGAACATGCATATTGAAACAGACTCATATATCATTAAATCTAACAGTCAATATCTGAACTATATTTTATTACATGCCCATGCAGTCTCTCTTATGCAATGCGGCGTGCAATACGGCTGTGCAATACGGAATTCCGTATTGCACACCAACCTGTTCCAAGCGGGACTTTTTTTATGCAATGCGACTGCACAAAGTGTATGGTGTTTACCACCGTTGATAGAAAAGAAAATTAGGTCAGTAGGTGCTTGGGTCATGTAATAAATACAAAACAACATGTATGTTTCAATGAGTCGTTTTGTATTCAATTCGTCAGATGTGCGTAGAAAGAAAACGTCTCGACCTTCAGTCTCGACGTTTTCTTCCTACGCACATCTGACTCATTGAATACAAAACGACTCATTGAAACATACATGTAGTTTTGTCTATTTACTTCATATGTGATACAGGGATTATTACCAGTATGTGGATGTACAAACTATGTATCCGAGTCGAGCTCCGGGTTCTAAGGGCAGATCACGACGAGTCGAAGACGAGTCGTGATCTACCCTTAGAACCCGGAGCGAGACCCTGATACATATTTTGTACATCCACATAATGGTAATAATCATTTTATCTTACAATATATTGGGGATAAGTCAAGAATGTAGACGAATATATAAAGAACTATTTATTCGTACGGATGAACAAAAAGATAAAAAAAAATGGAACTCACTCGAAAGGAACGTGATTGTATCCGACCCTCTGATGCAAACATCTGTATTAGGGGGTCAGATACACGACAGTTGCGGAGTTAATACAAACAAAATACATGTTGATTGTAAGATAAATTGCCGTATCAGCCCATTTTCATCTCGCCGTCACTGATCTTTGTTGTGTGCAAAAATGTCTAGTTATTCACCATATACCTTCCTAACATGAGTGATATCCGGAGTGGAGTGCTGATCGACCGCCGCTCATAGACGCAAAAGTGAGGATTTTGAACCCCAATAATCCCTCATTCGGGAATGTCCAAGTAATATTACGAGGTGTTCAGTACCATTTAGGTTCCGACTGGAGAGTGATTATAGAATAGCGAATATGTTTAGTCAAACCTAATGGTCAATCAAGTCTTTTTTTAGTTTTTTTTATTAAGGTTTAACGACACATTAACAGCCACGGTCATATCATGTCGGTGACAGTTTTACGGGTGGAGGAAGCCGGAGTACCCGGAAAGAACCACCGAGCAACGACTAGCAGCTGTTAGCTCTACAACATTCTAACTCTATTCAGGAAACTTTTGCTAGGATTGGGGGTTGACACACACCCCCACACCCCCATGTCGCCACGTCCCTGAACGTGATTATATGGTCCTGATCAAGTTTTATTCATATCGGATTTTAGCCTCAGTGAACAAACTTTTGACAGGTTCGTATTATCGCGTGTCAAACTCGTGAAAAACCAAAAACTGTACAATGTATAGAGCGTGCAAATAAAGGCGCCTAAAATATTCACTTCAAGACATACCTTTTTCATTTTAATGCTCAAACTGTTGTACATTCCAGCACCGACAGAATATGCTATCCTTCTCATCATAGCTGGTGTCTCAGGGGTGTGGATAGCAATCTGTAAGAAAAACAGAGTTCGTAAGGAATAACTGTTAACCAATTCAACACCCAGCTCCTAAATATGATCATCGAATTTCAACAACGTCACCAACACACCGTCGCATTTAGAGAGACTCAGTAATACTTCAATGTTACAGCCCTAATTCAACAGCCCTATAGGGTTGTTGAATTAAATTACCACTGACACTCCCGGGCGATTTATTATTTATTCTGGGGGCGCGGTGGTTCAGTAGGTAGAGGTGCAGGCTACAAGCCGAGAGGTCATCGGTTCGAATCCCTTCTGCAGCAACCGCGTGGTGTCCTTGGACAAGACACTTCACCCCCATTGCCAACGTGAGGGGCGTGGTGGCGTTGTGCATTAAGGCGTACTGCACGTCGATGGTGCGCCTGTCTTCAACCAATGCTAGCCCTGCTTGTGTGGAGTTAGTATGTTGGGAGCTGACAGTTGCTCGCCGTTGCTCGGTGCTTCCTCCACTCACAAAACTGTCGGGGTCATGATTAGCCATTGTGCAGAAATACGTGACCTAAAACCCCAATAAATAAATTAGTTTTTTCCCTCTGGAAAAGACTATTGTTTTTCAACGTATTATTATTAATTTTTTTTGGGGGGAAGGGGTGGTTTCCACACAGTTTGTTCGTACGATTCAGAAGCTATTTTCGAACCGATTTTCACACACAAGTTTGCACATGTATAGAGGGACACAAAATCTAAAAAATGTACCGAAGGAATTTTCGATTTAAACATAACTTCATTTATTGGAAGTGGGATTCAGCGTGGATCATTTTTGTACGTAATAAGAGTATTGAAAAAAAACAAATTTTAACCCGTTTTGGACAGCTTAAACTGCAATAACCCTCAAAAGCTCAAAAATGCATGTTTTCTGGGGATTTCTCTAAAGGGGTCTTGTATATTTTGAAGAAAAAATGGGCACGCGCAGAACTTGGTGTGACAATATAAGCTGCATGGACAAGGTACTCCGGTGAGCGTTTGTTAATCCTCCACGAGCTGCTAAATGTCAAAATTGTGATAAAATGGGCTGTTTTTGGACACGCACAGCACCCAATGTATACCCGAGACATAAACATAATCTCCTTTGCTGGAAGTGAAATTCACCGAGGACCATTTTTGTAAGTAATAAGGGTGTTCAGTAAACCACGCGTTAACACCTTTTGGCGTGGTTAATAGAGATACCCATGAAGAGCCTAAAAAATTAATGTTTTCCCTTGTTTTCCCTTGATTTCTTGACAAACATCTTGTAGGGTTTTCAAAATCTTGAAAAATAGTCTGTTTTTGGACACCAACAACATCAAATGGGAATGCACAGAGAAACGTAACATCTTTGACGGGACGCAAAACTGATAGGGAAACATTTTTGAAAGTGGTACGGGTATACAAAAATCGAGGTCTTAACCCATTTTCAACTGGTTAAGGAGATATACCCCTCAAAAGCTTAAAAATCCTGTTTTCTGTGATTTCTCCAAAAAATCTAGTAAGTTTTCAAGAAAAAGTTACAATTCGCAGGTCTTGGAGTGACATTACAAGTTGCATGGACAAAATATTCCGAGAAGCATTTGTTAACCCCTCAGAGGCTGCCAAGAATAGACATTTTGCGAAAATGGTCTGTTCTTGGGCAGCCATAACACCCAATGCGTACCTGCGAGAAAAACGTAACCTGCTTTATTGGAAGTGGAATTCACCGAGGATCATTTTTGTAAGTAATGAAGGTATTCACAAAACCAAATACTAACCCGTTTGGGGATGATTACAGAGCGATACCCCACAAAAGGTTAAAAATTCATCTTATCCCAGGATTTCTCTAAAAACATCTCGTAGATTTTCAAGAATAAATGGCCATTTTCAGATCTTAGTGTGACATTACAAGATGAATGTACAAAATATTCCAGTAAGCATTTGTTAACGCTATGCAGGTTCTCAAACATCACAATTTTGAAAAAAATGGGTTGTGTTTGCGTACTCACAGCATCCAAAGTTAAGAGGAGAGAGCAACAAAAGTGGAAATAGAATGAACTGAGAATTATTTATTTTTGTAGGTAATAAGGGTATTAAAAAAACAACCCTTAACCCGTTTTGGGGTGGATAAACAATGATACCCATCGAAAGCTTAAAATTCATGTTCTGCCTGGATTTCTCTGACAATATCTTGTAGATTTAAAAAAAAATGGCCCTTCGCAGTTCTTGGTGTGACATTACAAGTTGCATGGAAAAAATATTCCTGTTAGCACTTGTAAACCCTCTGCAAGCGGCCAGACCTCAATATTATGGATACATTTGAGATAAAATGGACCATTTTCAAATAGCCACAGCCCTCAGTGGGTATGTGTCAAACAAATATAACTCCTTTTGTCGGCCATTAACTTGTCGGACGACGATATTGATTTATGATGTTTTTTTTTTTATCAAACTGAGTCATTTGAGAAAACCATACCCACCATTCTCATAACATCAATAAAGGAACTACAGTGAGACAGTTAAAAACAATTCATCAGACACTCTGAGGTCATGAAAAATCATGGAATCTCATCTGGAAAAGCCACGATTCTCCAGAATCATAAAGTCTAGTGTTTGATTTGAATTGATTAAAGTTTTTAACCACTGCTGAGAAAAATCCTTGATGAGTTCAGGACAGTCTTCAATCTTCACGTGGCCGTTTCGTGACCCTTAATTTAAACCTAAAGAGGAACGCATTGTACTGATGTCATTGAAAGTAAATGTTGAAGCGTTTCAGTATTCACACACTAAAAACTAAAGTGTTGATACTGACACCTTCAAGGTGTTAAACCCATTCTAACTCTTAGGGTTTGGTTTTAACACTCAAAGTGCAATGCTTTAAGCACTTAGACATTACAATCGTCAGACATCTGAAACTTGAATGGATGGCACTTCCCATGTGTCTAGCATTGATGGTTCTTCCAGAATCGTCCATAATTTGATTTGCGCTTGGTGAGTACGTAATTAAAAGGACACAACGCAGATGACGCGGATCTGGCTCGAGAGTTCCTTTTAAATGTCGCGACATTACACTTGTCAAGTGGTATTATTGTAACATCTGTCAAATTCTGGGATATCTACACTTGAACAAAGTGCTAGTTCAGCACTTAGTAAGTGTTAAATGCAGCACTTCAAGTGTAGTTTTTTACACTTTTTTTAGCGTGCACAAAGTTACAAAGACGAAGCTGTTGATATTTGGTTTTCCCTCTGGACGCTTGGTTTTCTGCGGATTATTAGGCTTTTCCCTCGGGAAAAGAGTATTGTTTTTCTACGGATTATTATTTCTTGGGGTTTTTTTTCACTCATTTTCCACTCAATCTTGCACACGCATAGAGGGGCACACAATCTAAAAATGTACCGAAGAGGGAATTTTCGATTTAACCCTTATTTCGCCAGAATTGGGAAAAACTGTCAAATTTATGGTTTATAGGCACTTTTTCGAAACGCGTCGTGTAGATTGTTTCAAACATGCATCATTGTTATACCTGTCTGTGAAACGACCATTCATATACAAGAGATATTAGGCAATGCATATGGTAACCCTCCACAGGCTGTCAAACATCGAACTTCTGATGAAATGGGCTGTTTTCGGACCCCCATTTCACGCAAAGGATACTCAAGAGATAAACATAACTTCATTTATTGGAAGTGGAATGCACCGAGGATCATTTTTGTAAGTAATAAGGGTATTAAAAAAAACAAGCGTTAACCCGTTTTTGCAATGTCCATCAAAACCTAAAAAAATTATGTTTTCAGTGGTTTTCTCTAAACGAATCTTCATTTTCAAGAAAAATTGCCCACTCGCAAGTCTTAGTGCGACATTACAAGTTGCATGGGCAAAATACTCCGGTGAACATTTGTTATCCCTCTACGGACTGCTAAATGTCAAAACTGTGATAAAATGGGATGCTTTTGGACACCACCAGCACCTAATGGGTACGCCACAAAGAAAAGTACCTTCTTTTATCGAAGGTAAAATTTATAAGGAAACATTTTTGTAAGGGTGTTCATAAGTCGAAGTCTTAACCTATTTTGGGATGGTTAAAGAGAGATACCCCTTAAAAGCTTAAAATTCCCATTGTTTGTGGATTTCTCTAAAAACAGCTTGTTGGTTTTCAAGAAAAATTATTCGCAGGCCTTTGCGTGACATTACAAGTTGCATGGACAAAATATTCCGGCGAGCGTTTCTCGGGCACCTACAGCACCCAATGTGTACCCTAGAAATAAACATAATATCCTTTGTTGGAAGTGGAAATCACCGAGGACCATTTTTGTAAGTAATAAGGTTATTAAAAAAACCAAGCGTTAACCCGTTTGGGGCGGGTTAAAAAGCGATACCTGTGAAGTGCTTAAAAATTCGTTTACGTATATTTCTCTAAAAATGCGTGTAGATTTTTAAGAAAAAACTGGCCATTCGCAGGTCTTGTTGGAACATTACAACTTGCAAGAACAACATATTCTTATAAGAGTTTGTTTACCCTCCACAGGTTGTCAAACATCAAAGATTTGATAAAATAGGCTATTTTCAGCCACCCACAGCACCCAACGTGTAGCAGAGGAATAAACATAACTTCCTTTATTGGAAGTGGAATTCACCGTGGATGATTTTTGTAAGGAATAAGGGGATTCAAAAAACCAAGCCATAACCCATTTTGGGATGTTTAAAAAGTGATGTCCATCAAAAACTAAAACATTCATGTTTTCCCTGGATTTCCTTAAAAAACATATTGTAGATTACAAGAAAAAGTGGCCATCCACAGGTCTAAGTGGGACATTACAAGTTACTAGGACAAAATATTAAGTAAGCATTTGTTAACCCTCGACGGGCTACTGAACATAAAAGTCTGATAAAATGGGTTGGTTTTGGACACAAACAGCACCCAATGGGTATACCACAAAGACAAATATCTCCTTTTATCGGACGTAAAATTTGTTAACCCCTCTGCAGGCTGCTAAACGTCAAAATGTTGATAAAATTGGCTGTTTTGGGACACCAATAGCACCAAATGGGTATGTAACAGATAAACATAACCTCTTCAATCGGACGCAAAATTCATTGGGGATAATGTTTGAAATAAGACCCAAAAGTTCTCATTTTCTGTGGATTTCTTCAAGTGGTTCTTACAGATTTTCAAGAACAAATAAACTCTTGAGAAGAATTATTCTCACAAGCGTTCATTAACCCTCCACAATCTGCCACGCATCAAAATTTTAGATAAATTTGAGATATAATGGGCTGTTTGCAAAAAGCCACAGCACTTAATGGGTATGTGGCAAACAAACATAACTTCTTTTGTCGGACACAGACTTTTCGGACGCTGATATTGATATTAACCCTCTCCAGCAATAATGATGATTTTAACCTAAACTTTCTTTTATCAAACTGGTCCATTTGAGACTATTATACCCACTTGTGTCAAGGCATCAGTAAAGATACTTTAGTGATACAGTTTAAAACCATGCTTGAGACACTCTGGGGTCATAGAAAATCATAGAATCTCGTCTGGAAAAGCCATGATTCTCCAGAATCATAAAGTCTAGTTTTGGGGTTTTTTGTTTGTTTGTTTTTTCCACATATTTTGCCCGCACGATTCTGAAGCCATTTTAGAACCGATTTTCACACAATTTTGCACACGCATAGAGGGGGTGCGGCGGGGAGGGGGGGGGGGGGGGGGGATCTAAAAATGTACAAAAAGCGGAATTTTCGATTTAACCCTTCTTTCACCAGAATTGGCCAAAAAAAAACTGTCAAAATTAGGGTCTATTGGCACTTTCTTAAAACGCGTCTTGTAGATTTTTTACAAACATTCATCACATTCATCACCGTTAGACCTGACTGTGATACTACAAGTGATATACAAGAGATGTTGAACTTAGCATTTCTTAACCCAACACAGGCTAGCAAAGATCGAAATTTTGATAAAATGAGGTGTTTTCGGGCACCTGCAGCACCCATTTGGTAACAAGAGATAAACGTAACTTCCTTTATTGGAAGTGGAATTTATTGATGATCATTTTTTTAAGTAATAAGAGTGTTAAAAAACAAGCATTAACCCGTTTTGGGCTGATACTCCCTCAATAGCTTAAAAATTCATGTTTACTGTGGATTTCTCTAAACGGGTCTAATAGATTTTCAAGAAAAATTGGCCATTCGCAGATCCTGGTGTGACATTACAAGCAAGAACAATTTGCAATTCGCAGGTCCTGGTGTGATATTACAAGTTGCGTTGACATAATATTCCGTTAAGCGTTTGGTAACCTTCCACAGGCTCTCAAACATCAACATTTTGATAAAATGGGCTATGTTAAAGTATCCACAGCATGCAACGTGTAGTGGAGAGATAAACATAACTTCCTTTATTAAAAATTCGTGTTTTCCAAGGAATTCTCTAAAAAACATCATGTAAATTTTCAAGAAAAATAGGCAATTCGCGGGTCTTGCTGTGACATTACAAGTTGCATGGACAAAATATTCCAGTAAGCGTTTGTTACCCCTCCGCTGCCCCTCAAACATCAACATTTTAATAAAATGGGTTGTGTTCAAGTATCCACAGCATCCAACGTGCAGTGGAGAGATAAACATAACTTCCTTTATTGGAAGTGGGATCTCGTGTGGAAAAGCTATGATTCTCCAGAATCATTAAGACTAGTTTTGTGCGATTTTTTTCCCACACCTTTTGTCTGTACGATATTGTTTTGTTTACATTCATCTTTGTTAGACCCGACTGTGACACGACTATTGATATACAAGAGATATTAGACAATGCATTTGTTAACCATCTACGGGATGCCAAATATCGAAATTTGGATGAAATGGGCCGTTTTCGGGCTCCCACTGCAACCAAAGGATACACGAGAGATAAACATAACTTCATTTATTGGAAGTGGGAATCACGGCGGATCATTTTTGTTAGTAATAAGGGATTTAAAAAACCAAGCGTTAACCAGTTTTGTGCTGATTAAACCACAATACCCCTCAAAAGCTCACAAAATCACCTGTAGTGTGGATTCTGTGGATTAAAGAACTTAAAATTCACATTTTCTATGAATTTCTTGATGTGATTCTTACAAATTTACAAGAACAAATAGAACCCAATTTGAGGGCTCAACAGTGATATCCATCAAAAGGTAAATAAATCATGTTTTCCCAGGATGTCTTTAAAAACATCATGTAGATTACAAAAAAATGGGCTATTCACAGCTCTTAGTGTGACATTACAAGTTACATGGACAAAATATTCTGTAACCATTTGCTAACCCTCCGCGGATGCTAAACGTCAAAATTGTGATAAAATGGGCTGTTTTTGGGCACCAACAGCACCCATTGGGTACGCCATAAAGAAAAATACCTTCTTTTATTGGACACAAAATGTTTAGAGAAAAAAGTTTGTATGTAGTACGGGTATTCATAAATCGAAGTCTTAACCCATTTTCGATTGGTTAAAGAGAGATATTCCTTAAAAGCTTAAAATTCCCATTTTCTGTTAATTTCTCCAAATGCTTCCACCAGACCTTGAAGACAAAATGATCATTAGAGGGTCTTTGTCTGACCTTACATTCTACATAGACAAAATATTCCGTTAAGCGTTTGTTAACTCTCCACGGACTGCTAAACATCAACATTAGCAGGTCTTGATGTGTTATTACAAGTTGCATGGATGGAATATTCTGCTAAACGCTTGTTAACCCCTCTACAGACAGTTAAACATCAACATTTTGATAAAATTGGCTGTTTTGGGACACCAACAGCACCAAATGGGTATGTAACAGATAATCATAACCTCTTTTATCGGGCGCAGAATTCACAGGGGATAATGTTTGAAAGTATTAAGTGTATTCCAAAAAACGAGTCTTAACTCGGTTTTGCCGGACCAAAGACAGACAGCCCTTAAGAAATTGAAGATTACATTTTCTGTGGATTTCTTCAAGTGATTCTTGCAGATTTTCAAGACAAATAGACTCTTGAGAAGAATTACTTTCACGAGTGTTCATTAAACACCCACAAGCTGCTAAGCATCAACATTTTAGATAAATTTGAGACTTAGTGGTCCCTTTGCAATCAAACAAATGCATTGCATTATACAAATAGCCACAGCACTTAACTGGTTGGGTGCTAGAAGCCACTATCAGGGCTTTCAAAAAAATGAGGATACAAGAGCAAACGCCAACATTTTCCTTGCTCATGTTTCCTATTCAGTCAAACGCAAATAACATTTTGTTTATAGAAGTTTGTTTTATTACAAATTATTGGAGAGTGCCTTCAGGCACTCTCCAATAATTTGTAATAAAACAAATTTGTATATCAAATTTAGACCACCAAAAATAATCTAGCCCTCAATCAGTTAATTGGAATGTGGCAAGCAAACATAACTACTTTTGTCTGACACAGACGTCTCGGATGCTAATATTGATGTTAATCCTCTCCACCAAAATGGTGATTTTAACCTAAACTTTCTTTTATCAAACTGGGTCAGTTGAGACTATTATACCCATTTTTCTCAAGGCCTTAATAAAGATACTTCAGTGATACAGTTAAAAGCGATTCTTCAGACAACCTGGGGTTAAAAAAACATGGAATCTCGTCTGGAAAAGCCATGATTCTCCAGAATCATAAAGTCTAGTTATTTTTGATTCTGCTTCTTATCAGTGAAAGTGATTAGTTTTCTATCTTAAAAATCACCAAACAATTATATGTGAAAACACAGTTATTGATTGTCACGATATGGATACAAATTGATAATCTTTTGCTCGCCGAAGTTTGTAATACTAAAACTCTGTGTAAATGTGCCACATATTTCCTGTCTTTACCAGTATATGCGTTGCGTTTAGGGGGATGTTAGAAACAGCACTGTCGGAAATCGGACTTTGTCGCTGCTGGAAGAAATAGATTCACGCTGCGTATTCAGCCAAAACGTAATGAGTTTCACCTGAATGCGTGCGTGAACGTTTGTCTCATCGTGACGGACCCACCCATTTCACTTTTGATGGGGTAGTTCTTATCCTGAAGGGGTATGTGACTTTTCGTCAAAAGGCATGAATCAACAGGGATTCACTGAAAACAACAATTTTAATACATATACATATAAATAAATATGGTAATTTGTGACTCACATGGAATCCAATGAATATGAAAAACAAAACGCCAATCACCCCCTACCCACACAGTTTTGGAGTCAATTGCGGGCCCGCATTCTCTGCTGTCGCTGGTTTTTCCTCCTTATCGCAGGTGTTTGTTCTTTGGTCGCCTCTTCACTTCACTGTCGTCGCACGGTCACTAATTTATTGTCACTTTACCGGACGTTTTTGCTCAACATGTGACGGAATGCCACTCTACGACTTCCGCCGCACGGCCGCTAACGCATTGTCACTTTACCATGTCTCCTCCCCTCTAACAAGTGATGGAATGTCACTCTTCCACTGACGCTTTTCACTCAAGCAGTCGTCACCAATGGGGTTAAACGCTCCCTTCCATTTATCTCACAATAATGTTCATACAGGCAAAACCTACTCTGCCTACGCATGGCTTGCCTTCTAAAACCGGTAAAGCCGTTTTCCTAAATGCAGATAGCTTCCTGAGCTCGTATTTCGTGTTTCTGATCCTATTCTCATATATGGCCACCGACTTGGCCCGCGACTGCTCCTATTCTAAATATGAGCTCTGTGCCCCCCCCCCCCCCCCTACTTCACAACGTGCCTATACTTTCGCACTGACGCGGCACCTCCTCTAACCTACATGGGACATCCCCATCTACTCTCAACAACACACAGCCTTACACACCTGGAATTAATTTTCAGATAGATCCTCCGATTTCAACCTCGATAGCCAGAACATTAATTCTCATTTTAATCGCTTCTCTTGAACTTGGCCTTTTAGATCTATCTTAATTTAATATTCGCTTTAAAGGTCATTTGAAAGACTCGTATTTTGGCATATTCTGACATTCATGACAGACCAGATGCATAATATGGGTGTGTGTCCAGAACATGCGCGATGTACTGTGCTCACCAATTAATTGGCCATAATTACACAGATAATGATTACAGGAGAGTACTGGTTTTTACTACCTTAAATGTTTCATACAGAACGCCCATGAGGCATGCAACAAATGCTCAATAATGGACATTAAATTTCATACTTAAATAGCAGCGCGTGAATTATTGCTGGTCTGTTTAAGCGACAAATCAGTTTTCGGGGTCCACGATATCCCTATTTTTACGCTTTACATTTAGCCTGAGCGAGAAAGATTATCGAAAATATTTACACTTTTAAACAAGAAAATCGCAACTTGAATCTATCACCTTGACAAGCATAGGCATTTTCGATGGTTACAATACGGTTTCTGCTTAATAAAATGTATATTTCGTAATATGGTGTGTACTGAGGGGAACAGTTTGCTTGTATGCTTCGTCCTACAAACTCATTTAAACGTGCTCATAAATCACATGCTGAAATCATATTTTCTGCGCCTGATTTGCCTGATATACTTCCCATAAACAGCTTCTGTGTTACAGTAAACCAATTTAACCCTTTACTCAACGTAACGGACAAAACCGGCCAACGCTATTCACAAAAATCGCCAATTAATTTTCAATATTTTTTTCATTTTTTGTCTCAAAAACATAGGTTATGACCCTTCTTTGGAACGCCAATTTAACCCTTTACTCAACGTAACGGACAAAACCGGCAAACGCTATTCACAAAAATCGCCAATTAATTTTCAATATTTTTTTCATTTTTTGTCTCAAAAACATAGGTTATGACCCTTCTTTGGAACGAGCTCGTCGAGCTCGTTCCAAAGAGGGGTCATAACCTATGTTTTTGAGACACAAAATGAAAAAAATTAGTTGTTCATAAATTTTGTTTGCAAGTGTCGTCTAATTTTGATGGAAGGTAAAGCGTTAATTAATTACTATCTAAACTTACTTTAAATCCAGCACCGTACAAGGTGTGTCTCGGATTGAAATAATCCTCTTGATGGGCATCTAAGATCAGCTGCAATCCGTAGTCTCTCCCGGGACTTTTTGCTATCAGGTTTAAACTAGCTGCAAACAGGAAATTACAATCAGGAAATTATGAAGTCCGTGAACAGTTAGATAGACCTATGTAATTACTCAGTTGCATTTGTTTACATTACCTATTTAATTATAAAGGATAAATTATCTATGGGTGAGCTTCAACTTCCTGTAGGACCAATAAACTTCATTAGAAACCATTGCCAAAAGACCATCAAAACCCTGTATGTTGGAACATGTGTTCTTCGTGTATACGTAAGACAAGAAACGTCAAAACTGGAATTAGGCCCTTAAGAATTAAACTCAAGTAGAACTATAGATATGAGGTTTGTTTATTATTGTCCTGTAAGCATTGTGTTCTTCGTGTATACGTAAGACAAGAAACGTCAAAACTGGAATTAGGCCCTTAAGAATTAAACTCAAGTAGAACTATAGATATGAGGTTTGTTTATTATTGTCCTGTAAGCATGCGGCTTTCACCTCGTCGTTGGCGGAGTACTCTGTCTGGCCTGTGGGTGGCATACCATACCCGTGTGTGTCGACCATGGTCTGTAGCTATGCGTAGCTCGTTGTGAAAACCTACGTAGTATGCGAGGGATGATTTTAGAGACTCCGTAGGAGAAATGATGTCGCTGCATATTGTGGGTGTCACGTATGTTATGGTAGCATGCATGAGTGGCCATATTTTGACGTTATTGTCATCGTGATGAGTGTGTGCTTTCACGGAAGCCCACGTGAGCGGCCATGTTGTGACGTCATTTCTATGGTGATGGATGTGTCAGTGTATGTGCGCAGTGGGAAGACCTCAATCAGAACCTTGGCCATGCCAGAGCTTAGGAAGATAATGCTATGAAAGGGGAGTGGTATGCGAGGAATGGATTTGCGTGGTGTTGGTGTGTATGTGCAGCAGGTGGACATCGGACAGGGGAATGGGCATACCAGGGCTTAAGATGAAAGACGATGGGAATGTGTGAGGGACAAAGGCTGGAATATATGAGAGAAGTGGGCAGAAGTATAGCATGGATGACAGATTATATCTCATTGGATGATACTCTCATAGCTATTGTGGCCTCATATGAGTAAACTCGGAAAAGGTATCCTCTTATACTACGTCGTTGTGTCGTAAAATCCTCTCGGGTGTTGGGCTGTGCCCCCTTTAAAATACGGCCGCCGTAGTCTGGTCACGGGTGGGAAATATTTCCACGGACTCGATAATATTGGATTCCAAACTCTAATTATAGAAATAATCATCAAAAATTTAATTAATGAAGCACCGAATACAACCTCATAGCTCGTTTCAACGAGGGGTCATCACCTATGTTTTTTCGCAAAAAAATGAAACAAGTTAGTTATACAATAATTTTGTATGCAAGTGTCGTCTGCTTTTCATGTTAGGTAAAGGGTTAAACGATCCTCCAATTGTCAGTAGAGCCAAGGAATAAATTTCGCCTCTTAAATATCCATCTTCGCCTTATTCTTCTTAAAGCCTTTACCTAACGTAACGCCCAAAACCGGCCAGCGCTATTCTCAAAAATCGCCAATTAATTTTCACTATTTTTTTCATTTTTTGTCTCAAAAACATAGGTTATGACCCCTCGTTGGAACGAGCTCGCCGAGCTCGTTCCAACGAGGGGTCATAACCTATGTTTTTGAGACAAAAAATGAAAAAAAATTAGTTATTCAAGAATTATTTTTGCAAGTGTCGTCTGCTTTTTATGTTAGGTAAAGGGTTAACAGAGCGAACAACTCCTTAGTCTATGTACGCTGAGAACATAAAGCTTGCGAAAGATGCTAAGCATGCAAAGAATCACTAGCTACTGCTGGACATATCTTGGTCTCGTCTTCTACCGGGAAAAACGGTTTCTGCGCCTCTACTCCACTCGCATCGATGTCCCCTTATAAAAATCGAAATCTTCGAGGCTGCGTTAAACTATTGTTATTTTGTTTTTATTAAACCATTCAACTACAATGACGTATAAAAGGCGAAAATTCACCCAATACATTTAGGTTATTATAGATATACGACCTGTAAAACATTGCGTTGCCTTGCCAAATTTGTAACTTTGATCACCCCCAACAAATCCCCCCACCCCCGCCTTCCCACACCGCCACTCCAGAGGTTGTGTAATAGAGACTGAAGGTCTACTGTTGCGGAACTAAATACAGCGTGTATTTGCATCAGTCCATGGCATTGCGGTATTTGGATGTCATGGATTGATGCAATGACACATGGTATTTATCGAAAAAAGTGTCGTCGCGGCAAAGGAAGGCTGAGCTAATATTTTGTCGACTAAATCAGACCAAAGTTCGATATTATGTTGAATTTAATTAAATTATACGGATGCTAGAAACAATTGTTATGTTTACAGATACGGAGGAAATGGGGAGAGCGGAGGTGCATGTGCTTCTCAACTTCTTTTTCACAAACGGGCTACACGGTTCCACTCTGAGTTACAGAAACCCAGAGCACGTAAAAGCGTGGATGGCCCGTCATATATTATCTGCATACATATCTAGTTGAATTTTGTCAAGTAATTCCATCTTCGGCCGGTTCGGCCTGTTTTTCTTCGACAAGCGTGACCAGACCGTCTAAAATAGAGACTAACTGGTAGTCGTACATTACCTGATATACGATTATGCTGCGTGGAGCGAGACGAGGGGACTTTGCCAAGTGTAAAATGTATAGTATACCAGTGCAACCCCACCCCCGAAACACACACACTTTTTAAACAGCGCCCATCGCACTTGTCAGTGTCTATGAATCAATGAAATGCAATCCTTGTGAATCCATTTCTGAAGTTTTCTCCAACATGGCTGAACCATGTTGGGTCCGCTGCACCTGTACATTTGTATCCCGCCACCGTTATTGAAAATTCGCTACCTCTGAATGTTTTTAACGCGTACAGAGATATAAGTTTATTAAGTTCGGACCAAGTTCATTCGTCCTCACAACAGCGTATGGTATCTGTTCCGAAATCGTTGGCTATTTGTTATTTGATGCACTTTGAAAAACGTCTTTTCTTAAATATTTTGGTTTTCAATTTTAGACAAGAAGATCTGTTTTCGTATTCAGACATCCCGCGTATTACAGCTTTATACTCCTGAATGTTTCAGTTGATCATTACGAAAACGATTTTATTATACGCTAAACGATAGATTATCGAAACAATTGCGGAAGGATAGAAATCGTATCCCTCACTGTGAAGATATAGAAATGTTCACTTTCACTGTATCAATCAAAGCATCACTTCAATGTGAACACGAGTCAATTTATCAATGGAAAGGGTATATTTGTTCATAAAACGTATAATGAAAAGAAACTCTAGTGTTTTTGAGTGGATACTCATCATTTCCAGCAATAATTCAACATGTGTTCAACTTGAATTGATGCATGAAACCCGCCAGCTCAATCAGATCGCAGGGCGCTACCTGTTCCAAGCATCGATGAAATCACGCCCGCGTATCAATGCGCATCAGCTGTTTACTTTCATGCATCAATTCAAGGTTGAAACGAGTGGAATTATCGATAGGAATGATCAGATTCTTAGAAAAAGCGAATAATAAAAAGAAAATCTAGTTTTTTTTAGTGCAAGTGCTCGTCGCGAAAATTAAGCATTTCGTCCTCTGATTTCCAATGTGTTCTATGTGCCAGTAGCACAGAGAACACATTGGAACTCAGGGGACGATTTGTCTCGGTCACTTATGAGATAATTTTCGGTATCCACTCAAAACACTAGATATCCTCTATTTATTACACGCCTGTTCTATGAAATCACCATCTACAGCAACACTAAACCATCCGGAAAATGAAAATCAGTTCCGCACACATGTGAGGAACGGAAATCGTTGACGGACTATTTTTTAAATAGAAGCGAAATTTTACTGGAATTGTCTACAGAAAGTGCACCGCAATTAAAATTTGAATCTCCAGCGATTGCCGAAAACAGTAACCCGGATTCCCAAGCGGAGAGATCCCAGTACGCACAATGGATTTAATCCGATGTTAGCTTTTGCTATTTAGATGTTTCGCTTGTAATATTCAACCAGTATTGTTGCCATCAGAGTCATGATGTTAGTGTCAGAAAGCGAAGAGGGGCTAGCGAAAATGCTGGGAATTGTTGGGAAATATGGGAGCAAATGGAGACTCGGACTTAATGAAAGCAAGAGCAAAGTTATACCCGTGGGCCGCAAAGTGGACCCCACTCGAAGGTGGAGAGTGGGGGAGTTCTGCATTCCGGAAGGTAGCAGTAGACTTCTTAGTGTAGGAGAGACTAGCGATTACGAGTATTTGGGGGTAAATATAAACATCACAGGAAGAGGCATCTACCGAAACCACACAAATAAATTGATTCTGAAGGGGAAGCGAATCCTTAACCAAATGAAACTTATAGGGAGAAACAGTTTCAATAAGGTTTTCGTGGGGAAAACTATTTGGGAAATGGTGGGTCTGCCAAGTATAACATACGGTACGGAAGTTGTACCCCTAAACAACACAGCCGTAAAGAGCTTGGAAATCCTGCAGAACGATGCAGGCCGATGGATAACAGGCACGAGTAATGCCGCAGCGCTAGAAGCGATCAGGGGTGAGCTTGGGTGGATGGGGATCAAGGACAGGATAGACCTATTGAAACTCGGTTATCTTAATTATTTGGTAAATCTCCCCGATAGCCGATGGTGTAAAGTAATGTTCCTGAGAACTTTCAATTCAAATATCGAAACGGGGTGGATGGTCCAAGTGAGGGAGCTAGTAGAAAACTACTCAATGGAGATCTCGGACCTTGACGTTGGGGCAAACCAGGGCAAAAAGATCGTCAGAGAAAGGGTCATGGAGGATTGTAACCGTAATTGGCGAGAGGGGGTCAAATCAAAGAGATCTCTGGGTGGCCTGCGTGATAAAGAGAAGCCTGGTTTTGAAGAGTACCTTGATGGCACCTTTGGGGGTCACTGTTGTTCAAGCTGAGGTCGCGGTCCCTGGAGCTGAGGGGGGAAATTGGGACAAACAGTGGAAAGGAGTGCCAGATGTGTAACTTGGGCGTGGTGGAGACCCTGGAACACTTTCTTCTAGAATGCCCAAAGTATCAGTCTAAAAGAATGAGATTCACTGGGAGTATAATGGGGAAGTGGGATGGGAGAATGAAGGACATGTGGTTGGGGGGGGACTCAAAGGAGAGGGTTGATATGCTAATCGGTGAGATTGGGAAGAATGGGGCAAGGGATGTCATCAAGCAGTTCGTCTCCGAGTGTTGGGATGAGAGGAGAAGCGTGAAAATAGGGAGGCAGTTGGGAGTTCAGGGGTAACCATGGCCTTCTCGTCCGAGAACCGCGACAAAACAGCGGCTGGCCAAAGTGTTATTATTATTATGTTCCGTTGGGAAATAGATGAGTCCATTGCCGTTATCAGTATGCTTGGTATGTGCCAAATTAGCATTTTGTGTGTGCTAAGTTCGTATGATAACAGGTACTCGTAATGTTAGTGGAAGCAAACGCCTAATGAGATGACGATTTTAAAACTTTTATACTTACCGTTTGTTTGGAGGCACACACCAAGATCTGTCATGATGATCTCGAAGAAGTTATCAACACAAGGCACTCCCTCCCACGTGCACTATAATAATAATAATTATAATAATGGTATAAATAACAGCAATAATAATAGCGACCTGTTTTTAAGCCTTTGATACTTTTGTACATCTTATGACGTACGAAATCAAACAGCGCGTTCATACATCGTGGTCATTTGTTTTGTTATTATTTTTCGATTTTTTAAAGTTTTAACCTCAAATTCCTATTTTCTCCTGAATAGTGCTCAGTGACAACCGTTGAGCCAAATGTTATCAAAACTTAAAATACTAATATAATCCTGCTGTCAAGACTTCTTAACTGGTCGAGTGCTAGAAGCCACTATCAGTGCTTTCAAAAAATGAGGATACCAGAGCAAAAGCCAACACTTTCCTTGCTTATATTTCATATTCAGTCAAATACTAATAGTATTTTGTTTATAAAAGTTTGTTTTATTGCAAATTATTGGGGAGTGCCTGTGGACACTCTCCAATAATTTGTAATAAACAAATTTTGAATAACAAATTCAGACTACAAAAAAATAATCTAGCCCTCAACCAATTAATCCCTGATGTGAAAGATATAGACAATAAACATATAGTGTGTTTTTATATCTGTGTTATACAACGAGTTGAAATATGATTTATTTTTTCGAGGCTTCGCCGAGAAAAAATAAACCATATTTCAACGAGTTGTATAACACAGATATAAAAACACAATATATGTTTATTGTTTTTATCTGATAACAAACAGACACCCGTCTCGTGCGTCTACCCGACTTGTATATGCTTCCCACGGGCCTCCAAAGAAAACTAGTCTACGAGACAAAAGAAATAGGACAAGACGCATAGAATTGTGTCCCTTACATTACAAAATCGATGACGGCGATTGTAAAGTGCGATTGCACTTCTTGCATCATGTAACTGCGCTGGAACAAAATAAATTTCAACTATTTTATTAACAGTAACAAAACGGTATTTCAGTACAGTTATTCTTTTTTGACATAGTTCCAGTTTTCTTCCGTGTTTTATGCTGTAGTCCCAATATAACAAATAATTTTGCGTTTGTTTACAATTTTTACGAAGTGTTTTTTTTTTCAGGTAGAGCAGACGAACTTTTAATTAGCGCAGTTCCGCGAGTACTTTTGATCGAGGCCGTGACTATAAATAGTTCGCAGTCGCCGCATACTAATTACTATTAACATTCAAGTAATTTCTACAATGTTTTGAAGCAAAATTTTAGGTTGCCTTTATTGAAGCAAAATAAATAAGAAATGACACCATCAGAGGATTTTGACAAAGTGCAATAAGCGTACAATTAAAACCTGCCCTGTGATATAACGATGTTTCATGAATGAATGAATGAAAATGGACTTGAAAGAGGTCAGAGGTCGTTCGCATAAATTATAATTATATACAACACCCGTTGTATATACTTCAAGTATATACAACGGTTGTTATACTCTATGGTTATCAGATAAATCTTGTTATTTGTACTCTCTTTCTTTGACGTAGCATTTTGAAAAACGTTGAAGAACTGAATTCCCAGTCACGTTTGAACGTCATGATAATTAAAGTCTCAAAAGGTTAATGGACATCGCAGAAACTGGCTCTTTTGTGATGCTTACGTTGTTTTCGTGAGGTCCCATGTTAGAACATGTTGCGTTTCGCGGTAGTAGTCTCATATGTTGCAAGTTGGGCTCAACTGTGCAGCTAAATGATTTAGTACTCCTTGCTTGAACAACAGGAACTTGCTCAACTTGTTATCCCGTTAAGAAAGATTACATCAGACAACAGATCCCAATGAGAATCTCATAACACAAACCTTGCTCGATTTGCTGATTTTGAAAGAGCAGGACATGTTGGATTAAAACTTAACAATACTCTAAGATCCAACTTTTATTAAAATGAACTGTTCTCACTTCGCTTTACGATCACCGCAGCTGTGATTTGCGACACAACAGAACGCGAATTGAGGTTTTAACAGTAAATTAACACTTCCTTAATGTGAGGGGTTGTAGCTTGAAATGTCGTCGTATGACCTCGCGATTGAAGGAAAAAATGCTAAAGAATTACAAGCGAGAGCAGGTCACCGGGCATTACTTTATGACCCACCCTTCTATGATTGAATGTTTTCTGACCTACCGGTTCTACGTTTAAAATATACATTATCAAGTATTATTATTGGTATTATTGGTATTATTGATAAACATGGTCGTCTTTTGTGATACAGTACGTGTAGAGTGTATTATCACTAAATCACCCACAGAGTGGAGATTCCACCCATGCAATAAATGCAAATTTATTGCATAACATAACAAACACAAGCAAAGTTCCAGCCAATGGACCTCCGGGTTAAACCCTGAGGTCCAGTGGCTGAAACATTGCTTGTGTTTTTTGTCCGTGTGTACAAAATTTGAAAGTGATACTTTGGGTGATAACTCCACTCCGCGGGTGATTTTGTCACAATCCACTCTCCACGTACTGTAATAGTTTATTTTAGGTTGTAGTATACATCAATAAGTTCTTACGGATTGGATGTCATTGTAGCTAAGACATTGTAAATTATCAAAACTATGACAAAAACAGACATGTAGTTTTATTTGTCATCACCACTATCATACTGGCTTTTTATCTCAATAATTTTGCAGACACAAGAAACTGTTCATCAGTCTGGCTGTTGTTCAATTTTAAGCGCGCTTAACTTGAGACAACCATTGAATGACTGGAATGTCGTCTGATGTTTTTATTATCGATATCGCTTTTTGCGTGTTTTGTCTTCAGAAGTCAATCCATACTTCAACCCATACAAACTACGGAGTGTTATGAAGCGCATGCGTTCTATTATTTTATTGAAAAGCCCGTCCTAGCATAAGACAGCTAGCAGCCGATAATCTTTATTTCCATTCTATAATGCCCAGTTAAGCGTTTCCTTTCACACCAAGGTAACTGACAAGCTTCAATAGTTTCTGTTAGAAACATCGACTGATCCAACAGACGGACAGTACTTTTTCACCCGTAAATACTGGAATCTTTGTATCATTTGTTTCGGAAAAAGATGTAAAGGATTTTTTTTACTCAAAATGTTTCCAACCATCGATTTTCTACATAGACAGAACGCGATGTGTGTTTGAATAGTTGGCTAGCCCAACATGTATTTAGGTTTTCCCCACATTGTTTTGGCTTTCCCTGTATGTGGGCTTCACCTTCCCAAAGCCCAGTGCCTCCCCACCAAAGCCGTTGTATGGGCTGTCCCTTCCCACCACAGCCCTCTCAAGGCTAGCCCAAAGCTGGGGGACTTCCAAACTGAGGCGTCCAATGAGTACTAACAAAGAGTTCCTCCCTCCCATTCCCCACGTAAATTTCGAAATCTGTTAGAGTCTCTAATGTAAATGTTGTCAAGGACATCTACATATAAATACATACAAACAAAAAGATTCATTTGAAGGCTACCTGGAGTGACTAAACAGTTTTGTAAGAAGATTACGATAAAGCCCATACTGGAACATCTGATGCTATATACAAATAAAGGGCTTTGGATATAAAAACTACCTGAAAGGACGAATGGAATGGTTTCGCGCGCCGAAGGCGCGCAGGGACAGTATGGGGGACAAACCCCTTTCGAACCTCGGTGACTGTAGATGATTGGTTTCATATGTCTAGGCGTGTCAAAGGAGGAAAAGGTTCAGGTACTCGGCAGGTGTCTCTAATGGTTTAGCGTCGTTTATGCCGTTGTTTCTTCTTTTTGGGTGGAGGTGGCTGGGAAGGAGAGACTGTGATAGTTGTTGGTGTAGTTGGGCTGTTGATGATGGAGGACTGACTAGGGTTGAATGGTCGAGTCCTTGCTGCTTCAGGAGTGTTGGTGCTGTGGCTGTTGCGCCGTTCTTTGAGTGCCGTCGTGGTCTTGTTGTGATCTTTTGTTTCTTCTATAGTTGTCCTGATGTCTTCTCTTAGGCTGCGAATTTACTCAAACAGTATCCGTACCTGTTCCTGATCCAGAGAGGGGGGTGAAATTGGAGTAGGAGACTTCAGAGAATCAGTTTCCATTTCCGTCTCCGACTCGCTGGTGACATCGTCATCCCCCAGGTTGCCCCTCAAAGGAGAGGTAGCTGGGGAGTGGATGGGAGTCACAGGAGTTGGAGGGGAGGAAATAGTAGTGACCTCCTCCGTCTTCTCTTCCGCTTTCTCTTCCTTCTTCTTTTTCAGGAACGTCTCCAGCCGACGGGCATTCCAGCGCCTGGTGGATGGGCTCTTTTTCTTCTTGCTCTTCTTCTTTTCAAGGGCAGGTCCACGCTTCTTCGGGTGAGGACCAGTGTGAGAGGGGTTCCTCTCACAAAAGGTGCTACCTCTCCCCGAAGAAGGAGCTGAGATGGTTTTAACGAGTCTTGAAGGTAAAGCCAGTGTGTCCATGATTAGTGTTCAAGGTGGCAAGGTGTTCACACACTGAAGTCAGAAGTGTGAATGTGATTGATGTGAACGATTTCACTTTTGCTTGTGATATTTCCAACTTGTATTGAAGTTTGGTTGGCAAGTCTCAGTGCCTCCCCACCAAAGCCCTTGTATGGGCTGTCCCTTCCCACCACAGCCCTCTCAAGGCTAACCCAAAGTTGGGGGACTTCCAAACTGAGGCGTCCAATGAGTACTAACAAAGAGTTCGTCCCTCCCATTCCCCACGTAAATTTCGAAAATCTGTTAGAGTCTCTGATGTAAATGTTGCCAAGGACATGTACATATAAATACAAACAAATAAAAAGATTCATCTGAAGGCTACCTGGAGTGACTAAACAGTTTTGTAAGAAAATTACGATAAAGCCCATACTGGAACATCTGATGCTATATACATATAAAGGGCTTTGGATATAAAGTCTACCTGACCTGTTTCCTTTGTTTATAAGAAGCTTAATATGATAAAGACCATGTACTCTGTTTGATTAGGTAATAGATAAGATGGTGTCACGTCGCAGGTGTTTGATTACGTAATATATAAAAGGCTTATAATAAGAACCGTCTGGTATGTTTATACAGGTGTTTGATTACGACATAGATAAGAGGTTTATGATAAGGCATCTGGCATGTTTGATTATGTCATATATAAGATCACGTCGCAGGTGTTTGATAACCCAGTAAGATCGCGACAGTGTCTGATTGGTCAAAACAACTATCCAATCACAACGTGCCATGCAGTATTTTCTGCGTGGCAAATAGATAAGTGACCCGGTGTGTGACAATAAAAGGCAATCGAGACTGAAGGAAGTGGGCCAGGGAAGTTCGGGTCTTCTTCTTGGTGGTCCCCGAAAGGGGTCGTTGTTGTTTCCTTCAAAAGACATCCTATCTAACAGAGACAGCCTGAGGCAGATTATACTTGCCAGTGATGGCCATCATCACTCAATATCATCTCCGAAGTGGCAGACTATACTTGCCTGAAAATCCAGAACGACTGCACCCTCGGGGAGAGGTAGTACCTTTGTGAGAGGACCCAACCCCTCACACTGGTCCTCACCCGAGGGTTCAACCGACATCAGTCAAAGAGACCATCACGACGCCGCAACCGGTGACACCTGCCGAGTACCTGAACCTGTTCCTCCTTCAACACGAGTAGACATGTGGAAATTAGTCACTTACAGTCAACGAGGGTCGAAAGGGGCTTGTTCCCCATATCGTCCATGCGCGCCTTCGGCGCGATAAACCATTCCATTCGGGATCATTACAGGAAGTGGGCCACATTACACACACTTGGTAATCCAGGTGTACAGACGCATACTCGAAAGCTCCTAATTAGCAACCACACTAATTAGTGGAGATGGATTTCCTGCCTTCGCAAATCAAAGAAACATTGATAGGGTTGAACGCCAGCTCTCACATTAACTGGTCTGTCCAAGTTAATGGGGGCCACGTTCAAATCTCCATCAAATTTAACCAAGAACCCTCCTCAGGTAGTGATAGTACCTTTCGCGGGGCTTCCCGCACTGGTCCACATCCGGGGAAGGAACTGAGACACACTACCACGTCCAACAAGGAAAGTGGAACTGAAAAGGGCCAGAAGAAGAAGAGGAAGAAGGCTCCATCAAGCAGACGCCGGGATGCCAGGCGTATGGAAGCTTTGCTGAAACGGAGAAGAACGGCGGAGAACCGGGAGAAGGATCAAGTGGCTACTGTCAAACCACCACCACCACATTCGTCTCCCTTGCCAACCTGTACCTCTTCACCCAAGAGGTCGGAAGGCAGGGAGGTGGACATGAAGGTGGAAGGGGAGAAGGTAGTCGCTCAATCCGAACCTGGATCTCCCTTCCGCTCGAATCTATCCAGCCTCAGCTCCTCTCTCAACACCACGGATAACGACTCGGACTCTGATAGCGACTCGGAATGGGGTGACTTCATCGACAACATGGATCAAAATTGCATCGCAGCCCACGGCAGCCTCAAACTTGATTTCACAGGAACCATGGACCAGTATATGCAATTCGTCCTAACAAAATTGGACAAGGAATGCCAAAAGATAGCTCTGGAGCAACGCACATACCGACAACTTGAGGCCATAAAAATTCGCACCCCGGAATTCCAGGAATTCCTGAAAGAACTCAATTAAATCCCAAAAGCGCTTTCCTCCTTTGCCACTGCCAGACAAGCCAAATTCTCACACAGTTACTGAGGGTCGAAAGGGGCTTGTTCCCCATACTGTCCCTGCGCCTTCGGCGCGTGAAAACCATTCCATTCGGAAGTGGGCTCCGAAGAAACACACCCCTTACTCCACCCATAGCAACAATCACACAACAGTCACAATATACAATGGCGGATATCTATCTTTCTCTCTACCTATAACTTTTCAAATTGAACATTCTCAAATTTACTTGCAACACTCTTATCAAGAAGACGCATGAAAATGGTAAACAAAGCGTAGGAGGAATTGGTGCAACCTACCTTTCTGCAACATACACAAGAAACCACCAAACACCAGGCAGGGATTGAAACAAGCTTGTCTGGCTGCGACGAGTGTACATTTTATATAAATAAACATTTGAATAAAGATTTAACAGCCCTTTTAAGGGCTTGAGGGTGTGTGTCTGTGAGAGGGTGTTTTTTGTGGGTAGGGGGGGGGGGAGGTCAAGTCATTTGGAATTCCCGAAGGATAACCAGATACCTCATAATCACATACGGCATCCTATCTCCCAGAAGGCTTGATGGATGACTCCCGGTTTTTCAAAACCAAACTGTTGGAGCTTTCTCCACTCCTTTTTTGTAACCGCTATGGTCATATACCGGGGCCGCTACCAAACCGGCGTTGCTGTTTGGTTTTCTTTTCTCTTCTTCCTTTAAATTTGCCATCGCACAACATTATATTCTGGCTCGCCACCATGGTGGGACTCAAACCTCTACTATCGCCGAGCTGGAACCAAACAGAGCCCAATCTCTAATAGTCTTAATGGCGTTGAGGGATTGAGTATTGACAATCTATCACTCCAACGTAAACTGCCGGGAATTCTAACCGCGTGCATACCCCCTCAGACCCCGTCTGAGGCAATAGGAAAGCTGGGCCTGTGTGATCCAAGTGAAAAAAATAAGGTTAGCTAGCAAAAATAGAAACTATTGATACACGATTAAATACCTACAAAACGAAACCCTCAACAGACTCCAAGATAGTGAATTAATGGTTGAGATGAACGAACACCGATCCCTGAACAGAAAAGCAAAATAAGTTTCCAGAAAATAAAAACAAATTATACAATATAACTAAATTGCGTGGAGTCAGTGAGGATTGCCTCGCTGCTCATTTGGGAACTTTAGGATAGAGTCTGCGAGGACTGCCTCGTAACTCTGCTCAACGAGCGATTGAAATGCGTTTAATAAAACCAATATAACAAAACCCTCCACGTACTCCAGGATAGTGGATCAATGGTGAAGCTGAATGAACACCGAACCCTTAACATAAAAACAAAATAAGCCACAGTAAATTCAAAATTACTCAATAGAATTAAACTGTGTGGAGTCAGTGAGGATTGCCTCGCTACTCTTTGAGATCTTTAGGATTGAGTCTGTGAGGATTGCTTCGCAACTCTGCGCGTGGGGAATAGGCTCCGAAGAAACCCACCCTTCACTCCATCCATAGCAACAATCACACAACAGTCACAATATTCAATAGCGGATACCTATCTTTCTCTCTACCTATAACTATTCTAATTGAACAATCTCAAATTTTCTTGCAACACTCTTATTAAGAAGACGCGTGGAAATGGTAAACAAAGCGTAGGCGGAATTGGTGCAACCTATCTTTCTGTTAACATACACAGGTAACCACCAAACACCAGGCAATGATTGAAACAAGCTTGTCTGGCTGGGGACGAGTGGACATTTTATATAAATAAACATTTGAATAAAGCTTTAACAGCCCTTTTAAGGGCTTTTGGGTGTGTGTCCGTGAGAGGGTGTGTGTGTGTGTTTTTTTTTTTTTGTTCTTTGTTTTTGTTCTTTTTTCCCTCCAATCACCCCGTCATCTGTTCCGCCTGAAGGCAGACCAGATGGCCAATACCCATCATCCACTCTTCCTTATAGGCTGATGGATGACTCCCAGCTTTCAAAAAAACATATTGGTGGATTTTTTCCTTTTTGTAGCCGCTAAGGATAATATGCTGGGGCTGCTCCCAAACCAGCGACTGTTTGGGTTTCTTTTTCTTTTTTCTAAAATAACCACCAAACTGCGGTTTCAGTATTACCAGAAATTTGCCCACTTCTCTTAGCAAACACGGAGCAGAACTCTTGTAGTTATGCAAATTCCTAGCCATTTTCCAGTTCGAGGTTCTCGGGGATCTCAACCCTCTATCCTACTGCCAGTCGCATACTCAAACTTAATAAGATTATTTGCTCTCGCTCCCCACTCTCGTGGATTTATAAGCAAATAAAGCTATAAAACAAATACAGTTATTAGGGTCGCAAGGGATTTTAATCCCACATCGCCCGTGTGCGCCTTCGGCGCCCAGAAACTTTTCATTCATTCATTCATTCATTCATTCATTCATTCATTCATTCATTCATTCATTCATTCATTCATTCATTCATTCATTCATTCATTCATTCATTAGGTTTTCATCAAATGCCCCCCCCCCCCCCTTCCAGTTCCATCTCAAGCTTGGCCCCCCACGCTGAAGCGGAAGACGACGACGAAATAAGCAAGCTTGCCCACGAACTGGAAAACCACATAGTGGGCACTGAAGAAGAAGAAGAGCCAGCACCAACAACAAAGGAGTCCTTGGATAAAGAGCTAGCAGAACTACGTGTCAACGTCGGTTTTGCATACGAACGAGTACAAAAAAGGATGATACCGCAACCTCCATCGCCAATAATCAAGTAATCGCCTCCTCCACCTCCACCTCCAAAGAAGAAACGGAGGAAACACAAGAAGTAGGAAGGAAGACCAGCCGAGCAGCCACCAGTCCACTACAGACAGTACGCATACGAGAAATCAAAACACCGACATCCATCCACTCATGGGATGCACGTCGCATCCCCAAGTGCAGAATCTTTCGCAAGGTTTTCAACAATCTTTCAAAAACATTTGATTGAGAATAGTTTGAACACTTTGATAAAAAGAATCAGTAGTTAGATTTAGTTGTCAAGTTTGTGAGAAGACCTTCTCTGGTCGTTGCAATGGGAAACGAGTGTGTATGTGATAAAAAGATTCTCTTTTTTTGGAAATTGGTTTTAAATACATGTACATCGGCTTTAAATACATGCACATCGGTTTTACATACGTGCACATCGGTGTTAAATATGTGCACATCGGTTTCACATACGTGCACATCGATTTTAAACATGTGCGCATCGCTTTTACATTCGCGCACATCAATTTGAAACATCTGCATATCGGTTTTACATATTGGCCGTTCTTCGTTGAATGCCTGCTGGAAATTCGTTTTGCGATTTCAAAACCATCTAGTCTTTCAGACGGCTCAATACTGTACACATCCAAAGCCGTAAGTTAGTCTTGGTGTGATACGTGTGACTTCTCAACTCACTATGTTCTACGTTTTTCAATCGCCTGCCCTACACCATTTATTCAAATTCTCACCCCACCAGTTCTAATAATGAAACCGGAAGACCTCGAGCCTTATGAAATATTGGGATAACATTTTTCTTTACCCTTATATGGGTCTGAAACGTTTTAATAGTGCCACCTTTGTCAGACACTTTTGAATGCCTTATCGTGAGAGTTTGTAACTCAGGTTTATCAAAATTTGCAAACAGTTTTTCAGAACCAGCAACATCACAAGTTGTATTAACTCCAAAACGTTCGTGTACCCTATTAGTATTTACTTGGACTGAAATACCTCCATACCTGCAGTTTAGATACTTTTCTATCATTTATAAATTTGGAGCTGCTCTGACATTTATTTCTTCCTTCTTTTTTTCTGCTTATCCGATGTGTAAACAAAATCTGCAGGCTACCTGATTAAATTTACGTACAACAGGCGATTGTGGCCTTCACATTGGAAGTACATATGAGAAGCTGACATATTACAATTTCATTTTGATTGGTTACTAATATTGTTTGAATGAATGTTTTTGTCTTTATGGCACTTTATTTCCCAATTTAAAATTCTAAGCAGCTGAAAATACTCCAGACTGTCTATGAAGAGCTTTGGTATTCTGCCCAATCATTTTCCATACATTTTGGCAATATCGTATGTTTTTTTTGAAAAGTCAAATTGGCCTCCGATGGCAATTTGCATTGGATTGCCTCACACTGAAGACCAGAAAGGAACCGTCTCAGGGGCTCAGCCAAAATCACAATAATATTTTACCAAATTAAGCAACAAAACTGAAAAGTCTGTAATAGATTCATCAGATCTCTGATGACGTTTATGGAATTTGAATCGAACTACATTTATTAAAGGAGATGTTCATAATAACTTTCCAACAAGTTGAGCAAGCATTTTTCACTCTGGTGCATCATGAAAACATAAGCCAACACGAGTACTAAACTGGCCAGGGTCTATTGTTGTCAGAAATATTGTTTTATTCTCTCCTTTTCGAAATTATTTTCCAAAACAAACTGATCAAACCTCAATTAATACGATACTCAGTGCATATCAATGCACAACGATTAACCCCCTGCACATTCATGTCGAAATATCTATATTCAGTGTGCAAATATTTCCCATAAATGCAACTAGAAATTTAACCAATTCAATCTTGTTTGACAGAGCTCAATGAGCTCTGTCAAACAAGATTGAATTGGTTAAATTCTCAGTTGCATTATTGGAGAAATGGCTACTTCAAATCTGGATATTTTGACATCAGTGTGCAGGGGGTTAAGCAGAAAGTATGGGGAGGGAAGGGGTAGTATAAACCTTTTCACAATTTATAGTTGCTTGTGATTTAATGTGGGTAGTACTTTGTTGGAGTAGTTCTTATTTGGTATCTTGGCTCTGTGTGCGTGGAAGAACGTAACGAATACGGGTGGATGAAGAAGGTTTGGGAAGATATCCTGTCAAACACGATGAGCTCTATGAACAATAAATGAATCAGTTCCTGAAATGAGTGGGTTAAAGAGGTATAGATAGATGCTTAATGGATTTAACATTGTGATACAACAACAGAAGAAAGCCAACAAATTCCATCCATATTATACTTTGAAGAAAACAAACAACAGAAAGGAAAAACACAATCGATAATTCTACATCAAAATAAGGTTCCGGTAGTGCCTTGTTCTTTTTTGTCATGGGTAACAAAATGTTAAGATATTATTTGTTTTCAAGAATAGCATTCTTAACGTTTTATACATACACCACTAACACATTTTATCTTTTTATTACACGCCTGCTCTATTAAATCACCATCTGTAGTAACACTGAATCATGCGGAAAATGAAAATCCGTTCCGCACATATGTGCCGAACGGATATCTTTGACAGACTATTTTTAAAATAGAAGCGAACCTGAGGTTTTGTAACTCAGGTTTATCAAAATTTGCAAACAGTTTTTCAGAACCAGCAACATCACATATGTGCCGAACGGAAATCTTTGACGGACTATTTTTTATATAGAAGCGAAATTTCATTAAAATTTTCTTCAAATCGTGCGCCACAATTAAAATTTGATTCGCCAGCGACAGCTAAACATAAGAACACGAGTTCCCATCGCAAATTTGTTTGGCGATAAAATGCGTTCTTTTTGTTGATAGTTCGTTCCCTGAGTTGCAATGTGTTCTGTGCGCCTACTGGCACATAGAACACATTGGAACTCGGGGGACGAGTTGTCAAATAAATTGCGGAGCGTTCTTCTAATAACTGCTTTCACAGACGCGGAGGCTTGTAATAAACACAAAAGAACGACCCACGCGTGTGAATGGATTAATCGATATGCGACCTCTCGTTTTATCCTTCCTCGCTGGCACTTGTGCCATATCGATTAACCCAGTCACAGGCGTGTGTTGTTCTGCATATTATGACCTTTTAAAAAATAATCACATTATCTGCGTTATTAATAGTTTCACGCACGACTGAACCAAGCCAATCACATCACTTGATCCACGTCTGTGAGGAAATAAAAATTATTATCTACTTTTTGTTATACAACGTATTGTTTGTAATCTGTTGAAACACTTGAGATTTGCAGGAAAATATTCAAATAAACCTTTTCATATGAGAAGTTGTGGACGACAGTACTGACATTCTATTTTGCCATATTATTTCTAAACTCTAACCACACTACAGTCTGCTGATTTTCAACAGAACCAGTTCAATTTGACAATTTCATTGCTGTGGTAGGGACAAAAATTGTGAAAAATAGCTATTCTTCAGGGAGTGTTTTGTGTTGTATAGCACAGGGTGGTTTTTGCCGATGTGCGGACAATACAGGGTTTGACCCAAATTTAGAGTGACATCGAACTGTTTGGAGGGTGCATTCATGCTAAAAATAATTGCCAATTATCGGTCGGAGTCAAGGAGATTACGTATTTTAAACGCCAATCGCTCAAACATGTCCTAAGTTATATATGCGTTTCACCTGCTTATGATAAGTGGCCACAGATCGCCTTGATGGCAGCGCAGTGCGTACCTCGCCATTATGGCTCTCTAAGATTCAGCCTTAAACACAATGGCTGAATCTGTTCTCTTGCCGGGTAGGTTATCTCCGGATACCTCCAGACCAGTTCTAGCTCTTCTTGTTATGCCCCCTCAGGGATACGTATGCTGCGTCAACTCAGTGTCCTTTTACACGTTTTCTGAACGCCGGTCGTTTCTCGGCTGCTTGTGTTTGATTCCATGTTGGCTTCAGCTTATATTACCTCATATTTTATCTTATCATTGTAATTCCCTTCTTCTGTTAAAGTATCTATCTATATACTTAAATATCTTTCATCACATAGTTTGAACAATTTGCATCTGGTACTCCTCCAGTAGTTCCGGTGATGCTTATTTTCTAATTCAAAGACCTAGGGAGACGACGAACAAAAACATCAAGCTTTCCGTCGAATCTCTTCATTTTTGTGATTTAACTAGTACTGTTACTTTATGACATGATCCGTCCATTTTGTTCACTTTAAAACATTTGATATTTTGTTTTCAAGTTAATCAGTGACATATAAAGCCTTCCGTCAATTTCATTGGTCAATTTCAAAACTAGACAATTTGATTGGCTGAACAAAATAAAACTTGGCCATATTTTCATAATTTGCATAATTAGAGTTGTGAGCTTTCATTGGTCAATTTCAAAACTGGACAATTTGATTGGCTAAACAAAATACAACTGGGTGACATTTGCATAATTTCAGTAGGGAGAATTTACGTTATCTGTCCTGTTTAGGGTGGGTTATATTGTATTAATCTTTTATCTACAAGAAAAAACGCCATTCATTTTTTTATATTTTCACATTTTGCTTCCAAAACATAGGTTATGACCCTTCATTGGAACGAGCTCGACGAGCTCGTTCCAATGAGGGGTCATAACCTATGTTTTGGAAGCAAAAAATGAAAAAAAATTTAGTGAACCGAGGATGTTTTTTTCCGAGTGTCGTCTGCAACTCAAGTTAGGTGATGGGTTAAAAGGGTCATACTGAGTGGCTAATTTGTGCGTGTGTCTGTCATATGATAAATAGAATATGAAATGAGTGTTTTTTCTCATATAATATTTATGAAACACGTCCGAATTTTCCGTTTAGGCTCGCCAGAGGCTCGCCAAAACGGAAAATTCTTAGACTCGTTTCATAAATATTATATGAGAAAAACATTCATTTCATATCCTATATGTATGCTGATTCACTGCTTCATAATTATATTTGTTTCTTTTCTTTATTGTAAATCATATTGTTTGCAACTACAATGTTTTCATGAATAAAATATTGGCAAAGCGCCTGATAACGATTTAGGAACTCTATCCATTAATAGATATTGCTTTTTACCTTTACGTCTTTGTGTGCAGACCTTTGGGGAAGTGATTCCCTCGATATATCATTATCGTTTTGTGAAACTGTTTTGTGTCAAGATTCTTGTCATAAGGAATTTTTTTCCCAATAGAAAAAAAATGAAAATATCCGCCTTAACCCCTTCACCCAACGAATCGATCGAATCCGCCTGTGCAATTTACAAATTGAGCAGTGGAAAAAATATTGCTTTTCAAAAACCTTCAACAAAACCATATCATGTGACCGCTCATTAGAACGAGCTCATCCAGCACGTTCCAACGAGGGGATCACATCATATTGTTCAGTGGCGGATCCAGGATTTGGATATGGGGTGGCTATAGAGTGACAGGACACAGCGGGCCGACCATGTTTGGGCCTGCTGTGCGAAAAGTTTGAAAAATTGCCCTGAAAAGTAGCCATTTCCTCTCACCTGGGGATGTAACACTGGTATAAAGAGAACGGAAACACTCACACAGAGAAAGCCGTTCAGTGAGACACACAGAGCAGAGGAAGATGTTCAGTGATAATACCGAACCTCTGAATTTTGGGAATTCCGGAAAGTATTCATGCTTCGGTCCCAGGTACCATGTTTGGTGTCATTGATACAAAACATGGTACCTGGGGCAGAAGCATGAATACTTTCTGTATTTTTGGTCGCGACAGTGAGATCGCATTCGAGACAAAATGATCTAGTCATTTGGTCTAGAACGGCTCTGTGGGAGTTGTTGAAATACATATGCCATTACATACAAGTTTTAATAATACAGTTGGTTACATTTACTCGAAAAGAATTGATGTATTCTGCAGGGGGGGGGGGGGGGGAGGAGCTAGCCACCCTATTCACCCCCCCCCATCTGTATCCGCCCATTTGGTTCTATTAAAAATGTTTGCAAACAGTGAAACAATAATATTGAAAATAAAAAAAAAATGATATTAAGTGTGTTGGGTAAAGGGTTAACAATTCCTTTGTTCTGTTCAGATTCAGTGCGGCTGCGCCCGCGTATTTGTCTCTCCATATTTACGGTTTCATTACGAGGAACGAGGATGTTTCTATATTTTACAGCCAAGTGGCCCCTTCAAACCTACCTACCCATCTGGTCGCATCCAAAACCAAGAAATGGAATCTGCTGCCGATTTGTAAGAAGGAAGCCGTGAAATTATCTGTTGACTGGCCCTCCTTATTGATTCTTGTTTATTGTGAGATGTGCACGTCCACAACTAACGTTTCCCTTTCACAAACAATCTATTTGATATTTCAAACCGATTAACACAGAGCTAACCCTTTGAACTCCAGAGGCCGTTTTTTCCGGCTGGGTCACAGGCTACGTCATAATGTCATTAAGGGGGATGACTGCAAGGTAAATGTGTGGTGTTGACCAATCAATATTTTTAACGTGCAGCCCTAAGGCTGCACGTTGAAAATATTAATTGGTCTACCCCCGAATAATAAATATGGACTCTTCCTATTGCTACCATTGAACTGACATGGAAGGTACCACCTGGGTTCAAAGGGTTAACAAGGCACCCAGTCGATCGTATGACCTGTCCTTTCTCATATTGTTTACAACATCGACGCCCTTACAAGATTTTCCGTTAACAATTTTTCGGATTTAAGCGCTTATAAATACGTTGAAAATGTCGTGTGAAATTCTTGCATAAAATAGTGGGACCTGAAGATTAAGAAAGTCATATTTTGCGCATTTCCCATCGTCTGAATCCACTTATAGAAAATATTTCCATCTTTGCCCAGACTACATTATTGTGATTTACCATTCTAACATATGCTTATTCTCTATTCCCGAGTAAGGGGTGGTTATCAATAACGGAATGGTTATTTTTCGTGGGGAAAACCATTTGGGAAATCGTGGGCCTTCCAAGTATAACATACGGTACGGAAGTTGTACCCCTAAACCAGACGGCTGTTAAGAGCTTGGAACTCCTGCAGAACGATGCAGGCCGATGGATAACAGGGTCGAGTAATTCCGCAGCGCTAGAAGCAATCGGGGGTGAGCTTGGGTGGATGAGGATCAAGGACAGGATAGACCTGTGGAAGTTCGGTTATCTTAATTATTTGGTAAATCTCCCCAAAAGCCGATAGTGTGAAGTAATGTTCCTGAGAACTTTCAACTCAAATATCAAGACGGAGTGGATGGTCCAAGTGAGGGAGCTAGTAGAGAACTACTCATTGGAGATCTCGGACTTAGACGCTGGGGCAAACCAGGGTAAAAAGGTCGTCAGAGAAAGGGTCATGGAGGATTGTAACAGTAATTGGCGAGAGGGGGGGGGGGGGGCAAATTAAAGAGATCTTTGGGTGGCCTGCGTGGAAAAGAGAGGCCTGGTTTTAGAGTACCTTGATGGCAACTTTGGGGAGGGGCACTGTTGTTCAAGCTGAGGTCGCGGTCCCTGGAGCTGAGGGGAAAAATTGGGAAAAACAGAGAAAATGAGTTCCAGATGTGTAACTTGGGCGTGGTGGAGACCCTGGAACACTTTCTTCTAGAATGCCCAAAATATCAGTCTAAAAGAACAAGATTCACTAGGAGTATAATGGGGAAGTGGGATGGGAGATTGAAGGACATGTGGTTAGGGGGCGACTCAAAGGAGAGGGTTACTGTGCTAATCGGAGAGATTGGGAAGAATGGGGCAAGGGATGTTATCAAGCAGTTCGTCTCTGAGTGTTGGATGGAGAGAAGAAGCGTGAGAATAGGGAGGCAGTTGGTAGAACAGGGGTAACCAAGGCCTTCTCAAACGAGAGCCGCAACAAATCAGCGGCCGGCCAAAGTGTTATTATTATTAATATAATTCAACGGTTAACCGATTACATGTTCCGACAACCGTTTCAGCTCTTCTGTAATTGGCGTCTTTCTGGAATCTATCAAGCCTCACTTTTGTGTAAAAGTCTTCATTAATTGTCATAATAAGACAACGTTAAATATTTTAATATTTCCTGATGACACAACAGTGGTTATACCTGATTGAACACGGAGTCTCTGTATAATAATGCAAATGACGAATAATGCTATTTGAGTAGGGCAATAGAGGGTAATTGACAGTTCGACCTCACTTAGAGCCTTTTTTGACTTTTGGCAATTTTCGAGCTTATTTTCTCGAGAAATTACCTATGTTCCAAAGCCCTGCAATACGAGCTCACTTTAGACTTCTCGCAAAATGAGCTCGTATACCACGAAACAACACGCGACTTTTTCGAGTTGCAAATCGGGTGGGTAATCGAATCGCCGTTAGAGGTACTACGAGGATCTTTTCCGTCCTATAGATCGACCAAAAATAAAATCTTAGAAAATCTGCGAAAATCTTAGAAAATTTTTAAATCATCCAGTTCGAGCTCAATCCCAGAAAGCATTGCATTTTATACCCGAGATGACAGTAGCGACGATGAAAATCACGCAAATCCAGTGTAACAGGAATGGAAATCCGTAGGAAAATTAGTCCCTCTGGACTATTATTCCGCGGAATTATAGTCCTAGGTCTAACATTTCTAGGAATAGTAGTCCGGCGGACTACTATTCTTAGAAATGTTAGACCTAGGACTATAATTCCGCGGAATAATAGTCCAGCGGGACTAACGTTCCTACGGACTTCCATTCCTTTTACACCGGGATGAAGTTGACGACAGAGCCAAACCATGTATTTGTTACTCGTTTTTCCAGTGTTTGCTCGCTCGAGATATGTCCTACGGGAAATCACACATCGCGACACAAAGTGTTTAAACGTGCGATTCTTTTGTCAGTTCTTCAAGTGTCTCATCGGAGTATGTCATCGATTTGACTGTGATGTTTCGAATGCGGAACACTAGAAATCGTCACAAGATGAAAGATTTTTTTTTATTTTCTGAACAAAGAATATCCGATTCCCTCAAGAAAAGAGACGTTTATTGTAACAAAATAAACGATAACTTCTTGAAAAGGTTTGTATAAAATCTTCATTTAATTTATAACGAAGAGTCTGATTTTAATGACTTTTAAAATGCATTGAAGTGTTACAAAGTATGCAAATAGTTCTTCTTTGATCTTTTTTAGAGTTTACCTTTGAGAGCATATGTTTTATCATTAGCGCTATTTTTATGTAAAGGTGAAAAGTAATTATGACGAAAATAAAAAAAAAAAATCATTATTCAAATTATGCAAATTATGGCGATCAGGCCCGAGCGTTCTGTATACTCTTTGCATTAGAATACGTGGATAGTGTATTATCACTAAATCACCCACAGAGTGGAGATTCCACCCAAGCAATAATTGTAAATTTGTTGCAAAGCACAACAAGCACAAGCAAAGTTCCAGCCAATGGACCTCCGGGTTATACCCGGAGGTCCATTGGCTGAAACTTTGGACGTGTTTTTGTCTACATGTACAGAATTTGACAGTGATGCTTTGGGTGATAACTCCACTCCCCAGGTGATTTAGTTACAATGCACTCTCCATGTACTGTAAATGTAGTAAGTTGTTATGACGGAAATAAAACATTTGATAATTCGTTGGTTTTCAAAATGTTTTTCAAATCATTTAGAATATATATACGCTTGGAGTGTAGAATTGTTTTAATTTATTTTTTCATATTATGTAAATATAAGCAAATTGGGTTATTAAAGAAAAACTGATTGTTCCTAAAAGCTGAACATCTCCTTTCAAGTTTATTTTCTTGAAAGAGACTTTTGCCAAAGATGTCTAATTGACATTCTTCTATTTAAAATGATATTTGTGTAAAAGAGAATTGTTGTTTTAAATATGCTCAGAAAATTTAGTTTTCTGGCTAATTCTACCTTTTTGTCCCTAAAAAATGATAGTCATCCTTGACAACTTGTTTAACCAATCGTGCGAGCTAATTTGATTTATTCTCGACTAAATTGTAAGCGAAAGGAACATATATTAGTCATTTGGATATTACACGTTTGATTTTCTCTGGTATGTTTATACGATGAGCACTGAGAGAGTGGCTCCGACATAACGGACGAGGACTCCTAAAAACGCCGTCTCCGCAAAGTTCGTTATGGCCGAAAGGTTGGCGTAAGGGACGACCTTTAAGGTCACGTTCATTATACATTGTCAACGACTATTTATTATTTATTTCTTGGTGTTAAAGGTCACATATTTTTTCACAACGGTTAATCATGACCACGACAGTTTTACTGGTGGAGGAAGCAGGAATATCCAGAGAGAACCAGGGAGCAACGGCGAGCAACTGTCAGCTCCCCATCATACTAATTTCACACAGACAGGGATAGCATTGACTGAATACAAGTGCACCATCCACGTGCGGTACGCCTTAATACACAACGCCACAATGCCTCCACATGGGCAATGGGGTGAAGTGTCTTGCCCAAGGACACAGCACGGTTGTCGCAGGTGGGATTCGAACCGAAGACCTCTCGACTTGCAGCCTGCACCTCCATCTACTGAGCCACCGCACCGCCTGTCCGCGAATAAAGGGCAGCTTGGGATTTGTTTCTTTTTTATATATTTACGATGGGGTATGGGAGAGCGGCTCCACCATAACGAGCGAGAACCCCTACACCGCCATTTTCGTTATGGCCGAAAGGTTGGCGTATGGGACGACCTTTAATGGCACTTTCATTATTTTTTTTTTATCTTATACAACAAAAGAAAACAAAATGACTTAAATTTAACCTCTAAAGAAACAAAACAAAGGGCAAAAAGACGAATATTTAAAAAAAACATGCCATTTTGAAAGATCAAGGATTTTCTAAGATTTTATTTTTGGTCGACTTCCTAGACTAGGTCGACAAGACGGAATGAACCCTCGTAGTATCTCTATCGGCGATTCCATTTCCCCACCCGATTTCCGATTCGAAAAAGTCGCGTGTTGTTTCGTGGTATACAAGTTCATTTTGCGAGAAGCCTAAAGTGAACTCGTATTGCAGGGGTTTTGAACATCGGTAATTTCTCGAGAAAATAAGGTCGACAATTGCGAGAAGTCAAAACAGGCTCCATGTGAACTCGAACTGTCGATTACCCTCCACTTAGGGCTTCGGATTGTTTACTTCCGACTGGTTCCAAAATAAATCTCATGTTAATCACCTTTTCGGCATACAGCCAAATACCGAGACAGAACATAATGTCGGTAAAGTACTGGGGAGGCGGGAGGGGGGAGGGGCACAAATCAACGATCCGTGTTGGGAGTGTTTAAAGAAAGCCGTAGGCATGAGGGGAATATGGGAAAAACCCAACAGGGGTCGTTGATTCCTTTCCCTATACATTATGTTCTACCCGAGTTATGTTCTATATTTATGCAGCGATTTAACTTGAATTTGGGGAAGGAAGCTTATATGTTTAACGAAAAGATGACCTTAAGTTGTCAGTTTTTTTCTAAAGTGTGACACTGTTGTTTTGTGTCGAAGCATTTCCCTGGCTCAGGCGAATCCCTGCGTCGACAATCCGTAACCGACGACCAGTCAGATACGTTATTACATGCTGTAGGCCTGATTCCACTCATGGTTTTATTAGCACATTCGATCCCTGTATTCAATCCCTTTTTTCTATCGGTTAACGTTGAATACACAATAAGCGTAGTATGAAAGTTTCTCACTTTTCGTTAATAATAAACTACGGATGTTTTGTGTCTCTGGTGGTGTTTGAAGTCGACATACTCAGATCATGAACCAACACTAGCGGTATTTTGTGTTTCTGAGTCTGTCAAATTTGCGCGAAAACATCTAGATGATAAGGTAAATTAAAAACATCGCATGACCAAAATTAACGAGAAATTATCCTATTAACACAATATTGTGCCAAATTGGAAATAGCTCCTAGTACAGTGCGTGGAGGGTGTATTATGGCTAAATCACCCGCGGAGAGGAGATTCCACCCAAACAATAATTGCAAATTTGTTGCAAAGCATACCAATCACAAGCATAGTTCCAGCCAATGGACCTCCGGGTTAAACGCGGAGGTCCATTGGCTGAAACATTTCTGTTTTTTGTCCATATGCACAGAATGTGATAGGAATACTTTGGGTGATAACTCCACCCCACGGGTGATTTAGTTACAATCCACTCTCCACGTACTGTATGTCTTTCTTTATACTTTAACCTCCTTTCTAGTACCTCTCCAAACCGAAATTCATGATCTCAATGGATAATCACGTTTCTCGGGAAATATATAGGATAGGATTATCCTGCAAACGTAACAAGAAATCGAGCCTAACCGACTGGTGGTCACCGTATCGAGAAAGTTCTTAAGATTGTATCGCAGATACCCAAAACATTTAGAATATTCGTATCTGTGGTGTTCGGAGAGCCAAAACACCTTTTAATAGACTCGGGACTGTTCTCACCAACTCGTTTTCTCTCTATTCTCTCCGCGTCGAATATCAGTTTTCTTCCTCGCGAAAAATATAGATATCGAGTTGAAAGGCTTAACCCATTGAATATGAACGGTCCGTATTCCGGACCAGGTGCATTGTATGTCACATTTTAATAAATGTTAATGACTGCTCAAGTAATTTCAGTGGACAAACAAAGGACTCTATATTTAAACGCGGAGCAAGGTGCGAACCCCTGTTGTCAAGGTTACAGTTTTGAAACATTCGTCGACAAAAGACCACCGCGTCACACCCGCAACCACACTGTTTTTCGGTGACATACAGAGGACACTTCCGGGGGATTTTTGCAAGGAGACACTCGCTATTAGGTTTAACGTGTCTTCTTTACTTAAGTTGGTGTATCTGGAGGCCGGGATTCAGATTGGTTAATTCTATTTCGGTTATCAAAATAACTGGCATTATAGCATTGTCGGTATCGCATCATACTTTTTGAAGAATGAAAATCGGTAATTGTGTTCCATTGGGCAATGTTAAGACAGGGCATATTAATTGACAGATAAGCTGCAGTGATTATATCGTTTTCTCCCCTGTACCTCGAATGACACTGGAAGCATAAATGAACATGACCGCAGGGCCGGAGAGAAGGTGGAGGCCCCAGAAATTTGGGGGCCCGGGCTTGGCCCAGGATTCTTGGATCTGGCCTGGATCTCCCAAAGTTCTGATTCCTGTGCCAAGCCTTTGCTCCCCTCCCCCGATCCCCAAGCGGGAATCAGCAAGATAAGTTGCCCGTCGTATTAGAATACCAGTTTCCACTCATGTAAGGAAGGAGTGTCCGGTGGAGATGCTCAATCTGTTAACCCTCTAATAACATGAAAAGCAGACCCCTGCAAACAAAATTGAATATCTATTTTTCTCATTTTTTGCGTCCAAAAAAACATGGCTTATAGCCCCTCATTGGAACGAGCACGACGGCTCGCTCCAGTGAAGGGTCATATGCGATGCTTTTGAGGCACAAAAATGGAAATCGAATGGCAATTTTTTGTGAATAGAGCTGACCGGTTTTGCCTGTTAGGTTGGGTAATGCGTTAATAGGCTGTTATCTATATAGATAGGCACCAAAGCTATTATCACTTCAAGAATTCTTCAACTCGACATCTGCATCAGTATTCAGTCACTTTCGAAACGGACGCCGTCACGGAATTAAGCCTGGGGCACGAATTTCCTTTCACCGGCCCTGGATATGGGCACTTGACCTGGCAAGTAGGGGACACTTCTTTTCCACAGGCACGCTATATGATTACACAAATATATTTTCTGAAAAACCAATTTAGTTACATTTGACTAGATGGTTGTGGAATCGCAAAGGGAATTTCCAGAAGTATTTCAACGAAGCACGGCCGACGCCAAACGCCCAAAATGTCTGTTGACTTTTAACGTACAAAGCTTCTCAATAAAGCATACCCAGACACTCGTTTTTAATGAAATATGTCAAAAATAGACCAAACTTGGAAGTGACGTAAAACATCAAAATGGCGCTAAATCAAAAAAAAAACAAAAAAACAGCTATCCCTTATTTGTTTGAGCTCTATAACATACTAAAATTCGAAAAAAAATCCGACGTATTTTAATATTTGACCTTATAACCCCTATGATGTCTCCTCAGCGCTCGGTTATAAGTGATGAACATTTTGTGGAACGGCAATACATTTTTAGATATGTTTTTTGCGGAGATTAATTTTCCGAAATTTTGAAAGGCTGGGGCTAAAAATGAGGTTAAAAATAATAGATATATAAAAAACGTAAAATTGGCATCGTGTGCGTTAATTTTAAATGAAAAAATAATAGACAATTTCGAATAAGTAGAAAACAGTGTATGAAGTTCGGTAGCTATAATATTATAAATTATTGTGATAAATTGACGGTAACATGGTCTGAAGTTTGCGGCTCGGGGCTTATGTTCAAACGAGACGCGAAGCGTCGAGGTTGAACAAACGCTCCGAGCCGCAAACCTCAGACCATGTTACCCTCCATTTATCACAATAACGTACATGTTCCAATAGACACTACCCGTAGCCCAAAACCTACACGAGAGGCTTATTTACTGAACTTGTTATCGTTAGCAGCTGCCTTGTTCAAGGCAACGTTTAACGATCACAAGTTTAGTAAATACACCTCTCGTGTACGACAGCAGTGAATAAATAATCAATAAATCAAATAAACTCATTCCATCTTAGTTCAAATCGTAAATCTGTTTGTAGACCACTTTAAGCGAACACTCTCTGTGACACGTGTGAAAAATCCAGAAAAATGAAGCGACTTGCTTGTCACATCGTTGATGAAGCAGTTACGAAACGGGCGACGTCATTTCAAATATTTCGCGTTATGACGTCAGACGGTAACATTTGCTACTGGATCCGTAAGCATAAACGAAACTACGCCAGCTCTCATCCAATCAGAGGGCGAGGATTTTACTCTTACTGGAACATTTATAAAGGTGGAGTCACATGAATCAGAAGACAACATTTTTATAGAAATCTGTCAAAAGTTGGCTAAACTTTGATGTGACATAAACTGTCAAAATGGCACGAAATCGAAAACCAAAAAAATAAACAACCTAAAAACAACTATCTCTTACAACATACTAAAACTTCAGAAAAATCCGAAGTATTTTAATGTTTGACCCTACGATCCCAATGACGTGACCTCAGCGTTCGGATATAACGGTTGAAAATTTCATAGGATGGCAATACATTTTTAGATATGTTTTTTGCGAAGGTTGCATTTCCAAAACTCCAGAAAGATAGAGTTAAAAATGAGCTGACACTTAAGATCTTGAATTCGTATGTCTTCGAATATGGCTCCTTCCAGTGAAGTGTAGAAATTCGAATACATGAAACCGAATGAATCAACTTCAGAGAACGGAAAATAGATGTGCGATGTTTTAAAGCTGTATCTGTCAGAAGTATGGGGCTGTACGTTCCACACAATCAGCGTTTTTTTTTTATACGAAAACGCTGAACTTTTAAGTGACGTAAAAACGTAAAAAATGACGGAATCAAAATTTATTTATTTATTTATTTATTTATTTATTTATTTATTTATTTATTTATTTATTGGTGCTTAACGCGAAATCAGTTGCCAAGGCCATATCGTGGCGAGAAAACGGTGGAGAGTAAAACATGCCATTAAAAAATATGAAGTAAAAAGATTGAATAAAAATATAAACTAACTACAATAGAAATCTTAACCCTTTACCTAACGTAACGGCCAAAACCGACCAGCGCTATTCTCAAAAAATTAATTTTCATCATTTTTTTCATTTTTTGTCTCAAAAACATAGGTTATGACCCCTCGTTGGAACGAGCTCGTCGAGCTCGTTCCAACGAGGGGTCATAACCTATGTTTTTGAGACAAAAAATGAAAACAATTAGTTATTCAAGAATTTTTTTTGCAAGTGTCGTCTGCCTTTCATGTTAGGTAAAGGGTTAAAGACAGAAGTGATTTGAACAGTAATAAGTAATGAGATAAGAGAAGTGAATAAGTTATAAATCAACCTGATGAAATTAGACTAGAAGAGTCCAATTTAAAAGTATAATAAAAACAATTTTTAAAATTTATTAAAAAGATTTATTATTTTCAGGAATGATGGAATTTTGTACAGGCATATATGATAAAACAGATCTCTTAGAGACCCTACAGTGAAGTCGGAATAAAAAAAAAAAATAACAAAAAAAGAACACGTCACGTATCTCCTACTTTATTGTACCCAACAACATACTAAAACATTATGAAAAAATTTTCGTACTTATGGCTCTCTATAACGTCACCTGGGGATAAAGAATTTCCCAGGACTGAAGGAATTTTAGGTACCGTTTTTATTGGAGATAGGATATGCAAAATTTGAAAGAGGGAGTGGCTTGATACAGGCGTTGATATAAAAGATATTCCGAACATTTCAAACACGCATCGCTCTCATCGCGGTTATAATTTCTTTACAGGGGAAATATTGCGATTTCTGAATAGTGTGTCAACTCTGTTGAGCGTGGGTTAAGAGGAAGTGCCCTGAATTTTGGTCTGACGAAAAAGAAAGAAAAACGAAAAAATGTTATCGATCGCAATAAGTCAATCCACAGTATGTGGAGAGTGGATTGCAACTAAATCACCCGTGGAATGGAGTTATCCCCCAAAGTATCACTTTCAAACTCTGTACATATGGACAAAAAACACAGTCAATGTTTCAGCTAATGGACCTCCGGGTTTAACCCGAGGTCCATTGGCTGGAACTTTGCTTATTCTTGTTATGAAACAAATCTGAAATTATTGTTTGGGTTGAATCTCTATGGGTGATTTAATGACAATATACTCCATGCATACTGTACCTTCGTTGGATGACTTAATAAATTGATTCCAACTTCAGCCAGTTTGGTCTACTTCATCATTTTCTAGCGTTTGGGTTGATAGATGGCCGAGATGAAAGAAATGAATCAAAACATGGCCAGACAGAACAAAAGAACCCAAAACGAGCGACTAGTGGATGGTTGTACACATGTACATTTGACCCAAGGTTATGTATATTATTTGGCGTGACAATGATGGACAATGTCATCTAAGGTTTAGTATGTCAGCCAGCGCCTACCCCCACGCCTCCTTCCTCCAAACCATGCACACACTAATGAACACCTCCCACCAGTCTCATCAAGACCTGGGATTTTTTGAGAATCACTGTATCAACTTTTTATCTTCTCCCACCATTCATTGAGATGTCCCTGAATGCACACAAGATATTCCAGTATGAACGATTGCAAATTTTTGCGATACCCAGCTGTGAAAATAAAACCTAAAACAGTTTCTTTTATGCTGCCCAAGTGAACGCAAATACGAAGAACCTTTTTTCAATGACCACTTTGGCTCATGGATGTTAATCGCTTTTTTGCTATCAACCACACTCGTTTCCTCAGTTCACTCACTGTCTTGTCTTCGTCGCATTTATTTAACTTATTGTCGCACTAAGTGTCTATAGCAACCTCCATGTTCTTATGACCAAAGCTGGTGCTTTCAAGAGATCCACGAACAAAGCCAATCGAACCTGAAGATGCTGAATATGAAGTAAGCCTGTCATAAAGAACGATTTCTCTTTTCTTTTCTTTTTTGATTTTACTCTTCATTGACAGCTGTTTTTGACCACGGGCTTTACTGTAGATTTGTGCTGCTTTTGCAATACGCAGTTCGAGACTGCACAGTTAAGCAGATGTGGACTTTGTCCAAATGACTAATATCAAGTGAATGCCAATATCTTGCGGTCCTCCCAGAACTACCAAGTGCAACTTCAATTTTGACATAACGCCTTGTCCATGAGCAATAGTTGATAACACCTAAGGTTATTAACACTTTCGCTGTCGAAAGCGAATATTGTCACCCATTTTATGATGATTATCTGTACTTTCTGGTATAAGATCAAACCTACCATCTGATTAAAGTTCAAATCGAACGAATTTCGTTTTAGCATCAAATATGGACGATCGGACATCTTTCTGTTCGTGAACCATGCTGCATATTGAGGCAAATGTCGTCATGGGCATGGGGTGAGGTGTAAACCTGCTTTGTCCCGACAGTGATGTATCAAGTCCCGACTGATAAAACAATCACGTTGTATCATCATAACATGCTTTCGTGGAGGGCATGCCTTGATGATTGAGTACTTGTCAGTCGGGATTATAATTCACAATTCGGCTCTTCCATTTCGACTCGAATTTGAGATACCAGACAAAGGCAAAAACGACACTCAACTTAAGGTTCAGGTAAGGCAGACATTAAATAGGCAACAATTATTTTTGACTAAGTCCCACAAGCGGTTTCCTTGATCAGGTATGTCAAAGAACCCGCCCATTGATTTATAATTTACAGAGAGCAGTCTGGACAGTAAGGGTTGCTACATTCAACGCAGTCAGAATATGAAACTAAGAGCTTGAAAGCCAAATTTTTTTTGAACAAATTTCTATTATCGAACTGACGAAGTTCCGTATCTAATTCGTTCCACAAGTTTGGGTACGAGTATAATGGAAACGTCTCTAGTGATCGAGATCTAGTTCAACTTACGTGTAGAAGCGTAGACCGTCTCGTATTTCTGTGCGTATGACTGTCTACGTACGTGAAGTAATCATCCAATGAGGCTGGAAGGTTTAATGTTTTCCAGTCGTAGATGAACAATGCAGCATGAAGTGTAAATAAATCTCTAACCTTGAGGATACGGTCCCTAAAAAACAGAGTCGGTGTGGGCATTGAATCTTTTATTATTAATTATTCGTATGGATCTTTTTTGCATTAAGAATAATTTATTGATGGCTTTTGAGTTACCCCAAACATGAATTCCGTAGATCAAGTGACTGTGAACAAGGGCAAAGTAAAGAGTTCTCAAGGCATCATGTGGAAGAATGGATTTGACCTTACTTAGGGCATAATTTGCTCGCGCGATCTTTGAGCATAGTTGAGATATATGGACTTTATATGATAGCTTATCATCAATGTTGACCCCAAGAAATTTCACAGATTTTTCGATTTGTTCAACACCCACTCTTTTTATTTTCTCACTGTCAATACAGACGTTTTCTCGCAAAGTTTCTATTTTCCCCATCGTCGGGTTAAATACAAAATATTTTGTTTTGTTAGTATTTATAACTAGACGATTAGTGGAACACCACTCGGATAATTTACGTAATTCCCTGTTCATATAACTTGTCAAGTTATTCACGTTAGGGCCTGGTGAATACGCAGGAGTGTCGTCTGCAAATGAAAGGAGTTTTAGAGAAGTGGAATTACAAATGTCGATAATGTATAATAAAAATAAAATGGGACCTAATATCGAGCCTTGTGGGACTCCACACGTTATTTGCGCCAGATCAGATTTATTTTCACCAAAAGCAACAAATTGTCTTCTATTTGATAAGTAACTTTTGAACCAGGCATTGGTGACTCCCCTCACCCCATAATAATCTAATTAATTTTTCGTGGTTTATAGTATCAAATGCCTTTGTTAAATCCAGGAAAACCTCTAATGTGAGGTCTTTGGTGTGTTTGTTATTTTCCTCAGCGACTTGTTTTAGAAGTTGAAGAACTGGATGGACTGTAGAATGTTTTTTTCTAAATCCATATTGATGTTGGTATAAGATTTCAAATCTGTCTAGGAAACTAATGATTCTACCGCCATAAGTTTTTCTATAACTTTGGAAAATTTTGGCAGGACACTAATTGGTCTGTAGTTCGTGAATTTATGTACGTCCCCAGATTTATAAATGGGGGTCACTTTAGCAATTTTCATTTTGTCGGGCACTATGCCATCAGTGAATGAGTTATTGATTATGTGTGTCAAGGGGGTCGCAATGATATTTACTGTTTGTTTCAGAAGATCCGAGCTGATATTATCGCAGTCAGGGCTTGTTTTGGATTTCATTGATTTTACAACGTTAATAATTTCAAACGTTGGGGTCGGTTCTAGAAATAAATTTTTCTGGAATTGTCCATTCATGTAATCCGAAGTCGAGGTATTGCTTGTTTTTAATTGTTCACGGGTGATAGCTCCTATATTTATAAAACAAATCATTAAATTCCCTTGCGATTTCGCATGGGTCAGGTATTTCTTTGTTATTTTGGACAAAGAAGGGAGGAAGTTTAGACACATGTCTTACCTTATTTATAGTTTCGTTGAGGATTTTCCAAGTTTTACGTATATCATTTTTGTCTCCTGCAAGGATGTTTTTATAATAAATTGCTTTACATTGTTTCTTGGCACGGTTGAATATTCTGCAGTATTTTTTATAATTTTGGATATTTTGATCTGTGGGAGATCTCAGCTTCTTGTGGTAAAATTTTCTTTTATTTTTTGACGAAATAAGGAGACCCTTAGACATCCATGGCTTATGTTCAAGTTTATTATTGTTCGGGATAATTTTTGTCCTAGCAAAAGTGACGTCGAATGCACTCTGATAAATATCCATGAATGTGTTATAGGCTTCGTTTGGACAGCGCAACTCCATTACGGAAGAGAAATCACATTCCGACAGCAGTGATTTGAAATGTTCAATGTTTTCTGGATTAATTATTCTTCGATATTTCGGGGTTGGAATAACTTTATTTTCTTTGTTTTCAATATAAAAGATACCAAAGTGATCAGCTACGTCAGTCAGGACTATGCCAGATGATGACGTGGATAAGATATTATTTGAGTAAATGTGATCAATGATGGTCGCCGAATAACTTGTTACTCTGGTCGGTTTAGTTATAAGTGGGAGAAACCCTTGACTGAACATTGAATTTATAAATTCTTCGGTTTTTTTTATGAGATTCGATTTTCAATAGGTCAATTTTAAAATCACCCATAATATATGAAAGTTTATTTTCGTTATTTAATATATCAGTAATTAGGTTTATTTTTGTCATAAAGATATCCATGTCCGCCTTTGGTGGGGTATTCGGTCTATAAATAATTCCAATGACCTTTACAGTCTTATCGACTCTGACTTCGATGAATAGAGATTCGAAGACGTGGGGAATGAACACTGATAAATCGTGACGAATTCTGAAGTCAATACCTTCTTTAATAAAGATGCCGACTCCACCTCGACCGTCGTCTCCAGAAGGGCGACATTTGCTGAGAAGTGGTTGATATCCATTTATCGTATAAGACGTAGCTGGGTGGACTTGAAAAATCTCAGTTAAACCAGTAATATCAAAACTATGGCCAGATTCATGCATGTTGAGCATAAGTTCATTCAGTGAGTCCCAATGAGCGCAAATACTTTGACAATTGATATGGAAGATGGAGAATGTATTATTCATACCTGCACACTGAGGGCGGAGGTTATCCGGTGAATACTATTCACACTCCCCTCTAAGGTATTGGAAGGGGGTGTCTTCGACGTCTCCGGTTGATATTCTGCTGTTGAACTGATTAATAAAATCATATTCTGCCCCCGTCTGGATCTCGTCTAAGGTTATGCTACCCGCCATTTTTTATGGAGAAATTACCCAGTATCACAGTCGCAGAAATTGCTGTACATGGTACAATATAAGCAGATTTTATAAGAGTGAAGGATAAAGACTCATACGCTGAGCTTGGAAACTCATTCTTATTGGTGCTGGTATGAATGAATTATGAACATGGGAAAAGTGGGACAGAAAGTATACTTACTAGTATTAGATGAAAAGGTTTCATTGTACTTTGGTCGTGGTAACGTTTGGTATATACAAGTCGAATTAACGCTATGAGCAACAACGGCAAAAACAGGGAATTGAATTTCATGGCAGTATAACACATTCCTTATTTTCTCCGAGAACGAAAGTGGTATTTTTTATGTATTCAACCTGTGTTTGTTTAAAGACAGAAAATCAAACCACGGGGATTTTTAGGGGAGAAAATAATAGTGCAAGGTGTTATGTAAGTAATGGAAATCTGGCCCGAAAACCAGGCAACAGACTACCCTCGATACCGTCCAAGATCAACACAAAATCAGGCGACAGGCTACCCTCGATGCCGTCCAAGATCAACACAAATAATAAACTACGACTTTGTACATCTATATTTATGAACAATTCTTGGCCATTTTGAACCAATAAGAATGAAAAAATCCTATATAGTGCAAATCCTTGACGGCATAGAAAACGGCATGCCACCCATCCCGAAGCCAAACCTCCCGCGACTCACACAACACCTTAATTAATGCGCAAAGTTGAATGACGGACGGTGTAGACCATTCAAAACGAAGTTTGTTTTTTTTTTTTTTTTTTTTTTTTTTTTAATAATCTGTTGACATAAGTAAATTGATACTACAATGAATTTTTAAGGTTGGTGTGTTCTGTGGCACAGGGTACGAATTCAAATCTATCTTGTTCACCGAGACAAACATTTTGAATACAACTGTATGTCTTACCTCATCGATACACACCATTTCACTTGACCATGCGGCCTCGTGTGTTTCAAGAAAATATTTATTGAGACAGTGACCTACTTATCATCATATTATGGGACGGTATCAACATGTTTTGATACGAGACTGATTCACCAACCGAAAGATATACTTTACAGAAAAAGGTATATTTATAGCCCCCGAAAAGTACAGCCACTGTAGTTTTCAATCTTGAGAGTCGTAAAGTCCCGTGTCTGCTGATAATATGTTATCCAATTTTTTACTTTGAATCTGCGAATCAGAACATAATTTGATCCCATTTATTGAATAGGAGCGAGTTGAGTCAGGTAGTAGTATAAAATACAGGCAAGTCACGAGAATGTGTCCCCGAAGCAATAAGAAAAAATGTGAGCTTTGTGAGGCAAATGATGTGCGTCACGGAACATAGGATAATAAATGTTTTCCGTTTTTCACTAACTTTTGTCTAGTTCCTTAGAATAAATACAATGCTACATGAAATGCTTTTGAAATGTGTCACCAATACATTTTTTCTTCGTTATTAATAAACTTATGTATAGTTCCTTGGATGAAATCCAATATTACATGGATTGTTTTTAAAATGAGTCAACAATAACAGTAAGTTTGAATCCATAACAACATAAAGCAGATTTAGCCTGAAGCAGCATTCTGGGGGCAAAAGTGAACGACCTGTTACAAATAAACCACACGTTGTTGGTGAGTGGGGACCTAATTAAGCAATTCACCAGGTATGATAGGGCAGGTTTGTATCATACTGGTCAATTCTGGTTTTACTGCTTCAAACCAATAAATTATATTATCACCCGTCCGTTACAGAAATGCCACATAACCGCATAAGTGAGACAATTCACAGTGCATCATAGGACAGGTTGAATTCATTCTGAACATAAGGCTTCACCAAGTGATCACATTATTTCAATCCAACTAGTTGTCCATTACAAATACACAGATTCTGTACGTGGTGGAGGGGAAGGGGGGGGGGGGGGGGGGGGCTAAGCAATTATTTCCCTAACTTTGATAACATAAGGCTTCACCAAATGATCACATTATTTCAATCCAACTAGTTGTCCATTACAAATACACAGATTCTGTACGTGGTGGAGGGGAGGGGGGGGGGGGGGGGGCTAAGTAATTATTTCCCTAACTTTGATAACAAAGGTTGGTATCATTTATTGACCAGGGGGACAAGAAGATAATTCAGAAGCTTGCTTTCTGTACAAATAAACCACACATTGTGGGTGGGTGGGGTCATAATTTAGCAATTCATCAAGTATATTAGCACAGGTTTAAATCAGTTTTATGACATGGCTTCGCCACGTGATCACACTGCTTCGAACCACATGATTGGCAGCTCTTACTTTGATGACATAGGTTTGTATCATTCATTGATCAGGGTGACAAGAAGGTAATTCAGTAGCTTGCTTTCTGTGCAAATAAACCACACATTGTGGGTGGGTGGGGGTCATTATTTAGCAATTCATCAAGTATATTAGCACAGGTTTAAATCAGTTTTATCACAGGGCTTCGCCAAGTGATCACACTGCTTCAAACCACATGATTGGCAGCTCTTACAAGTAAATCACACCCTATAGGTGGGTGAGGGCATAAGTAAGTAGTTTACTAGGTTTGTTTATACAGGTTTGAATAATTATGATCGTATGGCTTCACCAAGTGACCACTCTGACTCAAAGCAGTTGATTATCATCTCTTACAGATAAATCATACAAGGCTGTTGGACGTGGGGGTATAAGTAAGCAATTCACTAAGTATTTGGGTGGGTGGGGTCATTATTTAGTAATTCATCAAGTATATTAGCACAGGTTTAAATCAGTTTCATCACATGGCTTCGCCAATTGATCACACTGCTTCAAACCACATGACTGGCAGCTCTTACAAGTAAATCACACCTTATAGGTGGGTGTGGGCATAATAAGTAGTTCACTAGGTTTGTTTATACTGATTGTCATTTGTTACAAGATTCTGTAGAATGCACTGCATCCAAACGTGAGTAACTATCTACAGTACGTGGAGAGTGGATTGTAACTAAATCACCCGTGGAGTGGAGTTATCACCCAAACTATTACTTTCAAATTTTGTAGAGACGACTTACATATAAGCTTAAAGCCTTCTGTCTAATCCCTCCTTTAAACAGTAACAAATTTCCCCCTCTTTAGTTGTTTCATTATAATACTGTATCTTTGTTGTTCATATTGTTTTGTTACTCAACAATTGTTGTATGCATTTATCACTTATTGAATAAATATTGTTTAAACTAAATTTTGTACATATCGACAAAAAACACAAGCAATTTTTCAGCCAATGGACCTCCGGGTTTAACCCGGAGGTCCATTGGCTGAAACTTTACTTGTACTGGTTATGCTTTGCAACAAATTTGCAATTATTGCTTGGATGGAATCTCCACTATGCGGATGATTTAGTGATAGTACACTCTTCACGTACTGTATATAACATTTCAGTGTCAAAAATGATTCATTGTGATTCCCGGTGATTAATTCATTTTAAAAGGCACTGAGATAAATACACGTGTTCATAGAATCTGTGACAGCTAATTTTTCACTTGCTAAAGTACTTCTGACTGAAATATTTTAGATTTATACGTAACAGGTAAGAATTGTCCATCTTCCCCAGAAAAACACAATGAAACAGCATTCTCGTGAAAATTCATCTTCCAGGTTTCTAAAATAATCATCACCTTTGATATCAAAACACAATGACATGTTTGATTGACCACCCATATATCTAACCAATCTTATAATTGAGAAGTTCTAGATTGGAATTTTATGAGTTATGAGTCACATTCTGTAATTCTTGACTTTGGCAATTTAACAGGTGGGACATTGTCAATGTACCCTTTTGAGAAACTTTTATAGTACTAGAATGCACTTTTGAGACAGACGTGATCTAAAACAAGTTTTTAACTCAAGACTGTTGTTAAATGCCGAATGTAGTTTGTTACTGACATCATATTCAAATTGTTTGGATTCCCCACACAGAAAATCATCAAGCCAAGCAACAATTCCTTGAATTACTCCATGATTACTTTAATAGAAAGTGGCTGAATCAACCACTAAACGAGTAGCTCCAGATCTTTCAAGCACTTTATTTACTTTGTTTTACCAGCGATAATATACATCTTAACTCATAAATTCTTTGCAACAGACGCCACAGACCATCCTTCTCATTATCACCTGAACCTTGGAAAAACAGTTTTACTGTTCAATGGTTTGTGACTCCAATGCTTTTTTTGCCAGGAGCAATAATATCAAACCTAGTGAATCACTCGAACATGATGGGGAACATTGTACTAATGAATCTTTATCTATCTCCTCAAATCTTCTTGATACGTATACATTATCATGACCATGTTCATCTCCTGTAATTTGTATCAGATTCAATGTCGTGTTTACAATCGGATCGCAACAAGCCCGTCGTTACATAAAGCCCGTTTCACCATTTTCAGTTTAAATTGGGTTAAAATTGGTCTAAATTTTGAATGTCGGGGACTATATTTTAATGCGTAATAACAATGCACATATGTGAATGTTTACCGGAAATTGAATCTGTCTGATACGGAATCGGAACGGGAGGTGAGGGCTGATACAAACGTTTCTGTCCGAGGTTTGGGGTGCAAATTAAGTTGCTTGTTTGATAAAACGCTAGGTTTCGGAATATTCTTTCCTTTTCTTCCTTGAAAGTATACACCCATCATATAGATATAGATTTCTGGTTATCTGGTTAGTATAGGGAACACGTTCATATGCATTGTGATCTAACCACTTTTTCAGTTATTTGGATTTACTTCATTAAAACTAGCACTTGTCATCAAATAACAGTCATTAGGTGTTATACGTGTATTTTTGTTATTAGATAAGGAGCAAGTCGCTGAACTGGATTCATTCACCTTTAATTAACCCTTTACCCAACGAATCGCCCGCATCCGCCCGCGTAATATGCAAATTCAGCAGCCGAAAAATATTATTTTTCGAAAAATTTCAACAAAACCATATCATGTGACCCCTCTTTGGAACGAGCTCGACGAGCTCGTTCCAAAGAGGGGTCACATGATATGGTTTTGTTAAAAGATTTTGAAAAAAAAATAAAATTGATATTTAAAATAATAAATTTTGATATCGTCTGCGTTGTGTAAATGGTTAAAGCCTGACAAAACGTGCTGTCTTGTATCTGTGTTTCTTTATGGAGGTACAAAAATCACTTTTTTTCAAACCATTAGATATTTGTGATGATTGTGGAGCAGAGGGTTCAATAATCTGAATTTTAAAGAAGGTCCTATTTTTGCTCGCAATTTTGCCAAAATGACTCAAAATGGTAGCAATAACAACTTCTCCAATGCTAGAATATTTATATGAAATCATTTGGCCTTACTTAAGTTTGTGTAAAGAATTACAATGCATAGGTGGTAAACTGTCATCAGAATGGAGCTGATTCTCAGTACAAATCACAGAGTTGATCAAAATTATTGCATTATTTCGATTATCAAGAGAAATGTTTTCATTTTATTGAGCATCGGACTCCAGTTCATCACAGGCATACAGAATATTTGCAACTATTCTTCAGCGAGATTTTTGTATTTTCTGAAAGTGAATCCAACGTTGGTGGTAGAGGTAATGTCTTTTTTATCCTACTAAAATTCTCTCTTACTAATAAACTTTCATGTCTTATAAACACAACAGCACATTCCTGTCCAATTAATTTGGCAGGTCCTTTCCATTCACTGCTGTTTGCCCGTTTGTAGCAAACTTTGTCAGCTATACAATATTTTTATCCGTAATAGCGGGTCTGTTTTATCTGAGCACAGCAAATTTGTTCCGAACATTCCGTTTTGATAAACTCTTGACGAACTGACTGCAGAGACAATATATGTTTACCATTTAACCTACTTGATGTTTGTACCTGCCAATGCTGGGTGTTTGTCTACCAGTTGTTGACGGCAAAGTATAATTTTACCCATAAACAAGTTGAAGTGGGCCAAATCCTTCAACCTTAGATAAGACATTCCTGGTCATAAGAGTGCAACTCATTATTCTCAGCCATGCCATGCACTTCAGAGTTGTTAAATGCGCCCCACCCCTCAAATCACTATGCAATTTAGCTAGATCCACATGCATTGAATTTTATACCATGATTACCTCCTACTCTACTATAAATAAAAAGCCTTTGATTTAAATTTTAACTTTACACACCAACCGTGCGGAATACGCCAGCAATGGGATTTCTATAGTTAAAATTTACACCTACAGTGGAACTACATCCAACTTGACTTTTGGTGACCTAGACCTGAATGCAAACTTGTCTAAATTTATCGCTCGTCGCCTCACAAAGAATGAAATGAAAGCGGCAATCATTTATTACACTTTTAAATGAGTTTACCTCATAAGATACCAAACATTAACATGCATGCGTTGTCTCATGTTAATAAGGAATCCATAACTCGAAATAGTAGGTTATTATGTTATTAAAACAAAAAACGCCCGTGATTTGCACGTTTCTTTTTCTATTTCGTTTCAGCGATAAAATTGACAGCGGAAGTACCACCCACCGGTGCTCAGGTAGACAAAAACTGATTCGCATGTGTGCACGGGCATTGTTTAGAATTTAACATTTAAACTCTTAATAATCTGACAATCATGGTGTAAATAAAATATACCCAAAGTAGCTTGGTGTACCAAATGTTCACCACTCGTGGTGAACATTTGGTACACTAAGCTACTATGGGTATATTCTATACGTAGTCTTGTAAAACAACGGTATCAACAAAAACAGAAGAACGTTTATGACCAACAGAACAAACTGCACTCAATTTTATGAACTTGTATGAAGATACCATAAATTGCTCTCGGGTTGATATAAATCAACTGTAACAGTTCCATTGAAATGTGATGGAAGAGGTAAGCTACCTGGTGGGTGAGGTGATCCCCGCATATACTTAATATAATACATATACTTCGCGGCGGGAACTACACACCTCACTGGACACTATATGGGCGTAGTCAACTCCAGGCCATGCACTATTCCTTAAAACGTAACCACAGGAGGAATAAATTTACCATGCATCAATTCAGGGTCATTTTTCAAGTCCAGTCGTGTATTGCCTGTTCAAAAGAAGTCTTGCTTAAACGTAATGTTATTTTCACATCAACAACTTCAGAATGAATTTTACAACACATGCTATTAATGTAAACCGGTAATAAAACCCTATTATCTGAGATTACTCTTTTTCCCATCTGCAAGTCGAAAAGCTCGATTACCAGGAAAAGACACGACATGTTGGTTGTTACTTTTTGAAACGTTCGAAAGAAAATTGTTAAGCCATTTTACACCACAAACACTTCCAGTATGTGCTGTGTCTACACTTGCTGACCCCAAACCTTCTATCAAAAATATTTCAAATTCCTTATCTTCTGTTGTAAATAACATAATATTGCATGCGCTCGTGACTAAATAATTAGCTTCATCAACTTGAATTTTTTGCACAGATTCCGGTTTATATGAACAATCACGTATCCAGTGAAATATCGAATGGCAAATTAAACATTTTGTACATCTTCATTTTGCAGCTAAGGGGTTAGTTTCAGGAATGTTTTTCTTACAGCTTAACTGGATGTGACATATCAAAACTGCGGTCTTCTAGTACTGGTAACTAGTAAAACTTCTTCCGTTATTTGAATTCCAGATTGAGAATATATCAGTCCGTCCCCGCAGTCCCAAATGATCCTTTCTGTGCCAATGTCATATTTTAACACTTGAGTTCTAAACATGCAGTCAATGAAAGTTGTCGATCTTGAAAAGATAAGTTAGCACGATATAGCAGTTTGAATTCTAAAACAGCATCTGGGCGACTTATATCATTATATCTTTTTGATTTTGTACACAAACTCTCAAAATTCACAACAACATTATCACATACAAATATTGCATCACGACGCTAACCACTGAAGTTTCAATAACTCTCCAAAGCAGAGTCAATCAAGTCCTTTTTGAATATTTCATTCAAAGTGCTCAGCAGAGTAAGGAATCATGTCTCTTTGTACAAAACATCATCGGGAATATTAAGAGCAGCGCTTATTTTGCTCGTCCTGATAATGATAATGTGAGAGCGCTTGTTTGTTCCTTTGCAAATCTGTCAGCAGCCGGCATATTTCCAATTTATTTGTCCACTGGGTATATGATTTTGTGTTATTAAGCACAGATTGAATTTTGTAACTTGAAGCCATTGTCTGTGTATTTATAAAGTCATTCTTTTCTTTTAAATGTTCGCTCTGTTCCCGACTGAAAATGTAGCTTATCTAATGTCCAACCGTAATTGCACGCACAGCTCTTCACTCGGCACATCTTTCATTCATCACACATTAAAACTTAACTGCCAGGCCATGGTATTGTCACATTCTCACTCAACTGTCCACTCACGTCCAGTCTGGTTTTTCGTCTGTTTCTATAAGCTGTTTTCAATATTGTGCATACATTTGAAGTGAGCCATCATGTTCACACAGAGAATGCCTTTTAGCTATCCATTTTATAAAACCTTCTGGGTTAAGATGTTGACCGCTCTTGATATGGGAGCTCATATCCATAAAAGTTAATAATTATTTTCTGCCAAACCTTGTTTGAACAAGACCCACTCACCACCCCTATCTCCAGCAGGAAATACCAATGAAGTGTTCTCCATAATTTGTAACATTTACTTTTCAGGGTTAACGATTGAACAATTAGAATAAATAAATTGACTATAGATTGAGCTAATCTACTAAGTGTTGATAACACTACAATGCGGTTGGATAACAGTACCAAACATCAATAAATTTTGGATTGATCTTTAATCATTTCATTAAAAAAATACATTGGATGCACAAAAGGTGATGAGTCATCCATATTCATATGATATATTGTTCAGTAGCTTTCCAAATGACATAATAGCGAGTGGTGACCGGGTGGATAAGTGCGCTGGTCTCTCATGCCAGAGGTCTCGGAATCGATACCCGGTCGATACCCGGTCGGGGAAAGTTCTCGAAATGTCCGAACGCTCTCTGTCAGCATCGATTGTGGGGTTGATGCTGTCACAGCGTACCGTCCTATCGGGTAGGGGATGTAAAATGGCTGTCCTCTGTGCAGAGAGAGACACACTCCGTGCAGGCTAAAGATCCCGTCGCAGTATTCGAGAAGAGCGAGGCCACGAAGTTGCCGCTACGAAGGTCACCCCTTACACCTACGCCATTGGGCCAAGGAGAGGCGTTAACATAAGTTGCATAATTTGTTCACCAATCCTTGTAAAACAAATAATTCTAACCCTTTGAACTCTGGTGGTATCTCCCATGCTAGTTCAATGACAGCAATTAGAAGAGTCCATATTCCATATCTGGGGTAGACCAATCAATATTTCCAACGTGCAGCCTCTGGGCTGCACGTTGAAAATATTGATTGACCAACCCCACACATTTACTGAACAGCCATCCCATATAATGACGTTATGCCGTATCATGTTCCTGGCCGGAAAAGCGACCGCCCGGATTCAAAGGGTTAAATAAAAAAAATAATATAATTGCAGGAAAAAAAAGAAAACAGCGGCGAAACGTACGTTTTTGAAATTACTGGGTTTTTTTCAGTCGCGACCGAAAGTACGAGTGTCAGATTGTTGGTTAATAAATATTTGCAGATGATTAAACGTTAATTCTCGTGTACTCACAATTATGACAAGTTAACCCTTTACCTAAGACGAAAAGCAGACGACAGATGCAATTAAAATTCTGGAATAACTAATGTTTTTCATTTTTTGCGTCAAAAGCAAAAATTATAATCCTCATTGGAACGAGCTCAACAAGCTCGTTCCAATGAGGATCATTGCTATGGTTTTACGACAACAATGAAAAAATAGTGAAAATTGAATAGGGATATTTATGAATAGCGTTGGCCGATTTTTGCCGTTACGTTGGGTGAAAGGTTAAAGATCGACGTGTTTTTACTACGAAGTGTCATATGCTTTCGGTTACTAACGATTTACCGATTAATCGATGAATGGTTACATTCACCTCTTTCTCTCCGTTATTACTCATTCTAAGTTTCCAGTTATAATTATTTCAATACCCCAGTGAAGTTCAATCGAAACAAATTCAATGATACACCCGTAAGTAGAACAACCAATGTCTCAATCAATAGACATCCGGCTTCAAATGGGAGGGCGATTCGCTGAACCTAGTCTGTTCTTTTTATATGCTTTCACAGGAAACCAGTCATCGCCTGAGCTTCACTTTTGTAGTGTTTTAGTTGGTGGTAATCCGCTCTCCGGGTATTGTGCCATGTTACCTCTAACCATCTCGACACTGTATGTACAAAATAGCTGCGCCAGTAAAAGGGTTGCATGCACAAAATGACCACCAAATGGATAATACATTGACAAGACGATCAATGAAACTATGGGGGACTTAGGGGTCGTAGGATTAAAGTTTCCTTTAACGGCCCCATAAATACAATTCTTTAAGTCGTACTGATCTGTTCGTAAGCTATTTGAATTCTTTGGTTTGGGAATAGTGTATGTTGTTGTCAATTTAGCGAAATAAATCCCAATGCGGTATTGTGATTCGCTGCAAACTACTGATACATAGAGATTATTATCATTATGTGGATGAACAAAATATGTATCCGAGTCTCACTCCGGGTTCTAAGGGTAGATTACGACTCGTCTTCGGCTCGTCGTGATCTGCCCTTAGAACCCGGAGTGAGACTCGGATACATATTTTGTACATCCATATAATGGTAATAATCATTTTATCTTACAATATATTGGGGATAAATCAAGAATGTAGACGAATATATAACGAACTATTTTTTCGTACGGATGAACAAAAAGAAAAAAAAATGGAACTCACGCGAAAGGAACGTGCTTGTATCGGACCCCCTGATACAAACATCTGTATCAGGGGGTCGGATACACGACAGTTGCGGAGTTAATACAGACAAAATACATGTTGATTGTAAGATAAAACCGCTTATATTAGTAGAGAATTCAAAATGTAAAACCTTCATCTCTGTCTAGCGGAAACGAATTTATGTGATAATAAAAAATATTTCTGGACGCTGGATGTTGCGTATTGTATAATTGCAGAGTTATTTCGGATATTTCGCATTTAATAGTTAATTAATTCTTCACCTAACATGACTAGAGACTGCATTTACAAAAACAATTTCTTGAATGTCCAAACATCTCCTTATTTCCTCACATACATGTACATAATGCTTTCGATCGATTATTAGGCTTTTTCCCTCTGGAAAAGACTCTTGTTATTCTACGGATTTTTTTTTTTTTTTTTTTGTCCACACATTTTGTCCGTACGATTCAGAAGCCATTTTCGAACCGATTTTTATGAAAGTTTGCACACTCATAGACGGTCACAAAATCTAAAAACGTCCCAAAGCGGAATTTTCGATTTAACCCTTATTTCGTCAGAATTGACAAAAAACTACCAAAATTGGGGTTTAAAGGCACTTTCTCGAAACACGACTTGTAGATTTTTTTATTTAAACATTCATCATTATTAGACCTGTATGTGACACGATCATTCATATACAAGAGATATTAGGCCATGCATATTGTAATCCTCCACAGGCTGCCAAACATCGAAATTTTGATGAAATGGGCTGTTTTCGGGCTCCTAAAGCACCCAGACGATACACGGGAGATAAATATAGCTTCATTTATTGGAAGTGGGATTCACCGTGGATCATTTTTGTAAGTAATAAGGGTATTCAAAAAAACAATCGTTAATCCGTTTTGGGCTGGTTAAACAGCAATACCCCTCAAAAGCTAAACAAATCATGTTTTCTGTGGATTTCTCTAAACGAGTCTTGTAGATTTTCAAGAAAAATTGTGGCCTCTCGCAGGTCCTGGTGTGACAGTGCAAGTTGCATGGACAAAATACTCCGGTGAGCATTTGTTAACCCTCCACGGGCTGCTAAATGTCAAAATTGTGATAAAATGGGCTGTTTTTTGGACAGCAAGATCACCCAATGGGTACGCCACAAAGAAAAGTACCTCCTTTTATCGAGCGCAAAATTTATACGGAAACATGTTTGTAAGTAGTAAGGGTATTCAAAAGTCGAAGTCTTAACCCATTTTTGTGGGATAAAAAGAGATACCCATTAAAAGCTTAGAATTCCCATTTTCTGTAGATTTCTCTAAAAACATCTTGTTGGTTTTCAAGGAAAGTTGACTATTCGCAGGTCTTTGTGTGACATTACAAGTTTCATGGACAAAATATTCCGATGAGCGTTTATTAACCCTCTACAGACTGCCAAGCATCATAATTTTTTTGAAATGAGCTGTTTTCGGACACGCACAGCACGCGATGTATACTCGAGATATACACATAATCGCCTTTGTTGGAAGTGGAATACACTGAGTACCATTTTTGTATGTAATAAAGGTATTCAAAAACCCAAGCGTTAACCCCTTTTGGGGTGGTTAAAAGCTTAAAAAATCATGTTTTCGCTGGATTTCTTTACAACATCTTGTAAGTTTTCAACAGAAAATGGCCATTGATAGGTCTTGGTGTCACATTACCGGTTGCATGGATAAAAAATTCCGGTAAGCATTTGTTAACCCTCCATGGGCTGCTAAATGTCAACATTTTGAAAAAAGTAGTCTGTATTTGAACACCAACAACAACAAATGGGAATGCAATAGAGAAACATAACTTCATTTACCGGACGCAAAACTGATAGGGAAATATTTTAGTAAGTATTAAGGGTATTCAAAAATCGAGGTCTTAACCCATTTTTGCCTGGTTACCGAGATGTACCTCTTAAGAGCTTAAAATTCCTATTTTCTGTGGATTTCTCCAAAAAATCTAGTAAGTATTCAAGAAAAATTGACCATTTACAGGTCTTGGAGTGACATTACAAGTTGCATGGACAAAATATTCCGGTAAGCATTTGTTAACCCTCCAGAGGCTGCAAAAGCGTAGAAGTTTTGAGAAAATGGGCTGTTCTTTGGCACCCATTGCAGCCAATGTGTACCTGCGAGATAAACATAACCTCCTTCATTGGAAGTATAATTCTCCGAGAATCATTTTTGTAAGTAATGAAGGTATTCATAAAACCAAGCATTAACCCGTTTAGGGCTGGTTACAGAGTGATACCCCTCAAAAGGTTAAAAATTCATGTTATCCGAGGATTTCTCTAAAAACATCTCGTAGATTTTCAAGAAAAAATGGCCATTCTCAGATCTTAGTGTGACATTACAAGTTGCATGTACAAAATATTCCTGTAAGCATTTGTTAACCCTATGAAGATTTTCAAACATCAAAATGTTGATAAAATGGGTTGTGTTTGCGTACCCACAGCACCCGAAGTTGAGAGGAGAGATCAAAATAAGTGGAAGTTTAATTCACTGAGAATTATTTCTGGAAGTAATAAGAGTATTCAAAAAACAACACTTAACCCGTTTTGGGCTGGATAAACAATGATACCCATCAAAAGCTTAAAATTCATGTTCTTCCTGGATTTCTCTGAAAACATCTTGTAGATTTTAAAGAAACAAATGACCATTCGTAGTTCTTGGAGTGACATTACAAGTTGCATGAATAAATATTCCTGTTAGCACTTGTTAACCCTCTACTAGCTGCCAGACATCAATATTTTGGATACATTTGAGATAAAATGGACCATTTTCAAATAGACACACCACTCAGTGGGTATGTGTCAAACAAACATAACTCCTTTTGGCGGTCATTAACTTGTTGGACGACTATATTGACATTAACCCACTCCACCGTTAATGATGGTTTTTACCTAAACAATTTTTTTTATCAAACTGAGTCATTTGAGATTACTATACTCACCTTTCTCATAACGTCAATGAAGGAACTTCAGTGAGACAGTTAAAAACAATTCATCAGACACTGTGGGGGCATGAAAAATCATGGAATCTCATCGGGAAAAGCCACGATTCTCCAGAATCATAAAGTCTAGTTGGAACGTGCTCCACGAGGTGGTTCCAAATATGGAGTCTCCAAATAGGAGACAGAAATTGATGAAAATAATAGATTTTGAATATGATATTTCGACAATAGTATTGATCACATGGTGGATATGGCGATTATGTTATCTCAACATTTGTTTTAAACAATATTTATTAAGGACCGAAAATACAAAATAGATACATATCGTGTACATTGTGTAAAACCATATAGAATAGTAACAATAGTACAGATATTGCCAGTATTGACTATTCTATTTATATGGGAATCAGGAATTGACATCAAGTTAGAAGCTTATGAAAGCTCGATCCTAGCCGTTTTTGACAACTACAGAAGTCAGGTACACCACAATGAGGTTTTCGAAACGTCAAAGGCCAACGCCTCGAAAATTTTAAGACAATGAATATTTACCAAAACCTAATTTAGAGAACATATGGATAACAATTTAAAAAAAACACGCAGGACATACACTGCAAAAAATATAGGTTCTCTTTAGAATCAAAACTGGTTCTAATCTTGTCCCCGAGATGGAACCAGTTCTGTTTAAACAGTATTTATTTCAAATCAAATAAATTTACCAAGATTAGCATTCAATTTTAACAGAATAATACATGAACTGAAGTAGATTCAGCAGTAAACTTGGAGCTTATTCAACGCAGTCGCCAAACATTTTGAAACAAAGCGAATATAAAAACCTGATATATTGGTTCAATACAGAACCAAAACTGGTTCGATATTCCAACTGTTCATATCTCCTTTACGTAATAATGATTTGAGATAACCGCGTATAAGCTCTGAACTTACGGCTGAAACCCCCTCAATTTATGTTTAATTCTGTTAATATTTAATGTTAATCTTTATAAATTTATTTGATTTGAAATAAATACTGTTTAAACTGAACTGGTTCCATCTCAGTCAGGGACAAGATTAGAACCAGTTTTGGTTCTAAAGAGAACCTATATTTTTTGCAGTGTACTCTAAGTTGAACCGTTTCCAATGTAAGGACGAAATGTCTTGACTTCATGTGAAATAAGTATCCGAAAGTCGACCTGGTAAAAAGACTAACGAAAAAAAAGTCTTTCAACTTCAGTCTATTCTGATTGATTTATACCCTTCCAAACAGAGCGCATGGTCAGTCACAAGAAGATGAGCGAGCTCGATCCATTGAAAACACATACATTACATATCGAACAACAACTCTAAATTTGGAAATATACTGTTACGTTAATGCTGTGATCTGAAAGGATGCCACATGATCGCGCAATCGGCCCCTGTCAACCCCCTTCTTCAAAAAGCCAACATGGGTAATTTTAGTTTCCAAGGACTCCATCCAAGTTTCAAAGACAAACCAATGTAAAAGTCGGGAGAAGCATTTAGGCGTTCTGGTGATTTTGAATTTGTTGGCTTATCCCTCCGCACACTGATGTTTAAAAGTCAAAATTTCATGGCGTATTTCTTCTCATAATGCAACTAGACATTTAACAAAGTTTATCTTGTTTGACAGTGCTCGTTGAGCTCTATGGGATTCGATCTGTTAAATTTCTAGTTGTATTATGGTATAATTGCTGTTAAAAATTAAGGTATTTTAACATCAGTTTGCAGAGGGGAGGTAATATTCCTCTTTCTCTCAGATTCTAGGATCTAGATCAATGGATTTGCTTAGTATAAATGCTCTTTAACCTTAAGGATCCGGAGATTTTTATACATTTTTACAATAACATAATGCTGTGCATCTTGTGGTTTTGCAGGTGTTTCTAGGCAAGTCTTGGCTGCCTGTTACAGGCAGCCAAGACTTGCCCAGAAACAACTGCCAAAGTACTTAGAATGTAACATGCAAACTTACCTAAAGAGTGCATTATGGGATTCATATTTTGTTGCAGTAAAAAGTGATCAAAGACAGAATTAGTCCGTACTGGGTTAAAGAGGGTTAATATTTTACTTAATAAATAATAACAGTATTGCTTTTATAATAGTGTTGCATTACAGTGTATCAATAATCGAATTTTCCCAGATTAAGTTTCCCGCCGATAAATGTTTGGAGTCCGCAGTGTTCATTTGTGTCGAGTCACAACCTGGATGATGAGGCCGAACGCTCTTTTTAGATGTGCTACGTCCTTAATTTCAACATTACATTATAATAATAACACTGATCGCTGATTTGTGGCGGTTGTCGCGTGAGAAGCCCTTAATTAGCCCTGTGCTCCCAAATCCCTCCATATACCCACGTTTGATGGCATTCCGTACCCCATTCTTCCCAATCTCTCCGATAAAAAAACTAACCCTCTCCTCTATATATATACTACACTATACTTTATTTGCTGCACATGGATATGTTTATACACAAATACATTGACTGCAGCATAATTACACATAGACAGAACATTTTGTACCAATATAACTGCAACAAAATGAAGTGCACGTCTAGCGGGAATGACATGGCCAGATTGACTGTCTACCGATCGTTCCCGTGTTTGTTTTCAGATTGCTGGGACAGATTCAAACCGAAATAATGAGTTTCTAAAAGCACTGAATTCGACTAATAGCATTCAAACAGAATAAGATTCACTAGAAGTATAACGGGGAAGTGGGAGAGGAGACAGAAGGACATGTGGTTAGTGGGTGATACACATGATTTATCTTTTGTGTCGTCCGCTAAACTCATGCCCTCCATTCTCCCAATGAATCTTATTCTGTTTGAATGGTATTTTTGGACATACCAAAATAAAATGTTCCGTTAACTCCATTACGCCTAAATTACACATTTGGCACACCTTTTCACTGTCTTACCCAATATTCCCCTAAGCGACCGCGACCTCATCTTGATCAGCAGTGACACCCACACCCCATGTGCCATCAAGGTACTCTTCAAAATCTGGCTTTTCTTAAACACGCAGGCCAACCAAAGACCTTTTTGCTTTGACCCTCAAGAACGCGTTCCGAGGTTTATTTTACTTACCGATACGATCATATTATGTGGCTTGACACTGAGAGATCGGTACATATTCTCCCAGCCTACAGTTTCAGCATATTGCCATAATTCGGAAGTATTATCGAATACGAGATCTGGATGGTCACTGAAAGGCAGCGGCAGAACTATCTTTACATATTCCAGCGCATTGGGTGTAGCATTTATGGCACTCTTACTGAGTGTGTTGAAGTTACACAGAGTCACCTTTGGAAAGTTTTGCTCCTTTTCGGCCAACATGTTGATTGAAACGGCTATCGGTTTTTTGAAGTAATGAATAAAATTTTGTGAAATGTTATAAGCTGTAAATGTAATGGCTCCACACAATAGCATGGCCCAGAAGAGCCGACGAAGAGGATGTATACCAGAACATAAAATATATCGTAGTCCTTGTAATGACACTGTCTGTGCAAATTTCTCTCGCGAACATATGTGTTGCTCCATCTCGGCCTCAATGGAATCCCTTTTCTCCATTTTAGGACCAGTTTTGTGAGGCATTTTCTCGCTTTCCTAAAAATACAAATATAACAAAACGTTTGATGTTGCAACTTTTCAGAACTGGGACCGCACGTATCTCTAAAGTACTTCTCTCCTATATATGTATATATCAGAATATATATATTGGAGACACCAGGAAGACGGTGTCAGTTTCGCTATGCTGATACCCCTCAGAATGCCATTATTTTATCGCCAATTTTTTACTTTGTAATTGTTGTATTCTGATATAACTCACTCACTCGATCGATCACTGACTGACTGACTGACTGACTGACTGACTGACTGACTGACTGACTGACTGACTCACTCACTCACTCACTCACTCACTCACTCACTCACTCACTCACCGTTCAAAGCCCACCCGCCCGCCCGCCCGACCGTCCGCCCGCCCGGAAGCCCGCCCAACCCGCCTCACTCACTCACTCAAACACTCACCCACCCACCCACCCACCCACCCAAGAAAGCCCACCCACCCACCCACCCACCCACCCACCCACCCACCCACCCACCCACCCACCCACCCACCCACCCATCCACCCACCCACCCACCCACCCACCCACCCACCCACCCACCCACCCAACTTTTTACCCACCCACCCATTACCCACCCACCCACCCACCCATTACCCACCCACCCACCCACCCATTACCCACCCACCCACCCACCCACCCACCCACCCACCCACTCACTCACTCACTCACTCACTCACTCATTCACTCACTCACTCACTCACTCACTCACTCACTCACTCACTCACTCACTCACTCACTCACATAAATGTACTAGCACTGCCGCCCCACCCGCTCTCGGTCACTCAATGACCCACTCGGCCAACTACCCACTCATTCCCTCTCTCTCCAGGCAACTCGTGTATCACACATAAATTTGAATCACCAGACAAGGGATCCTGCAGGACAGTGCCAATTATTTCTAGATACGTAGCCAACAAAACATGTTTTGCAAGAACAACCGAAAGTGCTGCCCAGAACTATGTTTTATGTTATTGGAATGCTAACTATACACTCTAAATCGGTTGGGTTAAAAATCAACCCAAATCGACTGGGTTGAGTGAATATGAACCCCATTTGGGTTCATATTCACTCAACCCAGTCGATTTGGGTTGATTTTTAACCCAACCGATTTTAGAGTGTACATGTACTTCAGAACAAAAAGCACCTTCTATTCATACTACAGACTACGTATTGTTTTGAAGTAAATCACCTATAGGTTTCTCACTTTTTATGCTCCTGTTCTGTTTACTCTCATGTTATCAGCTGCAGCAAATATTTAACTATTCCATATAAACATGATCAGCAAGGCCCACATAAAAATACAGAGCTTAGGCAAATCAATGTTCCTTCTATAGCAATTCCCATTAATCCTGGGAGCAAGAAAATCCCTTTATCCCCTTCAGAGGAACAACAAATGAATCCCACTCACGCGGTATTGATTGTATTTAAATAACATTCGCTCCCTTAGACTGAAATATCGTTTCCTGTCGGTTCATAAATCTTTTGCGATGGTAATTCTGAAAAGGCATGTTCGTCCGTATTTCTCCCGAGATGACGATGAAAGTGCTTGAAATGGTGAAATGTTTTAACGAGACGCAAAATTTCACAGAAATTGTTATGTTATTGGTTTCGAAAATTTTAGGAACTATTTAATTGTATCACAGCAGACATCGTTTTTCTGTTTTGTTTCAGCTAGTACTCGGACTTCTGTTTGATATTACAAACTGGGAGCGACAGGCGTTTTAATTATAGAAACCCTTTCAACACGGTGTGCATACATTTTTGAATGAAGAACAAATTGGTAGTAGACGAGCAGACGATATAAAGAGCAAACAACCTTAAGCGAGCCTCGGTAATAATTTAATCCAACAGCTCGAGAGGGCTGTTGGATTAAATTATTACTGAACCACCCAACAAACCAGGATGGTTTTGCCCATTTCGTCATTGACAGTATTGAATGAAATGATACCCTCCTGGGCGCCAGTGTTGAGAGGGTTCATATGCCAACACAATGAAAATAGACACATTTCTGGTGCAGCTTAATTCCGATTTCCAGCTTGCGCAATCATATTTACAAACATGTTTTGTTTTAATCTTTCCAGCCAAAAATAGTTTAATTTCCAGTTTAGTGTTCCACACGAGGGGACCCTTTTGATGTAATTTAAACTTCGATAGCCAAGAGAAAATAAATAAATGAATAACATATATACTTGATGCTTTTTTCTGCATTTTAGTTATGTAAACGTCATATTCTCGTTGGCGTCCCTTGCAGAGTTCATCTTACAGGTCAACAACGGATGAATTACATATCGTCGTCTGAGTGCTAGAATGTTCTATGTCCCATAGGGGACCGAGTACTCCCATAGGGGACAGAGTACTCCCATAGGGGACAGAGTACTCCCATAGGGGACCGAGTACTCCCATAGGGGACATAGTACTCCCATAGGGGACATAGTACTCCCATAGGGGACATAGTACTCCCATAAGGGACAGAGTACTCCCATAGGGGACAGAGTACTCCCATAGGAGACAGAGTAATCCCATAGTGGACATAGTACTCCCATAGGGGACATAGTACTCCCATAGGGGACAGAGTACTCCCATAGGGGGCCGAGTACTCCCATAGGGGACAGAGTACTCCCATAGGGGACATAGTACTCCCATAGGGGACATAGTACTACCATAGGGGACATAGAACATTCTTGCACTCAGGCGACGATATTGCCGCGTAAACAAAACGTTTTAAAACGGATTGACATAGTATCTTCTGTGATTAGAATCTTAAGGCAGCAAACAGATTTACTACAGGATTTTCTACTGGATAGTAACCAACAATGCTTATTCCATTGATTTCGGTTGCCCATATCAAAATAAAAACCAAATAAAAAAAAAATCAAACGCAAATTGAATATTACACAGCACGACGGTCCAGCAGGACTACATTGATAAAACAGCGGAAGTACCGCCCACCGATACTCGTGTAAACAAAAACAGATTCGCACGAATGTACGTCTGGTGCTCAGTAAAATCGTGAAAAAAATGATAGCGACTCTTAATAATCTGACAATCATGGTATTAATAAAATATAACCAAAGTAGTTTGGTATATCAAATGTTCACCACTCCTAGTGAAGTGGTGTTAACCGCGCGCCAAAGGCTCGCGGTTAACAACACTTCACCACTCGTGGTGAACATTTGGTACACCAAGCTACTATGGGTATATTCTATAGATCTAGATTGGTGTTGCGATGTGATCAATCAGAGTCAGCTAATTCTCTTAATACCTAAGTGTTCAGGCAGCTCGTCCCCCGAGTTCCAATGTGTTCTATGTGCCAGTAGGCACATAGAACACATTGGAACTCAGGGGACGCGCTGTTTGTCTGTCCTTTTCTTTATTTCTTGGTCATCTTCGACACTTAGATTCACAGATGTGTGATATTTGGTTAGGAGATACGATAGCATGCCGACTTGTAGTGTATAATAAACGTGCTTATACACCCAGGCACTTATTGATACAGGCGCAGGGCATATATAACAGCCCTGTAATTTAATATCTAATAATCAATTCAATACACAAAAGAGATGCGGAACCCCGATTTATAAATATCGTTTCATGGATTTTAAGATTAGTTTGATCACAATGAAATAACTTTGAAGATACAATTATAATCAGAAGCTTTTAGCCGCAGAATCGCACAAACTTGCCATTAGTATTTTTGCTTTTTACATTCGTTTTTCAAACTTTGCCTTTTCATTGGAATCGAGTCGTGTATTTAGGTTTATCCATGGCACGACTCAGCATGGCGCCTGGTCCATACTGATTCCAGCGAAAGCTTCGCTATTGTCTACACTTGCCCTCAGTATGTGGCACGTAAAACACTCCATCTGAATCGTTTTGTACCAGTAATCCTCTCGGTCGTAAACGACTGTTTATATCCCTTGCAAATGTATGTTATTCTAGGGTTGGCATTTGTATACTAGGAATATAAATAAAAATAAATATAATTAAAAACACTTTGGCCGGCAGCTGATTGTCACAGTTCTCAGATGGGAAGGCCTTGATTAGCCCTATTCTCCCACATTCCCCCTTATCCTCACACCTCTTCTCCCCCTCCCAACGCTCTTGAGAGGAACTGCTTGATGGCACCCCGTACCCCACTTTCCCCAGTCATTCCGATACACACACTAACACTCTCCTTTGTGTCACTCAGTAATCACACGTCCTTCATTCTCCCATCCCACTTCTCCATCATAATCCCCGTGAATCTTTTATTCTGTTAGACTGGTTCTTTGGACATTCTAATAGAAAGTGTTTCAGAGTCTCCACTACGCCTTAATTACACATTTAGCACTCCGATTCATTGTCTTTCCAATGTTTCCCACAAGCTCCAGCGATCGCGACCTCATCTTGAACAACAGTGACCCATCAAATGTGCCATCAAGGTAGTCTTTAAAACCTGGTTCCTCTTTATCGCGCAGGCCACACAAAGGCCGTTATGCTTAGACCCCCACTCGCCAATTCAAGTTACAATCCGCCATGACTCTTTCTCTGACAGTTTGGTTACCTTGGTTTGTGCCCCCTTCTAAGTCTGACATCTCCATTGAATAGTTTCCTAGTAACTTCCTTACTTGGTCAATCCACCCTGTCTTTATATTTGAATTTCAAATATTCTGAAACATTAATTTATACCATGATAACCTATTCTACTATATATGAAAAGCCTATGACATAAATTGTAGCTTTACACACCAACCGTGGTAAACACGCCAGCAATGGGATTTCAATAGTAAAAGTTTACACCTACAGTAGAACTACATCCCCGTTGACCTTTAGTGACGTCGACCTGAATGCAAACTTGTCTAAATTTATCGCACGTCGCCTCGCGAAGAGTGAAATGGAAGTGAAAATTATTTATTACGTACGTTTTTAAATGGGTTTACCTCATAAGATGCCAAAAATTAACAAGCATGCATTGTCGCATGTTAATAAGGCATGCATGACTCGAAATAGTATGTTATTATGTTACTAAAACGAAAAAGGCTCAGTTTCTTTTTTTTCATTTCGTTTCGGCGATAAAATTGACAGCGGAAGTACCGCCCACCGATGCTCGCGTAAAGAAAAACAGATTCGCTTGTATGTACGTCTGGTGCTCAGTAAAATCGAGAAAAAACAATAACGTCTCTTAATAATCAGACGGTCATGGTATAAATAAAATATACCCAAAGTAGCTTGGTGTATCAAATGTTCACCACTCGTGGTGAAGTGGTGTTAACCGCGCGCCGAAGGCTCGCGGTTGACAACACTTCACCACTCGTGGTGAACATTTGGTACACCAAGCTACTATGGGTATATTCTATATTTACACCATCGGCTGTCGGGTAGATTTATTAAATCGCTAAGTAGCAGAGTTTCATTAAGTCTGTCCTGTCCTTAATCCTCATCCACCCAAGCTCACCCCTTGTTGCTTCTATTGATGCGGCATTACTCGACCCCGTTACCCATCGGCCTGCATAGTTATGTAGGGTTTCCAAGCTCTTTAAAGCCATTTGGTTTAGAGGTATCACTTCCGTGCCATATGTTCTGCTTGGTACGACCACAAATTTCCCCAAACTGTTTTAGTACTCGAAAACATTGAAGCTGTTTGTCCCAATCAGTTTCATTTGATTAAGGATTCGCCTCACAGTTAATATATTCGTGTGATTTCGATAGATTCCTCTTGCCGTGATGTTTATATTTACTCCTAGATACTCGTAGTCACATGTCTCTCACTCATTAAGAAGTTTTCTGCTACCTTCCGGAATACGGAACTTCCCCACTCTCCTCTTTCGAGTTGGTTCTACTTTACAACTCACGGGTATAACTTTGCTTTTGTTTTCATTTTGTTCGAATCTGCATTTGTTCTCATTTCTCCAAACTAGTGTCAGCATTTTCGAAGCCCATCTTCGCTTTCTGACACCAGTACCATGTCATCTGTAAAACATAGCCCTGGGATCTTCAGCACCCCAACTACTACCCCCTGCTCGCTATGTAGGAGTTCATATCCCAAATCTTTGAAATACAATGCAAAAAGAATTGGCGAAACGAGGCACCCCAGCTTTAGGCCTGTTATGTTACCCAGGTAAAGTTCTCTCTGTACATCTTTATATAAAGCTTTCGGAATTCCAACAGAAAACATATCTCCCGGGTCCTCATGCTTTTGGCACATACCCTCCCCCATACCTTACCGTATGCCTTTTTCACATCCAGAAAGGCCATAAACATCTTTTTCTTTTTGGCTATCGCAGATTCTACCATTTGGGTTAGTGTGATAAGATGGCCAGGGATTCTCCTTCCCTTCCTGAAGCCATTCTGGATCTCTACCAGAAACCCCATCTCTTGAATCACATCCTCTAATCGCTCATACAGAACTTTACAGAAAACTTTTTTCAATTTTGCTACTGACAGAAATCCCCCGATAATTGTCCAATACATCCTTTTCCCCTTTTTGTGTATAAATACAACATTGCTCTCTCTCCATTCTGTTTAGAACCTCTTGTTTTTTATGACTAAATTTAATAGGACCGATAAGCTTTTACAGAGTTCCTTACCCGCATATTTTAGGAACTCGTTCGGAATTTCATCCATCCCTCCCGCTTATCCGTTCCTTAATTTTGAGACCACTTTTTGTACCTCCTCGTATTTTATTTTGCGTCACACGAAGTACGATAAACTTTCCTTGACCGGTGGGTTTCCCATGCCCCATCGCTTATCATTTACCTTTTCCCAGTGCTTGGCTAATTCCTATGCGATTTTGTCATGATCGTCGTATTTCTGACCTCTGTTTAATACTCTGTGAATTACTTCCTTTGTTTCTTTTGTTCACCCTTTTCCTAAATACGTTCGAACTCGACCCCCTGTCATTCTTATCGTCCTAATAAGATTGTACTTTCGCGCTCTCCGACTATCGTCTTTTAACCCTTTCCAAAACGAATCGCCCCCATCCGCCCGCGTAATATGCAAATTGAGCAGCTGAAAAAAATATTATTTTTCAAAAAAAATCAACAAAACCATATCATGTGACCCCCTCTTTGGAACGAGCTCGTCGAGCTCGTTCCAATGAGGGGTCACATGATATGGCTTTGTTGAATTTGTGTGAAAATTTAAAAAAAAATGATATTTAAAATGATGAATGTTGATATCGTCTGCGTTGGATAAAGGATTAACCTATTCACTTTATATTCGTGCCTGTTGGTATTCTTCTTTTGCTACTCTGATCTCGTTAGGGTCCAACCCATTGAGTTTTCTACTCCTCCAGTATGGAGTACATTTGACTTTTCTATCCTTTATGGCCTTCTTCACTTCGTCATTCAATCAGTATCCAAGTCCCCGTGTAGGCACCCTAGCCTTTCCTATACTTTCCTTCCCTGCCTCCGCGGTGTTCACAACTATGGCATCTGCCATTCATGTAGTTCGGCCTCCCTGTGTACATTCACAAGCTTTGATTTCAATTTTTCTTCAAACTTCGCCCAGTGAGCATCCTTTCTGAGTCCCCAAATCTCCTTGAAGCTTCCCTTGTTTCTTACTGTTTTTTTACCCTGATCGTCACTGTAATCAAGTTGTAGTCACTATCCAACTCCCGTTTACCTTCATCGTCCACTTCTACCGTTATCACATCCCTACATAAATCAATATCTGTGAGAATATATACACAGAATGACACACGCGTGTGAATGGGTTAATTGATATGGCACGAGTACCAGCGCGGAAGGATAAAACGAGAGGCCTTTCTCGTTTTATCCTTCCGCTCTGGCACTCGTGCCATATCGATTAACGCATTCACACGCGTGTGGAGTTCTGTGTATGCAGGGGCGTCATGCTAGGGAAAAATCTGGTGGCCCGGATCGGTAACAGAATCTAAGCGGAGCACCACCATCGGTTGGCGTGTAGTGCGCCCCCAAAATTGTGGAAAAAAATGCCTCCCAGATTGCCGGAAATGGCACTTCCCAGGCCTTCACCGAAAATATTTGGGGGGGGGGGGCGCCCCCCCCCCCCCCCCCCCCCCCCCCCCTCGGTGCACCGTTGGCGTGACGCCACTGTGTGTATGTACCTCTTACAGTTGTTCCTATTGTCTCTGGGTCTACAAAATCCACATTTACGATAAAAAATTCAATACTTGTTAACACGCTCACTACTGTTGGGTTGATAGGATCCGATTCTCCAAGGTGACTAATCCTGGTGTAAACGATGGGCTTAATTGGGATCGCGTTACGATCAGGATTTAGGAACTAATGCTGCAAGAAACCTTTAACACCAAAATAATTATAATAACAGGATTACCAGGTGAATAGATTTACACACTAAACCCCTTGAACACTGATGGTATCTTCCATGTCAGTTCAATGGCAGCAATTGGAGAAATCCATATTCATTATTTGGGGGTAGATCAAATAATATTTTCAACGCGCAGCTGTGGTGCTGCACGTTGAAAATATTGATTCGTCTACCTCACACATTCATTCAGCAGCCATCCGACTTAATGAAATTATGACGTATCATGCTTCTGGACCGGAGAAGCGACCGCTCGGGTTCAAAGGGTTAATTCGTAACGATTATTTGCGGAAACGAAGGATTATGTTATCAGTAATACAGTCTTTCATGTTCACGATAGTACGGCAGCGTATTAGGGTCAGAACCATTTCATTTAATAAACTGTTTATACAGTTTAAAAAACTGTTTTTATAGATTAATAAACTGTATTTACAGTTTAGTAAACTGTATTTACAGTTTATTACGAGACTGTTTTTACAGATTATTACGAGACTGTTTTTACAGTTTATTACGAGACTGCTTTTACAGATTAATAAACTGTATTTACAGTTTAGTAAACTGTATTTACAGTTTATTACGAGACTGTTTTTACAGATTATTACGAGACTGTTTTTACAGTTTATTACGAGACTGTTTTTACAGATTAATAAACTATTTTTACAGTTTAGTAAACTGTATTTACAGTTTATTACGAGACTGTTTTTACAGATTATTACGAGATTCTTTTTATAGATTATTACGAGACTGTTTTTACAGATTAATAAACTGTTTTTACAGATTAGTAAACTGTATTTACAGATTATTAGGAGACTGTTTTTACAGTTTATTAGAAGACTGTACGATAGTGCAAACTTCTGCAAGAAATCTGACTCACGCAAATTGTATTACACTGCGATGCATGACAGATTGCTCGCATTTGTCGAAGACCGTCAATCATCACTCCCAAACGAATTAATGGCCATTTCATGACAACGTCTGTGAGACTGAGCTCGTCCGGTGAACTATGTTTGAATTGCAGGTATAATATATGGATTTCCTCAGTAATTAAAAAAATATTTTAAAAAAATATTCTCTCGTCGATAATTAGGTTTAAAATTAAAAGATTTAATAAAATTGCGACATTTAAAAAAACGTGTTATTAAAAAGAACATATTACAATGTATAAAAAGAAATTAAAGAAGCAAAAAGATCTCCCTAGTGAATTCTATTTCATCATCTCTAAGAGGACAGTTCTTCGATGAGTCCATGCATCAAATTTTTGCTTCTATCCTCCTCTTGTCACAAGCTCCCATTTTTGTCCTTCTGTTAACCTAACCATGTTGACATGACATAACATTATAGACCACCAGATATATGCCACATTAAGCATGTATTTGTCATTTTTTTTTCACTGATCCACATTTTACAAGTCATGTTTCAATGAATTCCACACATTATTCTTGATGATATCAACAATTCGAATGGATGGAGTAATAACTGATCCTTCAGTTTGTTATTTGATTTCCATTATTATTAGTTTCCAGTATACAATGTTGGGTTGCAAATGCATATGTTCCAAACCTTTATCCCCAGTTTATTTCGACGCATGTAATAATAATGCCGTTGATATGTTGTCATTCCAAACATGCAGAGCACTGAAACGTATTGGGTACGCGTCCATTTTCTTGTTAAAATGTTTAGTATGACATATAGCCTTATTTGTGAACTGAATAGACACTGTGCATTCAATTGTCCGAAGATGTTGTAATTACATAGCATGATGCATTATGTAACACCCTATCTTTCACTGAAAGATGGCGATTGACAAATAATGTTAATGGAAATAAAATTGACTGAAAGTTGTACGACTTTTGTTAGTGAGAGAACCGAAGATGATGAGGACAATATGGCACCCTTCAACATCCATCAACATTCCTGTAATTATTACAGTAGGGAAAAACCTTTGGAGCCCATTCACACCCAATAACTCATATTGAGTGTTCAATATAAACTGTAGAAGCATCAATGCTAATTTAGAATCACTTGTATACTTACCCAAAGATTTATAATACACATGCAAAGCATTTGGTGTGATTGGTCTTACAAACAGCAGGATATTGAATTTAACCCTTTACCTAACACGAAAGGCAGACGACAATTGCAAATAAAATTGTTGAATAACTATTTTTTTTTATTTTTGCGTCAAAAACATAGCTTATGACCCCTCATTGGAACGAGCTCAACGAGCTCGTTCCAATGAGGGGTCATAAGCTATGTTTTTGAGACAAAAGTGAAAAATATAATGAAAATTGGATTGTGATTTTTTGTGAATAGTGCTGGCCGGTTTTTACCGTTACGTTGGGTAAAGGGTTATATTATTTAACACACACCCCCGTGGATGATGACGGTATCATTATATTATTTCGTTTCAGTTACGTAAAGATTTAGCTGTCTTTATCCTCCGTGTCTTTGAATCGTTGTTCGCCGAATTCAATTATCTACCGCTCTAACACTGCTCCTAGAACAGACATAAGACTCTTTTCCTGAATGCAATAGCTGTAATTTTGGACCTCCCAAGTGTCAGTAACAAAAGGCCATTCTTAATGGGCGACTTCCACATCAATCTTTTTAAATATGGACTACATGACAGAACGAAATAATTCGTTGTCTGCATGTTTGACGATGTGTTTCGACATGTATCGTCGAATAAGAAAGCCATATTTTTTATTGAAGACATCTCCGATCATTTTGGAACGTTTTACTTCAAACAACCAATCAGAATAAAGCAAAATGGGAAAACTGATGTTAAACGATCTTTCGGGATATATTACTGTACGGCCGTCCTGGAGTGGTCACTTTCCACGCGTGGGCAATATTTCTACGGACGCAATAATATTGGATTCCAAACACAAATTATAGGAATAATCATTGAAAAATTAATTAATTAATTAATTCTTCTCATGCTGACTTTTATTATCTGGTAATCGCATGTGTGGACATCACTACTCACGCTACTCACTCACATTATGACAAGTTCGCGGCTTTAACTCCTTTGAATCCCAACTCGCGTATGCTGACTTTGAATCGTTTTTTGAATGTTCAAGTCCCAGCAAGGCATATAAAACATGATGATTTGATACAATGCGTTCGGCATTGCTTTCCCATTGAAAACATAGTATTCAGGAAACAACGTGTCAAACGTCAATCCTGGATGACAAAAGGTCTCAGGACAAGAACAGGCTACATCATAATAAGCTGGAACAACCATCTACAGACAACATTGATAACTACAAATCATACCTTGTTCTTAATAATAAAATAAAGCGAACTGCCAAAGCCTTGTTTCAAAAATAATATTCTAATCCACAATAGAAACAATGTGGAAACTCTATGGAAAAGACTGGGAAATACTCCATAATGACATTATAAGTTGTTGTGATGAATTGACAGTAACATGGACTGAGGTTTCCTACTCGGAGCTTATGTCCAACCGAGACGCGAAGCGTCGAGGTTGAACATTCGCTCCGAGGCGCGAACCTCAGACCATGTTACCGTCAATTCATCACAATAACGTATATGTTCCAATAGACACGCCCCATAGCCCAAAACCTACATCGTGAAACACGAGAGGTTTATTTACTAAATTTGTGATCATTAAAAGTTGCCTTTTTCATGGCGACTTTTAACGATCACAGGCTCAGTAGATAAACCTCTCGTGTATCCACGACGGCACTGGGAAATAATCAATAAACCAGATAAACGTAGTTCAAATCGTAAATCGGTTTGTAATTTAAACAACACTTTATCCGGAACACCGTCTGCTGCACACGGGAAACATCCAGAAAAATGAAGCGGCTGCCCAGTCACTCCGTTGATGAAGCAAATATTTCGCGTTGTGGCGTCAGACGGTATCATTTGCCACTTGAGCCGTAAACGTAGAATATACTAAGCGAGCTCTCGTCCAATCAGAGGAGAGGGATTTTTGTCTTATAGAAACATTATTTAATCAGACAACACACATGTTCTTCCAACAGATCTCATTATAAATAGAAACAAGATTCAAACCCAGCTGACAAAGCAAATCACTTCAACAAAATACTTATTTAGCATTAGTCAACAGATAAATGACAATATTGGTTCCGACACCAGATATTTCTTTGAATACTTAACTAATAGCAACTCTAATACTGTTTTTTTTTCCATTATCGATTGAGGAAGGAATATCTGTAACAACATTAATGAAAGAAAAACAAAACAAGAGACTAGCAACATCTATTCAAAGCAAATCCAAGAAGAAACAAGAAAACGTTTTATCCAAGCACAAGCGCGCGAGAAAATTCCAATGAAACACTCTTATTTTCTGCATATATCATGCAATCTCTTCATATGAGAACATAAACAAGAAACATTCTGTGAACAAAAGTTGAAACTCTCTCACTAAAAGAAGGTAAACACCGCATCTCAAACCATTGTAACTGGCGATTCACAAGAAATTACTTTAAAATAAATTAAAAGTTTATTGGACATGGTTCCAGGCTATGGGGGTTAATATATTCCTTCGAAAACGCTTTAAAGAGCAGCGCACCCCCACACAAGCACCCTTCCTCCAAAAGATCAGTTTTTTGAAGAATAGTCCCGGTGTAACAGAAATGGAAGTCCGTAGGAAAATTAGTCCCTCTGGACTATTATTCCGCGGAATTATAGTCCTAGGTCTAACATTTCTAGGAATAGTAGTCCGCCGGACTACGGACTACGTTCCTACGGACTTCCACTCCTTCTACACTGGTACAAAACTCGATTCGGGACAATACGTCAGTGTCGAGTTGAAAGGAACTTCCTCGGCTCCGTCTCCAAGTATTGTCAGTGGTGGTTCACGAAACTTCAATTTAAAGAATTTCAAGCTTATTGGACAAGGGGGGTGGGGGGGGGGGGGGGGAGGGGTTGATTACACTTTGGGCGTTAGGATTTTCAATCAAAAAAAAAACTTGGAAAACCTCCGCACAAAATAAACAAAGCAGAATGCTTAAATGTAGGCTACAGACATATCACGAATTGGGGGTAAATATCCACACAGACATCCCATCTTATAGAATCGAGGGTGGATGTATCATGACAGAAATGGTTTGAAAAAAGTACTTTTTAAGTTTGAAGGTGGCATAACACAACACGAATAGTGATAACATTGAATACGGTGAATCCCAGTTAAATAAGGAATTCGACGTCTTAGTGGATCCAGTGTATAAACGATTTAATTTTTCATTGTTTTCCAAGTCAACTGAATCGACCTGAGAATTTATCTTGAGCAATTATGACCCAATATAAACGGGTGCACACGCGCTAAATAAGCAAATTTGCCGACCTCTAACTCAATAATAAATCTTTCTTTTCTTAATGGAATTGTGCTAGAAGAAATAAAAATAGCAAAAGTAATATCTGTTCATGAATCTGATACAGGGGTGGCGCCAGGGATTTCTCGACAGGGGGGCTGACCTCTCCGACAGGGGGGGGGGGGGGGGGGGGGGCTATAACATTTTACCTCTCAAACGAAGGAAAATGAGTGAAAATTGGTAAATTGGAGTACCAAAATAGAAGCAAATTGAGTTTGTTTGTTGATTATTTAACCCTTTACCTGAAACCTGAAAATACGACACTTTGCAGAAATAATTCTTGAATAACTAATTGTTTTCATTTTTTGTCTCAAAAACGTAGGTTATGACCCCTTGTTGGAACGAGCTCGACGAGCTCGTTCCAACGAGGGGTCATAACCTATGTTTTTGAGACAAAAAATGAAAAAAATAATGAAAATTAATTGGCGATTTTTGAGAATAGCGCTGGCCGGTTTTGGTCGTCACCTTAGGTAAAGGGTTAAAGTAAACATATTATAATAAGGTCGAGAAATATTTCATCTATGAAGCCAGTTTGACGAACGACATTAAGGAATTTCGTGAGAATCACTATTCTCTATCAGAGTTCCAGTGCTGCACGGGTTCGAGACTGACAAGACGAGATATCTACATTCGATTGTCGGAAATTTCTCGTGAAGTCGGGTTTACGAGACTCTCCGACGGACTGACTAAAAATCTCCGATGGGGGTGGGGGGGTGGGGGTGGACCTCTCCGACGGGGGGGGGGGGGGGGGCTAGACCCCCTCCCCCCCCCCCCCTTGGCGCCACCACTGATCTGATAATCAACAAAACTTTGATAATTACAGACAAATTAGTATTCTTCCCGTACTTTCTAAAACACTTGTGAACCTTATGTTTTGTGAACGTAGTCGGTCTCGTTATAAACACAATATTCTAATTTCCCCATCACTGTGGTTTTCGTAAGTCAATCTACACTTCACCCTGTTTTGAACCCCTTAATATATATTGCTGTAAATTATGATAAACCGTCGACGAATATCACGGACTGCAACTGTTTGTGGACTTTCCAAAAGCATTTGATACCGTTAATGATGATGTGCTTTTACGAAAGTTAGGCTTCTACGGCATCAGAGGCACAGCGAATTCGTGGTTCCGCAGTTACCCCACGGAACGGGTTCGATCTGTAAAATATGATGAAATAGAATCTGAACTACACAGAGCGACGTGCAGCATCCGCTGGGATCTGTACTAGGCTTTTATTATTCCGGATTTATCTTAACCCTTTTTCTGACACGCCCACTTTAGCCATATATAGAGCGTCCCTATGTACGCCCGTATGCGAGGAAGTTTATTGAAATGTATGACACCCTTGAAAGTCTATTATCTGATTAATTGTTGTAAAGGGCTCTCTGAGCCCTTTCCAACAATCAATCAGATGGTAAGTTTGATCTGTGCATCCCAGAACGTACAGATAATCATCATAAAATAGGTGCCAATAGTCGCTTTCCGCAACGTAAGTGTTAATGGTATCAGTAAACCTACAGCACTGAACATGCTTTCGTTTGCGGGTGACATGACTGCATATGCATAACATAACAACAATGAACAGTTACACAACCACGTAAACAGGGAAATTGTGACGCGATGTGAATGGTCAAGGCAAATAAGATTTCTATAAATGCTATAAAACAAAATGGATTCTCTTCAGTCCATCACATATTAAAATTGGCAAATCAAACTCAGGTCAGGTCATGAACGACACTAGGCTTGAACGAGTATCAAACACAGCTGACAGCAAAATTATGAAATTCTCGTGTGTGTATTTGACGAATATCTTTTTAATATCTAATATATTTTAAGCAACATATTACACACATTGCCTCAAAGATATCACGGGCGATATCTGTTATCAACAGAGCAAAAAACTTCTTCCCCACAGCGCGCTTAAATCCTTGCCCTTTGCACGCGTGGAAAGCCACTTGTTATACTCCATCCATGCATAGACACAGCAACGAACTCTACTAGAACAAACGAGAGTATTACACTCTATTAATAATAGAAAGTTACTTTATTCAAGAATGAGCGGATACTTAAATGCTTTAACTTGCACAAAAGTAATGCGTTAGCTTTTATGTACGATTTGCATAAAGCAAATATTCAAGAGAGCTTTACAAATAATGTCCAGACTTACTATAGCCGTGCGATAGAATAACTAGACAGGCGGTACAAGTAGTAAAAGATATGCCAAGAGCAGCTTTCTCTTAAACACTTCCTCTACACACATTTCCAAGTATTATGGAACAGCCTGGGTAACAATATAAAAATATTACGTCGCGTTCATTGTTTATATATAAAATTAAAACCCAGATGTCAATCGACTCCTATTCTTATTTTATACGCTGCCATATGAGGCCTGTTCTGGCTCTATATCCACCTTGGCATAGTCAGGCCTGTGTGTAAAATCTTTAGGTTTGATTATATTAAGAGATACCACTTCCTATCCGTCTACAGACTAACACCCCAATGTTGAATATAGTATCGTAGATAAACTGAGTGCCAAGTTTGCTTTTATGAATTTAGAGCATGGACATAATTACAACACCAGATGCATTTGTGCAGCTGTGAAAAAAACCCCGCAATTGCCATAGTATAATTAGTGAGATCCCCCAAACAATACTTAATATTTTCAGTCTACACACGTTATTTAACACAACCCAGCTGTTTTCGAACAAATTGCTGAATGAAATCGTGTGGCTACTATTCATGCGAGAATTCTACAGTGTCCGCGTGTGTCAATTCTAACATGTACATATCCACGACCGATTAACGTTTCCAACCCTTAAATTACTTCAAGAAATGATTCCTCATTTTTCAACCTTTTCCCGGGTGATAAGAGGAAGACAGCTAACCTAACTTTCTTATCTCCATACAATATATGTGTTATCTACTATATTGAAAAAATATCAATATATCATTACATGTGATTGTACCATATTGCTTCATAAGCCTTGTAACATGGAAATCATTAAATAAAAAAGTCAATTAAATTCAGTTCTGACACGTGTTTGTGACTCTGAAAATCGAATATAGACACTTGTTTGTTAAAAAGTATTTACTTTCATCGAATCCCGCCCTTAATGTGTTTTTTTTAAACCTTGCAGGATCTACAGATTTTAATGTCTGTGAGGCAAGGTTTAAATAAAACATGCCAGCATCTTTAATTATTTACACACGTTATTAGAACAATGTGAAATTATGCACGTGCATCTAACTATTTGAACACTAGAAGCCGCTTTTCCGGCCTTCGAACATGATACGCCATGATTACATTAAGTAGAATGGCTGCTAACTGAATGTGTGAGGTAGACCAATCAATATTTTCAACGTGCAGCCCAAAGGCTGCACGTTGAAAATATTGATTGGTCTACCCCCAAATAATGAAACTGGACTCTTCCAATTGCTGCCATTGAATTGACCTGGACGATACCACAAGGGTTCAAAGTGCTAAGATAAATCTAGTGTATACAGCGAAAAGTCGGAAAATGCACACGTGAAATTTTATAAAAGTGGAAAATGTGAGTATCATTACGGTAATGTAGTTGCGTATCATTCTCGTCACTGTTACAAGCAAGATACTACTTTTGAAAGCGTTTTCTTCATCCGGGAAGGTGTTATGAGAGTGTGGTACGGGCTATTTTTTTCAACTAATCGTTCAGTATAAAACTCATACGTATCACCACCTACGTAATTTGTCTTTTATATTATTTTTTTTATCATATATATGCCACTCAAGTCGCTTGTGGAGGTTTACCAAGCGAATATTGTTATTGTGCAATATTACACTTTGTAAAAACAATTTGACTGGGCCTCGGGGCGTATCCAGTTTCAAACTGTTGCAAAATCCCTCGCAGTATTACAGGGCAACATAATAACACACCTAGGAACCAAATTCCTTCTACATGCGTCTAACAAGAAACAAGTAGTGTTGATCTGCTGAGAAAGACCACTCGTTTTCAAGTGACACACGGTCAGGTATCTAATAGACGTGTATACAAGGGTTGGCAAGTGTGTAACCTTCGCTTTTCTTTCGTTATTTGTTGCTATCGAGAAATTGTTTTTCAAAGAGTCGGAGAATGCGATTAAATAACAGTCAGTCATGTTTTGTTCACAAATGCCCCTCAGTTTTAACCAAAAAATTGTTTCGGTACATAATAATAAAATTTATCATATGACCTCTCCGGATTTCTCTGCTTATTACCCTTTGATATTTTCAATAAATATTAATTAGTGCTTCATAACACCTTCAGTTCATTTGATTGGTCAATTTCAAAAGAAGGCTTTCTGATTGGTTATCACCAAAAAGATCTGTACCAAACTAATGCGTCTGTGACGTCTGATTGCGTCCAGCTGTGACGCATCACCGTCAAATGTATGACGTTCAAGGTGAACTTCCATTCTTTAACCTTTCTTTTCTATCTAATGTGTTTTTGATAACTGTGGTGTTGTATGATAAACGGATTATGAAATTCGTCTTTTGGTCACACGATATTTATGAAACTCGTCTATTCCTGCCTTGCCTCGCCCGGTGCTCGGCAAAACGGAAAACTCGTAGACGAGTTTCATAAATATCGTGTGACCAAACCACTGCTGTGTGATTTGGCCACACGGATTTCCCGTCTTGCTTCGCCAGAGGTTCGGCAAAACGGAAAATGCTTAGACGAGTTTCATAAATATCGTGTGACCAAAACTCATTCCATATCCTTTACGTCTGTTACGTCAGGTTTGCAGTTTTACATTACCAAACTGTTGCATTTCACTTTAGAGGAGTCCCCAATATTTTCAAGTGACACGTGCCAGCTACTCAAATTGTGTTTGACTTGAAAAATGTTTAAACATTGTTTATCGTATTTCCGTGGCAATCAATGTTTCCAGGAAGTGAAAGAATTCTCATGTCATTATGCTATTGATAATTTAGAAAATAAATGTTGTCAGAAGGAAGAAAGGCCATTTTGTCGATCGGCGAAAATATTTGTCCAACAACGTAAATCGTCCCGCCATAATTGTTCTCTATAATCTTGCTTGTATTCTATCTGTACAGCCATCGATAATTCACTATACCCTCTTAACCATTTGAACGCTAGCGGCCGCTTTTTCCGGCCAGGATCATGTTACATAACGTCATTAAATAGGATCGCTGTTCAGTAAATGTGTGGGGTAGACCAATCAATATTTTCAACGTGCAGCCTCGAGGCTGCACGTTGACAATAGGGATTTGTCTACCCCAAATAATGAATATGGACTCTTCTAATTGCTGCTATTGAACTGGCATGGAAGATACCACTAGAGTCCAAAGGGTTAATATCATTTCTTTAAGTTATCCAGTTTGACAAACACCGATAGCCTTCACTTTTTCCACACTTTGGATGTGGCACAAACAACAAAGGTACTCGTTTACTGAATTAGCTTAATTCGCCATGATAATAAAACTTAAATATGTGAACCTGTAAAGACATCACAATTACAGTATGGCCTCCGTGGACTGGTCACTTTCCACGGGTGGGCAATATTTCCACGAGCGCAATAATATTAGATTCCAAACACTAATTATAGCAATAATCATCAAAAATTTAATTAATTAATTAAAATTGTGCTGATGGTGGTTTTTATTACCTGGTAAATGTTTGCGTGGACATCACTGCCCACGCGTGGATTAAGACCCATCCACGGCGACTGTACTGTAAACACTCTCGAAATACATTTAATAAAGACCCACATTCGGACCCGAAAATTCTTCTGAGAAAATGAGAAGGAAATTTGTCTCTGCAGTATTTCGAGGCTTCCATATAGGGATAAGGAAATGACAGCAGAATATCCGTTATTAAATCTTGTATACATATTCTTAGGTACAATGTACTCTAAAGAAGTCATAAATAATTTTCTTCGTAATGAATGTAAGGGAGCACGGTGGCTCAGCGGTAGACTGTTGGACTTCTATGCTAGAGGTCCTGAGTTCGATCCCCGTCCGGGACGACCCGCGTTGTGTCCTTGGGCAAGGCACTTTATTCCGATTGCCTACATGGGGGCACGATGACGCCGTGTACTAAGGCGTACTGCATGTCGATGGTGCACATGTCTTCAACCTCTGTAACCCTGCTTGAGCGGAGCTTGAACAGAGTTAGAATGTTGAGGAGCTGACAGTTGCTCGTCGATGTTCAAAGGTTCTCTCCGGGTATTCCAGCTTCCTCCACCCATAAAACTGTCGCTGTCATGATTAGCCATTGTGCATAAGTATGTGACCTTTAAGGCCAATAAATAAATAAATAAATAAATAAATAAATAAATAAACAAAAATGAATATGAAGGGTTTGATGAAGGAAGCACACGCGTAAGCATGAAAATAAGGAGATATCACGATTGAAGAGAATGTCATAACTACAGACTGGACCTTTATTCAGAATGTGTCCATGTATGTTGCAGGCATCAGATGTTGGGTCGTTTGCACCTGCAGTTGTTACAAACAATAGAGAGCAGACAACAAAACCCATTGTGATGTGAATTGATCGAGGCTACAATTAATTTAGCAATGATAACAAAGCCAGGGGTATTATCGGCTTTGCTTGTTAAAGTATGCTGCTGTGTAACTCATTGCTGCGGAGAGGTACATGAACGATTGTAAATTGATCTCGATTATGTGCGACATTTATTAACCTTGTCTACTAAATTATTTAAAAAGGGTAAAAGGTTTACCCTACCATGGCTCGAAATTATGTCATTGCACCGGGCCGTATCACTCGATTGCGTTTTAAACAATGCACGACAGTAGGTATAAAAGGCCGATTCGGTATCACGTGTACAAGATTTCGTACATGTACACGTACATCGATGTACACCTCCATAGGATTTAGTGTTAAAATCGTGTACAGGTACACGATTTGTCGTTTTTATGATGATACAGAATCGGATTTGCCGATTCTACATCACTAGATTCTATATACATATCGCTCAAGAGTGAAAAAATGTATGAAATTTTAAGGAAAAGAGGTGTATCGTCTGATACAGAATCGGCAAATGGGTTTCCCCCATTGATTCAGTGTTAAAATTGCGAGCAAAAAACGTGTTGCCGTTTCTGTATCATCATCAACAATTGGTTTGCCGATTCTGTATCATCCGTGATTGTACATCAGAAATCGACTTATGTACGGTACATGGGAAGAGGTGATACCGAACCGGCAAACCCACTGCCACGATGAGAGTAAAAACTGACACTCATGTTTTTGTTCTGGCGTGAATGAAGGTTTTCGTTCAAAAGAGTCGACTATAAATATGAGTGTCAGTTTTTTGTTTCTGGCCTGAATGAAAGGTTTTCGTTCAAAAGAATCGACTATAAACATGAGTGTCAGTTTTTGTTTCTGGTGTGAATGAAAGGTTTTCGTTCAAAAGAGTCGACTATAAATATGAGTGTCAGTTTTTTGTTTCTGGTGTGAGTGAAGGTTTCCATTCAAAAGAGTCGACTATAAACATGAGTGTCAGTTTTTGTTTCTAGCATGAATGAAAGGTTTTCGTTCAAAAGAGTCGACTATAAAATAAGATCTGTAAAAATAGACATTCATGTTTTGTTTCAATGTAACGAAAAAAAAATTGAGTTTAGAAAAATTAGAAAAAATCAGAGGTAAAAGATCGTTTGTTCACGTTTTGTCACTGTTAATTTTGTAAAGTAAATTTTAATAAAACACGTTATGGAATGTTTCATCAAATTGACACTCATGTCTTTGTTGTGGTGTGAATGAAGGTTTTCGTTTTTAATGGATCGTTTTATTATCTATTATTAAAACGCATTTTTCCACTCAATTAGGTTTGAGTGGTAAATTTTTAATATATTCATGATAATGTTCGGAGATGTGAATGAAATCCTTTTAACGTTAAATTAGAAACTGGTTTCTTTATGTGCTAAAATTTTTAAACTTTTTTTCAAAGTTCTCTCTCAATTCGACATTGAGTGAAATGATTTTGAGATATGAATGAAAATCCTTTTAACAAACGTAATTATTCTCAAATGCGTTAAATGAGAAACCGGTTTGTCATGTGCTTAAACTTTTCAAACTTTTTCAAGTTTTCCCAGGTCAACACTGAGTTGAGATATGAATTGTTTTAGTTATTATATTAAAGACACAAGATTTTTATTTACTTAAAAAACATAAAAAAATAATTAAACATTTAATTTTGAAAATAATAAATAACTCACATTAGCATACTCAAAGGAACATTAACAATTAAAAACGAAAAATGTTTTTACAGGATGGATTCTAAACGTCGAGATCAAATTTTGGGTGAATATGAACGTGCCAAGAAGAGCATTCAATCGGCTGACAGAAGCAGATGTCTCGGAGTGATGGAACTCAGACGCGAGACCACAAAAATATTTAAACCCGTGACGGATGTTCAAGAGCGAAGCAAGAAGGAGATAGTCGAAGAATTGAGACCCATAAAAGAGAGTTTTTTTTGAGAATGGGTTCGTTGCCCGGTAGTTTTGGAAATCGATACTCCTTTCAATCTACACTGGATTACGTTCCCACAGGGATTCAAACCGACGTGAGTGACGATACCGTTTCAACTATCACCACTGATAGCGTCGCGTCGTCCGAGGATGGCAGTAAGAGAGATCTGTTGTATGGAATTTATAAGGATTCTGAGGGTAGAACTTTTGTAGGCGACACAGAAGTGGAAATGGATGATGAAGATTTAATTGTCGGTTCGAATAAGTATAAAATAACTGATGGACTGCACAAATTGCTCATTTTCGACAAGCCTGTAGATTACACGGAACAGGATTTCGACAATTACGGCGACATTCTGGTTCAGACCCACGCCATGCTGAGAAATAACGATGCCAGAGAGACAAGACACAAAGCCAACAGAGGTTACAAGTGGACGAAAATAGTGAAACCCATATGGGATATGAATAAGAAGTTCGTCGAATCGGTGACTGGTAAAGGGGTGAAAAACACTTTTCTTCCGAGCGATTCTGACGCTCTGTCTCAGAGATTGAGATTGTTGATGGCGAGTAGACGTGCTGGTAACACAGGGTTAGATAATGAAATAGTTACAATAGCTGACGAATTGTTAAGACAGAAGGTTTTGAATAAAAACCATTATAAAAGGCTGATGAATGAATTGAAGGATTGATGTATATAATAAGCAGAGAGAAACAAACAAACAAACAAACATATATAAAATAAAAACAGTAAATTTTTACACTAGAATAATAAAAGTATATAAACAACAAACGATTTACCAGTGAAAAAAACAAAATATATTATAAAATAAATATATGTTGGTGATAAAGAACAGGGGATACATCAGAACTTACGTTCAAGGCGGTTCTGGCATCGTCGATTCTATAATGCGAGCGTTCACGAGCGATGCGGGTAGAAAACTCGCATCGACCGCGTTTGAGGTCGGTAAGAAGACGGCTTTGGATGCTGGTAAGAAAGCCGCTTCCGAAGCCAGTGGTAGGATAGCTTCTGTGGCTGGCAAGAGGGCAGCCGACGCGTTGATCGACAAGTTGATCAGTCCACCGGTGAAGCGAGCTACGTTACAGCGAACGTCGAAAAGTTGGAAAGATTTTAAGGATGCTGTGGTACCCATACAAGATTTAGCCAAAATGACGAGTGGAACTGGATTGAAGAGAACTCGCGATGGTGTAATATAAATAAATAATAATATTAAAAACTGAGTTTGAAAAAACATAAAAAATTGTGTTTGAAAAAAATCTAAAATAACAAAAAAAAAATAAAACAAAGATGAACATTAAAGATATGTCTTGGAACGACGCCGCGACCAAGAGGTCGAATAACAAGTTCTTTCCCAAAAGCATAAGAGGCTTGATAGTGGGAAAATCGAATTGTGGAAAGACCAATCTGTTGATGAATCTGTTGTCCCGCCCCGGCTGGTTGGATTATGACAGATTGTTTGTGTTTGGCAAGAGCTTGTTTCAACCCGAATACAGATTGCTTCGAGAGTGCATGGATCGTAGATTGCCCAAGGACGCCATAGCCGGAATCTTTGACAGTAGAGAGAAATTCGACAAAAGTGAAGCTTCTCTTTCGACCATTTTGGACGGTGCGGCGATGGAACTGATGAAGAGAAATGCATCTTCGAACGTCGAGTGTCGATTTTATGAGAACGCTAGCGACGTTCCGGATCCTAGAGAATTGAAATCGGAAGATAAGAATCTCATGATTTTCGACGATCTGCTTTTGGAGAGACAGAACCGATGCGAATCGTATTACGTTAGGGGTCGACACAGCAATGTGGACTGTTTCTACCTGTCGCTGAATTATTTTCGATTGCCCAGACAGACGATAAAGGAGAACGCTAATTTTCTATGTCTCTTTCGCCAAGATCTCAAGAATCTCAATCACATCTACGGCGATCACGTCGCAAACGACATGAGCGTGGCGGAATTCAGGAGATTCTGCAAGAGGGTTTGGGATGGAGGACTTTACAAATTCGTCGTGATCGATTTGACTAGTGAATTTAATCGCGGAAAATATCAGTGCGGATTCGACAAGTTTTATGTTTCTGATGATAATAAGATAGAGCGTGAAAATAAAAAAAAATTAGAAAATAATAAATCTTCAAATAATTAGTTTTGAAAAAAATAAAAATAAAATTAAAATATAATGTTCGAACAAGGAGAATTGTTAGAACGGATTGCTGAGAATACGGCTGCAAAACAATCCATTCAAATCGTGGTGAGTGGCGATTCGACTCGATTCGCAACGAAATTCGAACCTTCCATCGAATTGAATAGAGAGAAAAGATACGAGATGGCGTTGGTGAATTTGGAGACTTATTATTCCTTTCCCAACGTCACCGAAAAGAATAACTCAATCAAGTATTCCGACGGAGTGGATTGGTTGGAGATTCAAATTCCCAAAGGAAGTTACGACATAGACGATTTAAACAATTACATTCAGACGCGAATGAAGACAGATGGGAAGGGAAGCAACAAGATCAGACTTGCTCCCATTCCTAATACCTTACAGACGATGTTGGATTTGGAAGATAATTTTCGAGTGGATTTCAACACGGATGATTCTATAGGCAAGATGTTGGGATTCGATCGAAAGATGTATCGAGACCACACGACATCTGAAAATACCATCGACATTCTCGCAGTCAATAGCATTCTGGTGAATGTGGATGTGATTGCTGGAAGCTACGTGAATGGTAGCGCTCAACTGACGATCTATTCTTTCTTTCCAAACGTGTCGCCGGGTTATAAGATCGTGGAGCGACCTCGAAATTTAGTTTATCTACCAATGATTTTAGACACGATGTATAGTCTCAAAACCACGTTGACAGATCAAAATGGTGAACTGTTAGATCTTCGCGGAGAGAGGGTGACGATACGATTTCTTATAAGAGAAATATAAAAGCAAAAAAAAATATTGTGTATATATATATAAATAACAAAAATAAAATAAACGCAATATTAATTTTACAAAACTTATTTAATATAAATAATTATCATTAAAACAAGAAAAAATTTGAAGAAAATATATTTAAAAAAAAGAATTATGACAGAATTCGTGATTAAAAACGTGAACATATCCTCAGGACAGAGGAAGAAACTTAAGAGAGCGTTAACAACTCGAGGCGAGGTGGTGAGATTCAAATTCACTCACGAAGATCTGACGAGAGGCAGTCAGGATTCGATCGCCTGGACCAGTAGTCAAATCAAAAGTATGGAGAAAGCGATTCGTGATGGAAGAGGGTTGACAGTGAGATTGAGTCCTGCTCAATCGAGATACAATTTGAGAATGAAAGGTGGTTTCCTACCGCTATTGGCAGGAATCATCGCAAAAGCATTACCCTTCACCGCAAAGGCACTACCCTTTCTTGGAAAGACTCTCAGCGTGGGAGCTCTCACGGGACTCGCGAGTTCGGCAGTTGAGAAATTAATGGGTGGCAGCAGACTTTTTTTGAAGAAGGGGGGAGCCGTGTGTCACGTCCACGTAGACGACAGCAGTAAAGGATTGTATCTAGAACCTGTTAGAGGTGACAACTCTTTGAGTGGAAATGGTCTCTATCTGAAGAGTGGACGGAATGTTGAGCGACTCGGCAAGGGTTTGTTGCTTGGTGAGAATTCGCCGTTTAAGAATATACCGATTTTGAATATGTTATTATAATGTAAAAAAAATTATATAAATCATAGAAAGTATAAAATAATATATAAAATGGATAAAAAGGTGGAGAAACAATTAGACGATAATGATGAATATCGGGAGATAGAGTACGAAAAAGATGTGGAAAAACAATTAGTTGCTAAGGATGAATATTGCAAGATAGTGTGGGAAAAAGATGTGGGAAAAAAATAGACGCTAATGATGGATATCTTAGGAAAGAACTGATAAAAGAGTTAAATATAGATTGGGATATGCGGTTGAAATTTAACAGAATGAGACGTTTTCCACCATTACCACTGAGATGTTCTCCACCGTTACCACTACCTTCTGAAGAGAATGGTAATGATGCGAGTGTTACCAAGAGATGCACAACATTCGTTCATAATTATGATTCAGATAAACAAATGTGTTGTTATAAAAACGTAGCATATTACAAAAAAAAGAAAAAAAGAAAAGAAGAATCGACGCTGAAATTTAAGAAAAAAGGAAACGTTATTATAATATATGGGTAATAGTGAAGAAGGAAAACAAAAAAAAAAAAAAGTAATGAGATCTAAAGATGATCTCATTACTTTTTTTTCTCCTTCTTCTTCGCTAAAAAATCAATCTCTCTATTGTTTATATTTCCAAGTCTGTTATTAGCATGTTGACACTAGTGTATTCTCCTTTTTCGAAAATGTGTTGAATGTTTATCTTTACTTTTTTGAGTTTTTTACATCAGTGAACGCGCTCTCACCACCTGATTTGTCCACGAGTTCGAGTGAGATTTTTGGATATATGTAACTTCCATAGAACAACGACAAATCGTTCTTGTCGAATTTTCTATCTTTAGCGATGATGATTTTCTGCAGATCGCTTTGGTACTCATAAAACAAATCAAGCATGGCCTCATCCAATTTCAAAGACATCTTATATTTGTCGTATTTATGCTCTAAGCCCTTCATCTCGACCTCGTTCAATTCAATGAGATCGTGTTGTTGTAATCTATAGATTTTAAAACCGAATTTCTTACACGTTTCGACTCATTTCAATTTCAATTCACATTTTTTAGGTGTTGTTGTCATGATCGATTATTTGTTTTTTTGTTTTATGAATTCTTGCAAATAATGTATATTTTAAATTTTGTATTTTAATAATTTGTTTAAAAAGTTTTTTTTTTTTTTACTCTTTATTTATATATATATATAAAAAAAAAGTTTTTAATTTTAATTTTCTTTAATGTGAAAATTTTTTTGTAAAAGTTTTTTTTCTCTTTATATATAAATAAAAAGTTGAATTTTAACATCCTTTTTTTCTCGTATTAATTCAGTTTTTTTCACGTTAAGGAACATAAAAAATTGATTAATTTTATCAAAAAAAAATTTTCACATTAAATAAACAATTGAATTTAAAAAAAAATGTTTTTTATATATAAAGAGTAAAAAACAAAACTTTTTAACAAATTATTTTAATACAAAATTCAAAAAAAAATATTCTTACAAATGGAGCAAACAGATAAAAAAAATGGAAAATTTAAATGAGAAAATCATACCTCAGTTAAATGAGATTTGTAAACTATTAAAAATTCCACATTTCAGAAATCATAGAACTAAATCAAAAAAAACTGAAGTCATACAGAAATATTTGCGAAATGATGGAAAAGCAAACGAAATGTCGATAGCAACAACGTCAAAAAATGCATCGGTTGTGAAAAATGAGAAGAAGAAAAAGATAGTAAAAGGAATCGAAATGCCGACATCGAAAAAAACAAAAATGTTTCGATTGTGAAAAATAAGAAGACGACTAAACGAAAAGCCGTTGAAGAACTTCAAGTTTCAAAAGAAAAGAAAAGAAAAACTAAAACGAAAACGAGTGATGCACTTCAGATTCTAGACAAACGAGATATATCGAATGAAATTCGACAAGCAATGAACGAAGGGAAAGGAGAAGAATATATAGCACGACTCATCACAGAACTATTCCAATCGAAGCCCGTAGAATGGGAGAGTGCGATGAAAGGCGTTTTTAAAACTTTTGACGTGGTTCCCTCGTTCAAGAAAATCGATCCGAAATTGTTCATGGAACGGGTGAAGAAAAAAGTATTGGATTTGTTTCACGAACACATGAACATGGGACTAAAAATTAAGATGATACTCTATTGCGTGATGAATAAAATCGATGTGAAGTCTGGAGAGAGCATCGTGAAAAATGCATATTTCAGATCTAACGTTGAACCCGTATTTCAAGGTTCAGATTTATTGGACGTTTTCGAAAAGATGAAAGACAAGATGTTGACGTCTCTCGCGAATTATCAACATGAAGGTAGTAATTGGACGTTCGATGAGGTGTTGAAACTCGAAATTCATATAACTGAAAACGATTCATTGAAAGGGTCTTCCTACGTGAAATTACCATATTTCTCAGCTAAAAAACAATCTGTGGTCAACGTGAGAAATAAAGATGATCAGTGTTTTAAATGGGCAGTCACCTCTGCTTTATACCCTGTCAAAATGAATTCCGATAGAGTTTCTTGTTACGAGGAGACTTCTAAAAATCTCGATTGGACCGGAGTGACTTTTCCAACAGAGTTAAAACACATTGAACGTTTCGAGGCTCAAAATCCCACCGTAGCGGTAAACGTCTTGGGATATGATGATGAAAAACGAATGATCTATCCTCTCAGACAGACTTTGTATCTTGAAAGAGAAAAGATGATTATTTTATTATTGATTTCGAATGGTGACAATCGTCATTATTGTTGGGTTAAACATCCAAGACGATTACTGTCGAGACAAAATAATAAACATGAACATAAGATATGTTTATGTTGCAACTGCATGAACGCGTTTCAGAGCAAAAAAATCGTTAGCGAAACATCAGAAATATTGCAACGAAAATCAAGGTGTCGCCGTCGAAATGCCCAAACCCAACACTATCGTGAAGTTTGAAAATCACAATAGAAGGCTAAAAGTACCGTTCGTCGTGTACGCCGATTTCGAATGTTTCACTGCGAAAATGAGTTCCTGTCAACCCAACACTCTTCAAAGTTACGTCGAAAGATATCAAAAACACATACCTTCAGGCTGTTGCATTTATGCGAAATACGCTTTTGACTCGCAACACGACATGGGACTCTTCACCTACATGAAACAGTGTGAAGACGACGACATGGCCCAAAGGTTCTTGGAAGAATTGGAATCAAAAATTCAAATGTTATACGACAAATTCAAAACTCCGGTGAAAATGATCATCATGCGAGAGCAGCAGGACGAAAATAACAGAGCCACCGAATGTCACATATGCAGACAATCATTCGACGAGAATTCAGAGAAAAATAAGAAGGTCAGAGACCACGATCATTACACGTGTCTGTATCGCGGTCTGGCTCACAGCAAGTGTAATTTAAAATATAGAGACGCCGTTTTCTATCCGGTGATATTTCACAATCTCTCGGGTTACGACAGTCATCTGTTCGTGAAAAATCTCGTCACTTCCCACGAAGAATTAAATTGCATCGCGAACAGTGAAGAAAGATACATTTCCTTCACGAAATGGAAGCTCATGGAGACAAAAAGAGTAATCGACAGAGAGACATTGGAAGAGAAAACGAAATTCATTCGTAGAGCCATAAGTTTCATCGACAGTTTTAAATTCATGTCGACCGCTCTGGAAAAATTAGTCGATAACATGAGCAAGGACAAATTTAAAATCAAGAGCGAACATTTTGGAGAACGAGTAGACATCATGTTGAGGAAAGGAGTCTATCCTTACGATTACATGAACGATCTAAAGAGATTCGAAGACACCGCACTACCTTCGAAAGAAGATTTTTATTTGAAATTATACGAATCCGACATTTCCGACGAGAGTTACGAACACGCCAAAAACGTGTGGAAATCATTCGATATGAAAACCATGAGAGATTATCACGATCTCTATCTGAAGACCGACGTTCTGCTCTTGGCAGACGTGTTCGAAAATTTTCGAGACGTCTGTCGTCGAAATTACGATCTGGATCCCGCTTGTTATTTCACTGCACCCGGTCTGGGTGGGACACTCTGTTGAAGACCACCGAAGTCCAATTGGAATTGTTATCAGACGTGAACATGTTGCTCATGTTCGAAAGGGCTACAAGAGGTGGCATCTCGATGATCTCCCACAGATATTCTGAAGCTAACAATCCCTACATGAAAGAAGGTTTCGATTCGAAACGGTCGAATAAATACATACAGTATTGGGATGCTAATAATCTGTATGGTTGGGCTATGAGTCATCCTTTACCGATTGGAAATTTCGAATGGGTGACGGAACCGGAAGAGATGCAAAAATGGAGACTATCCTTGCATTTTAGAAGTCGATTTGAACTATCCGGAAGAATTACATGATCTACACAACGATTATCCGCTGGCTCCCGAACGAATGGAACCGAATGAAGGAGACGAGGAAAAACTCATTCCCAATTTATTTAACAAACGTAACTACATCGTCTACAGTAAGAATTTGAAACAATACGTCGATTACAGGATGAAATTAGTCGACATACATCGCATCATTCGATTTGACAAAGAGCCTTGGATGAGAAAATACATCGATCTCAACACGAATCTCAGAATTCGAGCTGAGAACGATTTCAAAAAAGATTTCTTCAAACTCATGAACAACTGCGTGTGTGGTAAATCGATGGAAAACATCAGGAAGAGAACCGACGTTCGACTCGTCACGTCTGAGAAAAGAGCTAAAAAATTAGTGGCGAAACCCAATTACAAACACCGAACCATATTCAACAAAAATCTAGTGGCCGTTCACATGCAAAAGACGCACCTGAAGTTCGACAAACCATATTATCTCGGACCGATCATCTTAGGTATCAGCAAGCGATTGATGTACGAGTTTCACTACGATTATGTCAAACGAAAATTTGGTGATAAAGCCAAACTACTGTTCACCGACATGGACAGTTTAGTTTATGAGATAGAGACGAAAGACGTCTACCGAGATATATCTCCGGACGTGGCCGCGTGGTTCGACACAAGCAATTATCCCGTCGATCACCCGTCCAACATTCAATCGAACGACAACAAGAAGGTGTTGGGTAAATTTAAGGATGAGAGCGGCGGTAAAGAAATCGTCAAATTTGTGGGCTTGAGACCCAAACTGTATGCTTATCGTCTAGAAGATGAAGAGATCAAGAAATGTAAAGGGGTTAAAGCGTGCGTGGTGAAGAAAAACATCTCTTTCCAAGAGTATAAAGATTGTCTGTTAGGAAGTGGTCCGGTGTATAAGACTATGAAATCGATTCGAAGCGAAAATCACGACTTGAATATCGAAATAGTCAACAAGATTTCGCTGACGGCCGACGATGATAAGAGATTCGTGTTAGATGATAAAAATAAGCACTTTGGCATGCAGACATTGGATTGCGGATCTAATTAGAGATGATATGAATGTGGGTGATAGGATTCCAGATATGAGTAAGGATGATAGGATTCCAGAAAATCAAGAGGAATTAGACAGATTCGAGATTATGGAAATCGATAGAGACACCAGAGAGTTAGTTTAAAAAGAAAAAAAAAAGAAAAAAAAAAATAACGTCATTTTAGTGAATTATAATAAAATAAAAAAATTAAAAAAAATATATACGCATTTATGAATAAGAAAATAGAGATATCCGTAGAAGGTGTCATCTTACCTAACAAATCCCTATCCAACATCGATCTGTCGAATGCGGCAAAGGATTTGAAAATCAAAGATTTTCTAGGCGTGTTTTCCAGAGATGCCTTGCTGAAGATAAGACCTCGACAATTGGAATGCGGAATTTTAAATCTAGATGAATTATCGGGTGAAGGCACTCACTGGGTGGCGTGGTTCAAGAACGGGAAGAAGAATTATTATTTCGACAGCTGCGGAATCTCACTGCCGAAAGAAATAAAGAACTATTTCAACAAATCGATGGTTCGTTACAACACAGAATGAGTGCAATCACCAGATCAAGTGTTTTGCGGTCACCTATGTCTCTACATTCTCAAGAGATGGTCTGAAGGAGATCAGTTTCAAGACATTCTCAATGATTTACATTAGAGAGAGATTTTTTTTTTTTATAGTATATAAAGATAAAAAATTATTTAAAAAAATTTTAATTGAATAAAAACGAAAAATAAAAATAAAATAATTCGTTTTTTAATAAACTGCATTTTGAAATATATTTTTTTAAAAACAAAAATTCTCAAAACAACATGCCAGTCGATAAACTTGGTAGAAGTGACGACGAAAAAGTCAACCTAAGAAAGAAGAGGAAGACGTTCGAAGTCGACGATGGTTACGACGTTGCCAACTTGGATGAACATTACGTTCGGAGATACGAACCCTGAGAGGAACTTTTGAACATGAATGATAAGAAGCTCTACAATCTTCCCGAGCTGATAGATCTCACAGATGCTGCGAATAAAAAATACGTCGACAGGGGGAACGCCGATTTCGAACAAATCATGCTAGATAATTATGTGGATAAAACCATGACCGACGACCTCGATCTGAAATCCAAATGTTTTGTGAACATCGCAAATCCCATAGATCCCACAGATGCCGTGACCAAGAAATATGCGGACGACTCTCATGCAAACACCTGAGAAATAGATACGTTCAGAAAACGATGCACTCAGAATTGAACGCCAATTCTAGCAAGATATCGAACGTGGCCACTCCCACGAATCCCAAGGACGTGGCGACCAAACACTATGTAGATCTGGAACAGAGAAAGTCTGACAGACGAGAAATGAAATCGGATCTGAATGTGGGATTCAACAAGATATTGAATCTGTCGAAGGTCGATGACACGGATGCGGATTTAACCGCAGTCAACAAGGGCTATGTAGATTCTGCCGTGATACAATCACAAGCATACCTAGAATCACAAGTGGATGATCTCTACCTGAACAAACAATCTGGCGGAACCATGGAGGGTGGTATCGACATGAACAATAAGAATTTATTCAGACTCAGTCACGATCCCGAATTCGATTCCAGCGCAGTCAGCAGGAAGTACGTGGATGACAACTTGGTCTTGAGAAAGGGTGACATCATGGAAGGTAAACTAGACATGGATGGACACGCGCTCACGAATCTACCAGATCCCGTGAACATGACGGATGCCTGCACCCTGATTTCGGTGGTGGAGAAGGTCAAATATGCTAGACAATTGATCACCGTGTGGGCCGAGGAGGCCGGCACCTTAGATGAGGGAAAAGCTGAGTGGTCTTTCAGAAATGGAGGTAGCGGATCGAAACATGGTCAGGTGGGATATCCCATGCCGCTGGGAGGTGAAATCCTTCGAATGAGTCTGGCTTCCTCAGATTTGCATAACAGAGCGGTCGTCAATCTCATGGTGAATGGAGTAGAGAGCGATAAGAGATACAGCATCGAAAAGACTGAGAATCAGCACGCGAATGTTAGCATGTTCGGCACGCCTCTCAAAGTAAACGCCGGAGACAGGATTAATTTCGTTATGAAAACCAATAATCCCGAAGCTGCCACTTCCGTGGTGAGTCTACTGATCGAACTAGTTCCTTTGAACAAACAGTGTACGCGTGGAAAATAATTAATTAAAAAAAAAATAATGTGTGATTATTAAAAACAAAAAAAAAATGTAATGAGATTTAGAAAGATGTTCAATCTCTCTAGATCACATTACTTTATTTATTTTTTTTGGTTTTTTTTGTTTTCAATAATCACACATTATTTTTTTTATTTTTTTAATTTTTTTTTCACACTCATCTCTCATCGAATGATCGACATCTTATTTCCATCCGATTCGAATTGTAATTCTCTGTCCGACAGGACCAGGGTGTAGGCTTCGGTTTTTCTCAGCACGTTCCTATCGAATTGCATCTTGATCTGAATGTCTAAGACGCTACTCTTGAGTCATTCACTCTGTTTACTGATGTCGAATACGAACATGGGATACATTGACTTGTATTCGCCGGGAGATATGTTAGGATTGCTCATCAATTCGTCTAGACTGTGATACTTCTTTCTAAAATCAGCGGCATCGCCGTACAGTCTGCAGAAATCATTCTTGTCGAACGACGAGTTGTAATCGATTGCTGGATATCGCATGTTTCTCAAATGGCAGTGATCGAACAGCGACGCATTCTTTTCCTGAGACCCGTCCCTATCGGTCTGAAATGCAACCACGATGAAACGCGGTCTCTCGGAAGCGGATTTCACCATCAATCTCCAATCGAAGTGATTCGTGGAGAGAGGAATGCTAGCCATGTCGCACTGCCTCATTCTAAATCCCACGGGTAATTTACTCTTGGATTCTATGATCTTGTAGAGATGCGCTTTTTCCACGATCGAAGGCTCCACGTGCGGAATGAACCATGATATCTTGTGTAGAGTTATCTTTCCCGCATCGGTCGCAGTGAGTCTCACTATTGCGTCGTCGTTTCCGTTTCGAATCAACGTCAGATTGTGTTCGAATCCATGCATGATCTTGTTGTAATCGTCTGCAAATCCGAAGATGTGTTTCAAAGGTATCCTGAACGAAAACGTTCCTTTAGGTCTGGACGTCTTGACGACGTAGTCGAATATCGCGGCGGCGCCGGCGCTAGCAGGGCCGACGGTGTCTTTCACCCACAACTGATTAAGTCCTCTGGATTTCGAAAAATCATCAGGATACATCAAGAGTCCGAACATCGTGTTTGCCTGACCGGGATGAAACACAGATGCTATCTCTTGTCCGGATAGCATGTATTTTATATTACTGAATAGATGCATGATGCCATTATTGGCTAGATTAACAGTGTCGTCGTCGGCGTAGTCGCAAACCATCTTCCTTGGTGAGATGTCCCTGCACCACTATGTAACTCTCGCTAGGATGTATGTATAGATCTTGAGTTTCGACGTTGATTCTTATCTCTCCCTCATTATTCAAACTCGTTCCGGTTACCGGTTCGTATTCGTGAACCTCATATTCTTGAATACTTTCATCTTTCACTATGCTTTGTGCTATATCTAGTATATTTGTCATTTTTAAAGGATTTGGGTTTTTTTTGTTTATTAGCTAGCTTGCTTTTTTATCTAAAAATAGTTTTAATTATTTTTATTATTATTTTTCTCTCCTATATATATATGTGTGTGTAAACAAGAAAATGTTAAAGAGAATGAATAAAAGAAATTTGTTTTCTTTATCAAAACTTTGTCTTCTGTAATTGTTGTTCGTAAAACTTTCCGATGATCTCTTCTCCATCCAAAGCTTCGATTTCGTAAGTCACCGGATCGGTGTGAAATATTTTGATTATCACGAAGATTTCCGAGGTCCATCGAGGAGTATAACCCTTTTCGAAGTGCTTCTTATAAGCGTAGATTCTCACTCGATCACCGACCGCAAATTTCGGCATTCTAGACTTCTTCCTAATCTTAGATCTTTCAGGATTTTGACTCGCGTAGACCCGTTTTTCATTTCGAGGATCGCTAGCTTCCACGGGAGTCATCTTGATCGATCTGTGTCGCGTGTTGTTGTAATCTTTGACCAGACCGTTCAGAGCATATATGTATTTCTTGGTCGAATTCGCCGTGAAGTATCTATGCATCTTTTCCTTCATCGTTCGATTCCAACGTTCCACCACGCTGGCTTTCTCTTCGTTTTCGATCGAGTAGAGGTCGACCAATCGATGAACGTGCTTGTTGTAGAATTCCTGTCCCTTATCCACCCACAATTTACTCGGTTTTCGAGAAGACGAGTCGAACACGCTCTTCAGAGCCTCGGCGACGCAAGGTCCTGATTTATTCTTCAAAGCTCTGATCCAACCGTATTTGGAAAACACGTCGATGACCGTCAATAGATATTTGACACCCTCGTTCCACCTCGAAAACGATCTCATGTCGACCAAGTCGGCAGACCAAATATCATCCAAACCCTCCACGAACACCCTTCTCTTTCGAAATTTACGCACGATGGGTTTGTGTAACTCCTCGGCCAATTCGCTCGTCAATAATCGTTTCTTCTTCTTTTCAGATGCGCTTTTTTTTTTGAACGCCCCATCCGAATCGACATTTTGCACCGACCAAATTGCCGACCAGCGAACGTTCTATCTTCTCTCTCCTGGTCGGATTCGATATGCCTCTCTATTTCCCCAACATGTTTTTATCGCAGACGTCATTGCGAGTCTTGGTGTCGGGATGTCCGGCGTAGCACAGATCGTGATCATACGCGGCCGCGTCCACCCTATTCACAGGTTTGCTCCAAGACCTAGGAGTCAGATCGGCGTTGAGTCTCTTGTTCAATTTCGTTCCCCTGTCCCGTGAAACTGTGACCAGGCAGATGCATTTCGAAAGGTAGATTATTGATCATTTTATTCACGATGCCTTTACCTTTGCTCGCGTTCTTTTTTTTTGACGAATCGAGTCTTGATAGAACCACACACGTCGCAAATTCCGCGAAGCATCTGTCTGTCGTTTTTAGTTCGTACTTCTCGAGAATTACTCGTCTCGGTAACTCTCTTACACTTTACGCAATACATTTTTACGAGTTATTTAAATTAATTTCATTTTTATTTTATATATAAATTTAATATTTTTTTTTTAAATTCTGTTCTTATTATATATATATATATTTTTTTTCAATCGCTGCTCTTGAGTTCTATCATCTTACTGAATTCCTCCCTGGCCTCTTTCCTCCCCTTTTCCACGAGAGAATCCTTCATCTCATCTTTGATGATCTGACGAGTCTTGATTCTCACGGCTTCTTTCATGGCTTCGTATTTCGTTTTCTCGCCCAATATCGTGAAGTATTCTCCGTCCGATATCCTACCGTCTTTCAACGCCATCGAGATCATTTCGGATATCGTGTCGATCTTGGAGTCGGCCAAGACGCGAATCTTGTCGTGTTTCCTCGCCTTCAGATATAATTTCCTACTCAAAAAGTTTCCGAGCGTGCTAAACAATCCGGCGGCGAGAGCCACTCCTTCTACGGTCAACACGATCGGAATGCCGACCGCGGTCGACAACAATCCGATGCCGGCCGCGTGTAAACCCATGGAAATCGTGATGAGTGTCGTGTCGATCGCGTTGACGAATTTCACGAAACGCGAATACTTCTTCTTGAGAGAACGGCGAGAATCTCTCTCTTGAGTCAGATACAATTGGATTCTACTGATTTGATCGATGCGATTCCTCTCTCCTCTTTCTTTTTCTTCTAGCGACGGTGCCGTCGGCAAAACGCCGTTCGGCTTCTCATCCTCGTCGTCATCTAACGTCGGATACAATTTATTTCTGGTTCTCATTTTTGTGTTTTGTTTTCTTTCTTTCTAATATTAGATAAAAAATTTATGTGTGTATTTATTTTTATTTTCTATTCTCCCTTATTTTATATCAACGAGAAAACTTAGACGTATGCTTCATTGAACAATAATTTCATGACGCATCCCTTGTCTTCTGAAGTCAGACTTCTACGCGCCAATTTCAGTTCTTCCGAAACCGTGGGCTTGCTTCGATCCTTACAGAAGAGTAATCTCTTCCAAAACGCAATCACTTCGTCGATTTGAACGCGTTCGAACGCGGTTCGAAATACTTGACGACCATATTTTCCCTTTCCATCGACAGACACGAATGATTCTCGTAAACGAAGTCTAGGTGACCCGGACATCCGACGCATCGTTCTAACAAGAGGCGATCTAGTTGTTCGTTCACGCAGAATGCGTAGGCTCTCATCAGCATTTTTAAAAGAAACCTTGCTCTAATCGTCTGGGAAGCGTTCATGATTTACGTATTTTTTAATTATCTATTCGATTTGATATATTTATTTTTTTAAATAACTATTTATTTATATTTTTTTCTCTCCTATATATATCAATCACTTTTTTATTTCCTCGGGAAACGTGGCAGTGGGTTTGCCGGTTCGGTATCACCTCTTTCCATGTACCGTACATAAGTCGATTTCTGATGTAGAATCCACAAATGGATTTCCGTGTACGCCTCCATAGGGATTCAGTGTTGAAATCGTGTACAGACACGGATGATACAGAATCGGCAAACCACTTTTTGATGATGATACAGAAACGGCAACACGTTTTTTGCTCGCAATTTTAACACTGAATCCTATGGGGGAAACCCATTTGCCGATTCTGTATCAGACGATACACCTCCTTTTCCTTAAAATTTCATACATTTTTTCACTCTTGAGCGATATGTATATAGAATCCAGTGTTTTACCTCAGTCCATCATTGTCCTAGAGGTTATTTACAGTACGTGGAGAGTGTATTATCACTAAATCACAGGCAGAGTGGAGATTCCACCCAAGTAATAATGCAAATTTGTTGCAAAGCATAACAAGCACAGGCAAAGTTTCAACCAATGGGCCTCCGGGTTAAACCAGGAGGTCCATTTGCTGAAACATTGCTTGTGTTTTGTGTCCATATGTATAGCGTTTGAAAGTTATAGTTTGTCTGATAATTCCACTCCGCAGGTGATTCAGTTACAATCCACTCTGCGCGTATTGTATGAAACAGAGGAGTCAGTACACGAAATGGCATCGGCCTAAGTGGAATGAAATCAATCCAGTCGTGAGGACACACGAATATCACTAACAGTTCTAGAGGTTGGGGGGGGGGGGGGGGGGGTTGGGGGCGTAAATATAATTTTCCCACAAACTTCACTCAGTTACACCGTACACTCAATGAAAAGTGTATCAAAAGTTGGATAACCAAGCGTCTTGGCCCCCTACTGATTTATCGATTATTGACATACATACATTCATAGCTAGACAGCTTGTGTTGTTGTATATTTAAACATGGATCGAAAAAATGGGGGGGGGGGGGGAGGGTTATGGACCTGAAAATCAGCGGGGAACGTGTTATTGGAGGTTAACCTTTACAACTCCCATCGGAGGTATTTCTGTGCATTGGTTGTCGGTGGATGGCTGGGCGGGTAGTGTAAACTGGAGTACACGGAAACAACCACCGAGCAGCTGCAGGGTGTTTAGACGTAATAAGTGGACACAAACAAGGTTTGAGCCCAGGCCACATGGGCCGAAGGCATTTTATACCACCGCGCTCCCATTTGGGGGGGGGGGGGGTTGAGCATCTGGGTCAAGAACACGGCGAAAATGGCGCAGGACATGGTTAACGGACAACATCCACCGACACGTCAAGGACACTTAATATCAACTGACCAGACTACAGGTCAATTTATAATTATGCAGCCCAAATAAATACTGAGACAGAAGCAGCATTGTTTTCTCATCTGGTAAAGGTTCATAAGACTATGGGCGTTGAGAGGGCGATGAAGCAGGAGCAGTAATCCCAGGGTCCTTATATTCTATTGGATGAGGAGGTGCTATCACAGGACTATATATGCGAGGTGATAATTGGATTGGAATAAAAGCCACAAGTCATTTCCCAACGAAATGTTAGAATATCTTGAGATTCTCCATCTGTTTTGTATATAATTTAATTAATTTAGCACAGGTTTCGAAGAAATGGAGACTTCTGCACTTCAAATTCGGAACACATCCCGGAATTTCAACAGAATTCACCCGAGCCCGAAATTTTCTCGCCCACTGGACCACTAACTCTACTCGGCAATAATTGTCTCTAAAATCTAGTATGACCATTCCAAGTGATACGAGGGGGTGTCAAACAGTTTTAAGCCTAACATAAATAAAGCTGGAATATCGGTACAGAACATATTTATTTTTCAACATAGTCCCCTTGTAATTCAATACAATTTTTCAACCTGGTCTACCAGTCGTTGATGCCGCGTCTGTAGAAGTTCATTTCTTGTTCCTGTTGCCAAACCTCCACAGCAGCAATAAGTTCCTCATCATCTTGAAATCTTTGATCACGTAAGTGTTTCTTCAAATTTGGAAAGAGATGGTAGTCACTTTAACCACGTAAGTATTTCTTCAAATTTGGAAAGAGATGGTAGTCACTTGGTGACTACCATCTCTTTCCGAATTTGAAGAAACACTTACTTGGTCAAAGATTTCAAGACGATGATAAACTTGCCGCTGCTGTGTAGGCTTGGCTACAGGACCAATATGTGGACTTCTACAGACGCGGCATCAACGACTGGCAGACTAGGTGGAACAAGTGTATTGAATTACAAGGGGACTATGTTGAAAAATAAATATGTTCTGTACCGATATTCCAGTTTCATTTATGTTAGGCTCAAAACTTTTTGACATCCCCTCGTATGTCATATCTTTCATATCATTTGAACTGAATACAATAATTTAACTCGAAACTGTCATCAAATGGTTCAGATAAATTCTCAATCCACTGACAAATATAAAAGTCAGGTACATACTTGCATCTCACTTTCCAATTACTTTACAATGTAATCTATACGTTTATTCACAGATTGATTTACAAATTCTATGCATACTTCGAAATTTTACTTCATTCGATAGATCTTCCATTATCAAGCAGTGTAGGAATCTCTGAGATGTTTTACTTCAGAGCGACTTCTGGGACAAAAATATTGATACTTAGTATGAGAAGTAGAAGGTTGCTTTTGTTCTGCAGAATAGTAAGGAACTCAAATATAGATCAATGTACTTGAATAACATTAATCTGTTTTAATGTACCTATCATTTCTCTACATCTCGGATCTCTTAACCCTTTCGATACTGAATGGTATCGTCTTAAACGCTACCGTATACAGCGAAATGAAGAAGTCTATCTTCAATTTGTGGGTAGGTCCGATAATAACTGGTAGCGTGCTATATTTTTCTTGACCATAAATTTCCTTTCACCATATATTGTTCTGTTGCATTTAATTGGATAGTGCCACGAGGCACTATCCAATCAAATGTAACAGAGCAGAGTGTCAACAACAACATTTGCTTCATGCCAGAGTCAATATTAAACCACCATCAGTAGAGTATAGAGATGTAAGCAGACCATAAAGGCATGTAGACGGCCAGTAAGTCACGAAACATAATTAAAAATCACCTGCAGGATACCATTCGCGATCTTGAGAGCTGGTGCGTTATGTTATGCGATCACAAATTAGAAGCAAGCAACAAGGCCATTTTTTTTTTATTTATCCTGGATATCAACCTCAGTCTGAACAGTCACGTAAACTCCATTACTGTAAGCGCTACTAAACGTATCAATTTTCTGAAGATGATCAGAGGCAAAAATTGGGGAGCAAACAAAGACGTGCTTTTCAAGCTTTACAAATCAGTTATACGCCCGATACTAGAATATGGTGCTATAATAACAAGTGACCAGAGCAAAACCAACATTCATAAGCTACAGAGGGTTCAAAATCATGTCCTGCGTATGGCACTATACAGGCCCATGTGGACACCGATAAAGGAACTTCATGAGCTAGCAAAAATATAAACTATCGAAACGCGATTAAAAGACCTACAAAATAAAACCGTCAACAGACTCCAAGATAGTGAATTTATGGTAGAGTTGAACGAGCACCGAACCCTTAACCGAAAAACAAAATAAGTCACAAAAAATTAAAATTATACAACAGAATTTAATTGCGTGGAGTCAGTGAGGATTGCCTCTCTGCTCTTTGAGAAGTTTAGGATTGAGTCTGTGAAGATTGCCTCGCAACTCTGTGTGTGGGGTTGGCTAAGACGAAACCCACCCTCGCCCCATCAATACCAACAGCCACACAACAGTCACAATATACAATAGCGGATTTCTTTCTCTCTCTACCTATAACTTTTCTAACAAAACACTCTCAAAATTTCTTGTAACCTGACGAAGAGCAGAAGGAATTGGAACAAGCTTCTTGTTTGCACACACAGGGAAGCCAAACACCAAGCAAGGATTTACATTTTAAATAAATAAACATATGAATAAAGATACAACAGCCCTTTTAAGGGCTTTTGGGTGTATGTCTGTGAGTATGCTATTTTTTATTTTTTATTTTTTTTTTTTTTTGGGGGGGGGGGGTGTTTATTTTCTGTGTTTTTTTCCATCACCCCGCCACCTAATTCCCCCTGAAGGCAGACCAGATGACCAACGCTCAGCATCCACTTTCCCTTATAGGCTGATGGATGACTCCCAGTTTTCAAAACAACATATTGGTGGATTGTTTTCCTTTTTATAACCGTTAAGGATAACATGCTGGGCTGCAACCAAACCAGCGACTGTTTGGGTTTCTTTTTCTTTTTTCTAAAACTACCACTAACCTCCGGTTCCAGTATTACCATAAATATGTCCACGTGTCTAAATAAAACACAGAGCACCTCGCGAACTTTGGTGACTCTACCTTACGAGGTGGGACGTGTTTTTTCTAATATTTCACATGTCGTTGTGTTACTCTAACGTGTTACTCCCATCACCTCACTGAGATAAGCCTGACGAACTTTCGTGAATCTCTCTTACGGAGTGTGTTAGTGGGCAGTGATGCTTCAATGATTCCCATGTTGGTGCACCGTTGCATGTGAAGCCGCAATGCACTAATGTGTTAATAGATAAAAAAAATAGCAAATATGTTTTTTCCAAAGAGATACAAAATGAAATCTTAGCATTAGTACTGAAAAAGTTAGGCTACGCCAAACATTCGTATGATAAACAACAGTGTTAAACTAAGCATGATTGCGAAACAATGAAAAATACAAATTGTAAAAACAAAATAACATTTTCAAAATAACAGAAGAACAATTTTTCCATTCGTTAGTTTAGCATAAGTACAACTTAGTCGTTGCAACGCCTGGTGTAGTGTACTTTGGTAATGCTCATTTTGCTCGCGTATTTGTGTGACACGTATTTTGTTTTCAGCCTTCATTTTAATCTTTGAGAGAAGTGCCGCTAGCAAGAGCTATTTCATGAATGGATTGTAGCGGCACATCATGCCCAGTGTTGCTTTATCTTCCCTGCAAGCTAGGACCTAGTCTGAATTAGTATCCTGGTGATACTGTTGCAGCCCAATGAGCACCGACTTTTAATCTTTGAGAGAAGTGCCGCTGCCATGGGCTATTTCACGAATGGATTGTCGGGGAACATCATGCCCAATGCTGCTTTATCTACCTCGCAAGCTAGGACATAGTTTGAGTTAGTATCCTGGTGATACTGTTGCAGCCCAGTGAGCATCAACTGTCCCCCAGTATAGGGCAACTTGCTTCATACCGCATTGACAAGACCATCTATTGATTTATGCGTGATTTTTATGCATACCATTTCAACCAGTGTACACAATGTAGTTTCATGGATGTAATGGATATTAACTCATCTATTAAAGTATATTTTGTTTCTGATAACGTTGCAGTTGGATTGGGCTAAACAAATTTGGAGAGCAAAGGAATACTGTCATTCTCGTGTTAGATATGGGATGTGTTGAGATTTACTATCAATAATGATGTTCGTGTTTTCTGGTGATGTTCAACAAATTGCATCAATTTGCGCATCTCTTGCCAAAACAAATCCCCAATATCAAAATATTGTGTTTAATATTTTGCACCAATGATCGGAATGTAATATATACACTTCTATCAGTAAAAGGACAAACCTTTTCCATCCGATATGCATACCTTATGTGCAAACAAAAGTTGACAGTACTTGAGTGGACAACACAATGGACACCAATGAGGACAGGGGAACAGTTATAAGTAGATCATACAGCCAAATAGGGTTGTTGGAATGCATTAACTTGCAATGCAATTAACACATTAGTGCATTGCGGTTTCACATGCAACGGTGCACCAACATGGGAATCATTGAAGCATCACTACCCACTAACACACTCCGTAAGAGAGATTCACGAAAGTTCGTCAGGCTTATCTCAGTGAGGTGATGGGAGTTACACGTTAGAGTAACACACCGACGTGGGAAATATTAGAAAAAACACGTCCCACCTCGTAAGATAGATTCACCAAAGTTCGCGAGGCTTATCCCAGAGAGGTGATGGGAGTACATACGCAACTGTGTGGATGAAAATAGAGCAAAGTTTATTATTTTCAGTTTATATATTTATAGCTAGGGTCGGCGAGGGGAATTTTGGGCCACCAGTTGCTGCGGCCGGTACCTTTGATAGTATCTTTCTCATAGTGACAAACACATAGTCTGAATCTCGATGCGGCGAGAGGGAGTGTATAAGATGGAGTAACCGATGAAGCGACGCACATCTGTGACTTTTGCAGCCCAACTTAGAGGAAGTTTTATAAGTTTTATTGCTTTAGTGGTTAGGGCATTTTCCTCGAACCAAAGGGTGCACGGTTCGATCTCGCCCAGCAGTAACGGAGTTTTGTCCTTTTGGCAGGGTACTTAATCCCGATTGAGCACGCGTTGGCACGGTGACGCCGTCGTGTACCAATGAGGAATGCGCCTTCAACGAATGCTGACCGTTCTTGTGAGGAGTTAGCACGTTTGGAGGTCTGATAGTTGCCCGGTGGTTCTTTCCGGGTACTTCGGCTTCCTCCACCCGTAAAACTGTCCGACACGATGTAACTCTGACTGTCGTAAGTGTCGCTAAACCTAATTAAATAATTAAATATTTTAAAACTAAAAATCGTCACTTGAGTGCAAGGACGTGTCATCTGTGACAGAAAAGCATTGCAGATGATGCCCTGTTGTAGGCAAGAAACGAAATAGGTGTTGACTCTCTACAGTTTGGAGCTTTTTCTTTTACAGTACGTGGAAAGTGGATTGAAACAAAATCACCCACGGAGTGGAGTTATCACCCAAAATATCACTTCCAAATTTTGTACATATGGACAAAAAACACAAGCAATGTTTCAGCCAATGGACCTCCGGGTTTAACCCGGAGGTCCATTGGCTGGAACTTTGCTTGTACTTGTTATGCTTTGCAACACATTTGCAATTATTGTTTTAGTTAAATCTTCACTCCGCGGGTGATTTAGTGATAATATACTCTACACGTACCGTATTCTACCTGATACGATTAGAAGACGATGCTTGTACAAAAAGAATGTTTTTAAAAACTGAATTCTTTCATTTCAAGTTTCATGGATAGCGCTAGCGTGATTCCGCCGTTGTGTTACGTAAATGCTTTAAAAAGTCCTCGATCCGCGGCAATATATTCATCTCTAATGGATCGAAATTGTATTCTGAATGAAGATTTCACACCTTTTTCAAAATGGCACGACAATCGGATACTTACATTAGACGAAAAATGAGTTGCAACTAAAAGAAATGCTAAAAATAATACTCACGTTGATCGAATCACACGCTTGTCACAAATATTGTGTCTTATCTTTGTGAGCGGATGCAAATATTCTATGGACATATCACCAGGGTTAGTTTGTCATAGCATTATTGAACTGACGTTCTATCCAACATTCTTTTCTACAAAGTCATCGATCCGAATTCAAAAGCAGCTGCTTACTATAATTATATAAATGTGAAGCTATTTAAATGCTGTGAGAGCTAGGTGTTTCTTGTTTCATATACCATATTTACTCAGTTTGAAAGGTACCAAGTAACTTGCCAAGAAATTCTTTCTACAATACGGATAGCTTGGATTACTACTAAATCACGGCGGGGTTAAATTCTCCAACATATATTTACAAATTTCGAGAAAACGTACAAGAAATACCTTGAAACTTTTAGCTCATGGACCATGAAGCAAACTTACACCATGACTTGAAGAGTTGTGCTTGTTCTCATTTTCAGAAATTATTGTCTGGAGTATCCGCCCGTGGTGTTGCAGCAGTAAGGCATACTTTTCCCGTGCACTAGAGCGCTTTGACATAATTGCATTACTGTGAACTCAAGAGTGATCTCCATCCCTATCAGATCGCGATCTGCTCGCTACACACGTATACCTGTTGCTTTTGGTCGAGACTTCCAAAACAAAATATTCCAAAATCAATACTTAGCTAAACAAACAAACATGGCATCTGAAATGCAACGCCCTCGCAATTCTTATTCGACAAGTGAGATCAAAAAATATTGTGAGAAGCGGACAGAGAATTTTGATCGGATCATGACGTATTCGCGATGCGGTCGAAAGTCCGTCCGCTTAATGATCACAGTGGTGTACCCGAAGTATTTACTGCAAATTAAAAACTATTCTAGGCCCAGGATGGGGTGGAGGGGGGGGGGTGGGTATACAGTTACAATACGGAACAACAGTGCTCGTTAGTACTGAGGAGCACTGCTTTTTTCGTATTGTAGTTATTTACAGCAAGGTTTCTGCAAGGTGTCAAGGCGAACAGACCCTATGCCGTTCGATTGTTTCGTTCGATTGTTTGGACCCCCCTCTCTCTCTCTATCTCTCTTCTTCCTTTCTCTCTCTCCCCCACTCTCTCTCTAATTTTATTTCACGTTTGCGTAGTGAATCGAAGAGAAGAGCCGACGACGTTTGAGTGAACATACCCAATAATAATGAAAATAATAATTGAAATATTGTGAATGAACTTATTTGAATTAATTACACCAATTAAACTGTCAAAGCCCTCCTGGCTGCCGGACGAATTGAGTCTGTGTTGTCTTAATACGCCCACTCGATTATGTTCTCGTTCGTATATTCCAAATCACCCTACAATCCAGCATGCCACCAAACAGATCGTTACCAAACTGCACACTGCGAGAAAAAGGTTCCCTTTCATGATTTATAGCATCGCTGCACCCACTGGGCTTAGGATGAACTTCAATTGCGAGTTATGGATCTGGTAGACCCCAGCATCGATCTCGAATAACATTACCTCATTATCTTCTTAAATGAGTCATTGAAGAAATAGATCTGCATGCCGCGAAAAACGGATTGTCTTCATCCTTCTTTTATCTTTTGATTCTTCTTTTATCTTTTGACATTGCTGGATAAAGACAGCTTGCAGAGTGAAGACAAAATAAATATTGAAAGTTTCATGTAGAAAGGAAGCCCATATGAACCCACATATATTCAGAACTCAGAAATGCACAGCATGTAATTTGTGAAAATCTTGTAAACAAGTCACGCACCTCATCATCAGGGCCGAACAGTTTATGTAAGATTTGCGAAAGGTACAGTCTGTGAGGACAGAGTTATTTTATGCCAGAGTTGTGAATGTTATGTTCCCCTTTTTCTCATTGTCTGTGTGCCCTGATACAGAAAATGTCAATCCATGTATTGATTGAATGATTGTTGTTCAGCATCATGTACGGTGCACATCCTCTATTGCCAAGTCATGGGCCGTTAACATTTACACTGTTGAAATCGGCTATTGTCACCTATTTTATGATGATTATCTGTACGTTCTGTTATGCACAGATCAAACCTACCATCTGATTATTTGTTGGAAAGGGCTCAGAGAGCCCTTTCCAAAAATTAATCAGATGATAGAGTTTCAAGTATTTCATAAATTTTATTAAACTTCCTTGCATACAGGCGTACATAGAGACTCTCCATATATGGATAAAGTGGGCGTGGCAGTAAAATGGTTGATCGCCAATGGTTATAACTGAACTGCTAATCGGTTATTTATGGGTGACCGTCTTAGCGATCGATTCGGACTCCCGCGTTGTGTCCTTGGGCAAGGCACTTAACCCCAATTGTCCACATGGGGGCAAGATGACGCCGTGTACTAAGGCGTACTGCACGTCGATGGTGCGCATGTCTTCAACCAATCTAATCCTGCCTGTGCTGCAGTGCGGAGTTACGATGTTGGGGAGCTGACAGCTGCTCGTCGTTTCTCGGTGGTTGTCTTCGGGTACTCCGGCTTCCTTCATCCGTAAAACTGTCACGGTCATGAGTAGCCATTCGTGCATAAGTATGTGACCTTAAACACAAATAAATAAATAAATAAATAAATAAATAAATAAATAAATAAATAAATAAATAAATAAATAAATCGGTTATTTGATTTCCAAGGCGTTCGAGCACTAGTTATAACAAGGCTGGAACATTTATGATTTGCATTTGATGTTAAGACAGAACACAACGAGGGTGGAGTAAGGGTGACTAGAATCAAGGACCTGACTCGGAGATTTTCCTGTATTTTACCACTGCCGAATGTGCACTTGAAATACAGGAAAACACCAACAAGCTTCGGTGATCCCTCTTCCCCATACTCTACCAGAGTACTACGGTTCCACTTGAATTAAGTAAATGAGATTAATATTTCTGAAGAAAAATATCACCTTCCACGGTCCTTTTACATTCTTGCTTCAAACCGCTTTGTGTCGAAGCATTCCATTCACGTCATAAAGTCACTCAGATGCGTAACGACCAATCAGATACGTTCTTACACGTAAGTCGGGTTCCACTCATAGTGTGAATAACACATATCTCAGTATCTGCATTCTCTCGAGCAACATTGAATATGCACAGCAATTGTGACACAATACGCCCGCCGTGGACTGGTCACTTTCCTCGGATGGGCAATATTTCCACGGACGCAGTAATATTAGATTTTAAACACGAATCATGGGAATAATCATCAAAACTTTAATTAATGAAGCACCGGGTATAACCAGGGTACAACCAGGGTATAACCAGGGTATAACCCGGTGCTTCACGAATTAAAATTTTGCTGATCAAGATTTTTATGACCTGATAAATGCTGTCCACGCGTGGACTACGACCAGCGACTGTACTGTATATTGAATCTCAAACAAGGAAATATTTCTGCAGCCGGTGTACTTCTGTGGGCAGTCAGTTTTGATACAGACAAGATAGTGTTGTTATTCTCTTGGCTGGGTTTTTTTCTTTCTAAACAGGAAACTAACGACAGAAGGGCAACAGTATATCAGATTCACCTAAAAATAATGAAAAGGAACGCTTTTCAACAATGAGGCATTTTCCAATATATACACCTGGAAATTAATTAAGGCACCCCCTGAAATGTTTCATGAGAGTGAAGTTGCTGTTACTGATTATTATGTTTCAATGATTGCTGTGTCTTGCAGTACATTTCATGTAGTGAACATGAGGTTACTGGTTTATAGCGTGCCCCAAACACATCCTCTCGTCCACGTGAAGCATGCTTCCCACGTATATCACAAAAAACATTATCATCCACATGCAATATCTGGGTGTAAAACAAGAAAATTTTGTCACTTCTTTCATCAATAAATGTTGACATGGCAAGGAGAAGACTGTCAGAGGCACTTAGATGGCAAATTGTTGGCATGCATGACACAGGCATGTCATTCAAAGCTATTGGAAAGCAACTTGGCTAAAGTCATTCTGTCATCAGCAGACTTGTCCGAAAACATCAACAGACCAACGATGTTAAGGACCGACCAAGGCCCGGACAACCTCGAGAAACCTTTCTTCGTTTCTTCGGGAAGATCGAAGTCTGGCGCGCCTCGTTAGGCAAGAACCCTTTGCTTCAAGTTGGATTTTGAAACGCCCCCTCCCCCCACACACACAGGCGTTTGTGCAACAGAACTGTCCGAAACCGTCTCAAAGCACTGGGTATGAGGTTCAGAACGTTTTTAAAGTGTCCATCTCAGTCCGATCAGCATCAAACACTACGTTTAGACTGGCGTATGGCACGACAACATTGGAATCTCAGGACGTGGAGGAGAATCCATTTGGTCAGACGTGAGTAGGTTCCTACTTCACGTCACAGATGGTCGCACGGGATTGTGGGGGCATAGAAATACTGCTTACGGTGCCCAGGAGCATCAAACCTACTGTTCCTTATGGTGGAGGATCAGTAATGATATGGGAATGCCTCTCTCATTATTATAAACTTGATATGGTGACTTTACGTGAGAATCTCAGTGGTCATCAGTACATCGGGGACATTCTCAATCCGGTTATCGTGCCTCATTTTGACAACTACCCGTTGGCTACTCGCCCTGTATTCGTGGACGACAATGCAAGGCTACATGGTTCCCATGCTGTGAGAGCATTGTTTCAGAACAACGCTATTATATCACTACCTTGGCCTGCAATGAGCCCCGATTTGAATTTCTTTGAACACATCTGGGACTTTCTTGGACGTCGTGTGCAAGCAAAGGGTTCACCTGTATAGGATTTGGCCAATTTGGAAGCTGCATTGCACGAGGAGTGGTAGCAGTGGCCTCTGGACCATATCAGAAAGTTTACTGGTAGTATAAGGAGGAGGGTTCAGGCTGTCATCGGACACGTGGAGGATACGCTCGCTACTGACGTCAGACACTGCTATTGTGTTCAAGAGATCACAAGTTACATTTTTTGCCAGTAATTACCTGCATTGTTTCATCATGGACCGTTCTAGCACCATACTTGTCGAGAGAACATTTTTCCATCAAAAACATTTGTGACAGATATGTGTAATTAGCTCCATTAAAATACTGCATATTTTCATCATTGTGTTGTCTTTCATTGTCAATGGACCGTTCTTTCCGCAAACAATCACTTTTGTCTATCTGAAAGATAGCATGAAAGTAATGACAGTTTCTATTAACACCACTGCGAAAAAACGGGGGTGTGGGAGAGGGGTGGGGCGGCTTAATTAAGTTCCAGGTGTATAGTATGTTTGAAACGTGTACGGTTTGGGGAAGCTTGTGGCGATCACAAGCATGATAGGTATCGTTGTTTTCAAACGCGAACAGCTACTTCTGTAGCACACGTAACTATCAGCTTATACTGCAGTACGGGGTCACATCCTTGTATCTGCGAGGGTCCTGTCGGTTGAGTCAAAGGTGTACATAATACACAAATGATATGCAAACGAGTGGGCTTGTTGGTAATCGTAGGCATTTGACAGACAAGAATCATTAAAGATAAAGCAATTGGAAAGTTCCGTGATCAACACAGAATTCTATAAATTCGGTAACATATTCGGTAACTATAAATTCCTTATAAACCAGTTGCTTCACTGCAGTCGTTGAGACCCCTGTGAAGCAAACACTTTCAGAGAACTAGATAAGAGTTACGTCCGTGGTCAATTGGATTTTTTTTAAATCAATCAAGCAGACAAAGGGAAGAGAGAATAATATGAGGTGTTGCAGACAATTTTCTTGTCGAAAAGCACCCCCCACCCCCCCCCCCCCCACCCCCATGGATTCAAGTTCTCGGGCCACCAGCCTAATTTTGTAGAAATTTCGACCCTGTTATGGCCTGGAACAAGTCTAGCCCTTAAATAGTCCATGTTTAGATTCCCACGTCCAGATTATTTGGCTAAAGCTAAAAAATGTCATAGACATTCATTTTATTTGAGTCAATGAGAGAAATGTTCCTCAGTCAAGACTTGGTTTGATGACATTACCATTAGAAATTAAGACTCGTCACAACCTTAGTTTTATAATTACGCAGCGTAGTTCTCCTAATTGTGTTAATAATTTGATGGTTTAACCCTTTGATAATTGATGGTATCTTCCATGCCAGTTTAATGGAAGCAATTGGAAGGGTCCATATTTATTATTTGGCGATAGACCAATTAATATATTCAACGTTTAGCCTTGGAGCTAAACGTTGAATATATTAATAGGTCTATTTGATGGTTTAACCCTTTGATCCCTGATGGTATCTTCCATGTCAGTTCAATGGAAGCATTTGGAAGGGTCCATATTAATTATTTGGCGATAGACCAATTAATATTTTCAACGTGCAGCCTTGGGGCTGCACGTTGAAAATATTGATTTGTCTACCCCATACTTTAACTCAACAGCCACCCTACTAAATTAAAGTTTTACATATCTTGTTTCTGGGCTGAAAAAAACGGCCGCTCGGGTTCAAAGGGTTAAAATAAATTACTTATTGGTTAGAATAACTATAACTGGAGCACGAAGGTATGTCTGTAAATCTTTGCGAGTGAAGAAACAACACATTACATTAACGGTCGTCTGCATTATTGGTTAGAATATCTAAAACAGGAGCACGAAAGAATGTCTGTAAATCTTTGTGAGTAAAGGTATATCACAGTACATTAATGGTCGTATGCCTTATTTGTTTAAATATCTATAACTGGAGCACGAAAGAATGTCTAAATCGTAGCGAGTGATGGGACATCAGATTACATTAACGGTTGTCTGCCTTATGGCTAGAATATCCATAACTGGAGTACGAATGAATGTCCAAATCTTAGCGAGTGAAGGTACATTACATTAACGGTTGTCTGCCTTATTGGTTTGAATATCTATAACTGGAGCACAAAATAATGTTTGTAAATCTTTGCGAGTGAGGGTACTTCACAGTGCATTAACGGCTGTCTGCCTTATTGGTTTGAATATCTATAACTGGAGCACGAAAGAATGTCTGTAAATCTTTGCGAGTGAAGGTACATCACATTGCATTAACGGTCGTCTGCTTATTGGTTTGAATATCTATACCTGGAACACGAAAGAATGTCTGTAAATATTTGCCAATGAAGAAACATCACAGTACATTATTGGTCAACTACGTGCAAACTCCACGAAAAATGGATAAACACACGGGATCGAATTCCTTGCAAAAATGTTTGGAACAACTAAGATATTTCATTTTTCGATTTCAAAACATATCTTTTGTACCTTCAGTGGATCGAGCTCAGGGAACTCGTCACAAGGAAGGGTCCTGAGCTACATTTTGGACTGAATGACCGTATAATGGACCATTCAGTTTTCATTACACGCCTGTTCTATCAAATCGTCATCTGCAGCAACACTAATCCATGCGGAAAATGAAATCCGTTTGGCACATATGTGCGGAACAGAAATCGTTGACGGACTCTTTTTATAAAGAAGCGAAATTTCACTGGAATTTTCTACACATCGTGCGCCGCAATTACAATTTGAATCCCCACAGCAATAGATAAACATCGTCCCCTTATTTCCAATGTGTTCTATGTGCCAGTAGGGAGATAAAATAGTAACACGGGTTCTCCTCGGAAATTTGGTTGGCGATAAAATGTGTTCTTTGTGTTGATAATTGATGAGTGTCCTTCTATTAATTGTTTTTGTAGACGTGAAGGCGTGTAATAAACACAGAATGACACACATGGGTGAATGGGTTTATCGATATGGCACTGCTGCCTCTCGTTTTATTCTTCCGCGCTGGCACTCCTGCCATATCGACTAACCCATTCACACACGCGTGTCGTTCTGTGTATGTATTGGTGGGCACTGTAACCATTTCATCCCCTGGGTTCCAATGTGTTCTATGTGCCAGTAGGCACATAGAACACATTGGATCTCAGGGGACGGTTTGACGTTAACGAAAGACGACCTTGATGCTGTCAGTAGTAACCATTTTGAGACATCGGCATCTCTTTCAATACATCATGGCAAAGAGTACGAATTTAACATGAATCGTCAGTTACGATATGGACCACACGATGTGACGTGATGAACACAGTGTAGTCATTTGAAGAGCGCGGTGGAGTATTGGTTAGACGTCTCATCGAAAGGTCGAAAATCCTATCCTGATGATCGTATCTTACAGGTTGTGTCCCTGGATAGGATACTCATTTCCCAAGTGAGAGCACATTGGTGATATGTCCTAAGGTGTACCACACGTCGACGGAACGCGACCCTTCAACCAATACTATCCCCGCTTATGTTTGTAAGTTGGACAATCCGACACTTATTCGCCGCTGTTCGGTGGTTCTCTGGATTCCACCATCTGTAAAACACACACGTGATGACCCTGGTTGTTGAGGGTGTCTTTAAATACGCACAAACAAACAAATAAGAAACAAGTAGAGTCATTTCAATACTGACGGGTGGGCATAGCGATACGAATTACAAGACACGGGATGGACTGCGAATTAATGAGAAGACTGAAGTTGTTTTCTCAAAATAAGTTGGAGAACAATACATACCCAGCAGTTCTGGTGGCTTGACATAGCATAGGAACTTTGAAATTAAGTAAGATGGCTAAAGTGTAACCATTTAAAATTAATCGGCGCATGACCTCTCCTGAGAGGGACAAACTCATCTAAAAGGCCGCCAATCCGGAGGCGGCGGAACCAAGGTGTCACAGGGGATACGTAGCCCTCCACTTCTTTTTTTCACAGACATGCTACACAATTACAGGTACAGAGAGTTACAGAGAAATTTAGAGCATGCAAATGCATCAAAAATGTTTGTAATACATTATCAGCAAATGTAAAAAATCTAGTTGCATTTGGGCAAAGAATTTCACCTTCGGCCGGTTCGTTCTCTTTCTGCTACTTCGACCACATTCCAAACCGAAGGCACGCCTTCGGGGTGGAAGATGGTTGAAGTGGCAGAACGATGGTTGGATTAGACCGAACCATGACTAGATGGTGGCATATACGCCTAAACATAGAACTGAATATGTATTTCTGTATATTTGTCGATAAATGATTGCAATACAGTACATTTGCCGTGGACTGGTCATAATCCACGCGTGGGCAGTGATGTCCATATCTTATTTGGACACCCCTTCCAGGTCATGCTTCTTAAGAATATTCCAATAATATTTTGTATTAACCTTTGACCCCGAGAGATCCCTCATAATTTCATTTATGAAATTGGATGATTGCTAAGTGAATACGTGCGGTAGACCAATCAATATTTTCAACGTGCAGCCTCAAGGCTGCACGTTAAAATATTAATTGGTGTACCCCCAAATAATGAATATGGACTCTTCCAATTGCTGCCATAGAACTGACATGGAAGATACAACCAGGGTTCAGAGAGTTAGAAACAAATTGTTCTGAATATTATACATTGGCACCCCAACCTACTGAAATCTCAAGCAATGATTTATGCCTCAGTTTTCATCCATCCATTAAGAGTGCCGTGTTATCATGGCGTGTATTTTATTCTATCTCCTTACTCTCCATCAACGTAACCATCACATCTTTGGTTTTGCATGTTGGGAGATTTATCATTGAATTGGAGAATGCGTTCTTGCATTATATGTTTTCTGACCAATCATTTGTGCTAGAAATGTCATTATCTTGCCACCAAACAATTTAGTTCCCCGGTCATTTCTATTACTTTAGTTTGAACACGATGTGTTTATTTGATGACAATGTCATGAGAATCCTTAAGGTTTTTGTCAGGTTACCAAACTTAAACATTAAAAGCGGATGTGCGTGAGTTATTGACATTTATTAATGTTTGCTTAGCCATTAGATCTGGCCACATAGCATCGTCAGCTCACACTGTACGGCATACTATGTACGTCAGTTTAGAATAAATGACCTGCAGTGGGTACATTAGTCCATGCGTTGTTGCTTGATGTACATACGTGTGTGTAACAATTACATGACTTCCAAAGTATTGCACTTCGTTATAGGAAAGGCAAAGGTGATTATCAGGTGGGTAGGCAGTAGAACCACATTGGTTCGTTTGTCCATCAGACTGAAATGATTTCGATATCCATTAAAAGTGTAGACTTTCTTCTTCCCTTAAGCATGGACGTTTGGTCGAGGAGGTGCACTTGTCTCGCAAACATCAGTGTGTAGCTACCGATGAAACAGAGATCTCCCACAAAATGATGAAATAGCACTCACCCCGTTTAATATGAAAATAAATTAAAACAATTAACAACACAATGCGAAACAGTTAAAAACAATGCGAAACCGTCGAAGAAAAATTAGTTATCAGCTTTGCGTTAGAGAGAAAGTTAGTGGCTTACTCTTTCTATATGTCTGCTCACTGTATTCTAGTTGGTTATTGTACCCAGGCAGACGATATTATATCCACTCATCTTACCCCACTCATTCACTCGTCGCCGTATTTTTTTCTTAGATATATATAATGGCTTATAAATCTTGCTGTTTGGGGTTGTGCTCAAGACTTCATCCCGGATATGCGTACAAGACAATTCCTGTCCAAACGTTACTTCTGTATCACACAACTGATGGGATAAATATTTTGCAGAGAAGCGAGTTATTAATATTTATTTTACAATCAACATGTATTTTGTCTGTATCAACTCCGCATCTGTCGTGTATCCGACACCCTGATACAGATGTTTGTACCAGGGGGTCGGATACAAGCACATTCCTTTTGCGCTAGTTCCATTTTTTTTCTTTTTGTTCATCTGTACGAATAAATAGTTCGTTATATATTCGTCTACATTCTTGACTTGTCCCCAATATATTGTAAGATAAAATGATTATTACCATTATGTGGATGTACAAAATATGTATCCAAGTCTCGCTCCGGGTTCTAAGGGTAGATCACGACTCGTCGTGATCTGCCCTTAGAACCCGGAGCTCGTCTCGGATACATATTTTGTACATGCACATAATGGTAATAATCTCTATTTATTTTGCTTGGATTTTGACTTCTAAATTTAATGGCTAACCCGAAAAGCAAATTATAATACCTATTGCTTCGCGAATAGTTTAACGATGCATTCAAGTCATGTGTCGTGCCACCGAGATCATTGCAGGTCGACGGTGTGATTCAGTTTAGCTAGCGGTACGGATTTTATGGAAGTTGTGATGGTTGTCGTTCTATCATGTCGCTGCTCTCGAGTCACCTCCCAATCGGGCGAGCTTCCTAACCCGTTCTCCGTTGTATGAAACTGAATACAGTACAGTCGCGGTGGACTGGTCATAATCCACGCGAGGGCAGTGATGTCAACGCATGCGTTTACTAAATAATTAAAGTCATCATGAGCAAAATGTTAATTAATGAAGCACCTGGTTGTACACGGTGCTTCATTAAATAAAATTTTAATGATTATTCCTATAATAAGTGTTTGGAATTCAATATTATTGCGTCCGTGGAAATATTGCCCACTCGTGGAAAAGGACCAGCCCATGACGATCGTACTGTACAGAGCGATGGGTATAGGGCAAATCACTCACTACAATGTAACTAATTCCCACATTTCTTGCAGCAAATTTCACAATAGTAACATTGATTAACTGGTTGAGTGCTAGAAGCCACTTTCAGGGCTTTCAGAAAAATGAGGGCACCAGAGCAAAAACCAACATTTTTCTTGCTATGTTTCATATTCAGTCAAACATTAATAATGTTTTGTTTATATTAATTTGTTTTATAACAGATTATTGAAGAGTGCCTGTAGGCACTCTTTAATAACTTGTTATAAAACAAATTTTGATGTACAAATTCAGACCACCAAAATAATGTAGCCCTGAACCAGTTAAAATGAGATAAGTTGTATTGCATTATTTTGTTTGCTTGTCTCCGAGAGATAATCCTCCCATGCAGTAAGGAGGTGGCTGTGTCTTCTTCTTCCAGACTGGGTACCACAGAATCAAAATACTATGCTTATTGTTTGTATCATTATATTGGCATTTTACACTTACTTTCCAACACGCTGTATATTTCGACTGGTATATTATGTATAACAGAAATAAAACATTAAATTGAAGTGAAACGAGACTAAGGCTAATTGCATTGAAGAACATTTTTCTGTTAATATCAGGGATGAGAATGGCAAGCAAGAACATTTGCCGAAATTTGTGAAAATTCCCACATTTGTAAGATAAATTTGTGAAAATCGGGTTTCTTAAAACATCTGAGAACACAGAGTAAACCTGTTGATTGATAGATATTTAATTTCTATAAATTTGCATGAAAATGGTCTTTTAAGACCATTTTCATGCAAATTTTTAGAAATAAAATTTCAGCATCTGGGGCATTAATTCGCTGAAATCAGCGAATTCGCTGAACAACCTCATCCCTGTAATATCTTCAAGAGACTGGTCTCGAACACAGAGTGCATGAACACTTCAAGTACCGAGCTTCAGTCACGATGGTGACAAGATGATGATGTGTCTCATATACAGACCTTTTCCGAAAAAATGTTCTAAATTGTACGGTAATCTGTGTAATAGTTAACTGACTGATTTTATCAGTTTACTGGGTGATATAACACTGTTGAGTTTTTTTTTTTAATCAAGTGTCAGTTAGTATTACTTATTTTATTGTTGCTAGTCTTATGTACAAAATGTTTGTCAGTTATTTTTACAAATTTTGCCTCAATACAAAATTTATCATCCTGTACTGGTACGAGCTCGTTGTGCCCGTTCAACTGAGGAGCCTTAAGCTACGTTTCTGAGGTAAAAGTGAGAAATTCACATTTATATGACACTGTTTTCCATACGTCACCCACAATTCGTGTAAGGTTAAAGTACTAAAATACTTGATTTCATGTGAATAACAAATCGTGCACTTGGCACACACTACAACTTACTTCCACACTGTATACAAATGTATGTATGTATGTCCGCACGATATCTTAGTAAACATTCACACAATCGTCGTCTACCTTGGCAAACATTTTGTTCTGTGATATTCTGATTAATGTTGCATTCACAGGTCAATAGTCATATGCCCAGGACACCGAATCAATGCGTGAAACTTTTACTTCGTGTTCTCAAAATAAATCTTCATTTTAAACCCTTTCAACACTCGCGCCCCAGGTTGTACCTTCTCACACAATACTGTCGGTGGCGAATAGTGCGAATGCATCCTCACTTTGTAGGGACGTGAAGTAGATATTTAATCATACATATCAGAAATATTAATGTATTACGGATTGCCACTGTAGATTTACGGCTCATTGTGTTGTCTTTCAAATTATACTTCACGTACAAAAAGTATGCTTTCCGTGTTGAAATAGTTCAGTTGAGGAATAAAATAACCCAACCCACTGTCGTTTGGATAATAGTATAGAGTTCGGTGCTGTGTGTCAGCTAGATTGTATACAGGTATGTCCCCACGAGACCAAGGCAATCGTTAAATCAATAACGGACCACTAATCTCTACACAGATGTATTGCTGGAAAGTCAGCCAAAAACTTCGCCACTCAAGTTACCCCTCCCCGTCCTCCTCGCACCCACACCATAAAATAGCGTCAATCTATGAGGTAACTCTTCCCAATCCATGACGTTTGATGAAGTGAAAGCTGCTACGCTGCGACTGTAGTCGCAGCGTAACAGCTTTCATTTCGTCAAGCGTCAAGTAATAAGACTCTATGAATTTTCCAATTTCGGGACTTATTTTTTGTCAGTAATAGCTAAAATGTGTTGTAACTATTCAACTTACATTGCCACAATAATTGTGCGTAACATCAACATATTCATTTTTCACAGAAATCAAAGTATATTCTGTAATAATCAGCGACTGAGAATCTACGAGATTTTTTGTTGTTGAGTATTGGTTACGTATAGCATCTCCGCCACACCTCTAATATGACGTCATGGAGTTTAGATGATGTGAAAGTTGATAAGCTGTGACTGTAGTCAAAGCGTAACGGCTTTCACTTCATCAAACGCCATGGAGTTTACCATGCACGGTAATCAATAACACTGTATCAACTATCGAATTTCGGCACTTGGTTTTTGTGTTAATAACAACTAAACTATGTTGAAAATATTCAGTTTGCATTGTCACAAAAAATGGACACATCATCAACATGTTCATTTTAATTTTTCGCAGACTTTAAACTAATTTCTTTTAAAAAGCGATCGAATATTGCGAGGTGTCGGGAAATTGAAAATCTACGAGAAAATTGTGTGGTTGAGCATTGTTTATTTATAGCAAACTATGCCCCCACTCCCCCCCCCCCCCCACCCCCATACGATGTCGGCGGTGGAGACACTTTCCTATTTGTGACCAATAAGCGTTCCAACAATCCAGTTATAAATACTCTTTTTGCAGTATAGTGGTCAAATTTTTAAGAAGTTAGTTTTAACACATTTTGATCAAAATCACCTTTAATATATTGTCGAGTGTTAAAAGTTTTAAGTCAAAGAACCAACGATAGGCTGAGATTACACCAACCCTAGGCAATGTGAACTTGATGGTAGCAGTGGTGGCCAATAAGGGGGTAACCGCCCACGGCAGCATTTCTTGGGGGAATCGAAATATTGAAAAATAAAGCAATAAAGCCATGAATCCAGATGTCTTAACAACCATCCACTACAAAACACTGAGCGAAGCATAAGGCTGATTGAACCGAGGTGGCAATCGATCCTTGCCAACCACTGAACGATACCATACCGATCCGTGTCGTTTATCTGCGTTTACAATATGAAATTATGAACCGTTATAAAAGTCTCCAATATTTTTTACACAATATGAAGTAAACCTTTATTCATATACTTGACTTTTTCCACAGTTTGCCCTAATATTGGTCATGATCTGAATTGAATAATAAACAATGAACCGATACCAAGGATAATACAATATACTTTACACAGGCAAATTCGTATTAAAAATGTCAGGAAGAGAAAGGAAAATTGTCGCAACAGTCGAAATGCATGAAATAGTATCGTATTGTTTAGTGTAAATACATACTGAGGGAAAATGAAAACAACTGTATGATCAATCATAGCCCCGAACCTATACCGGTATCCACCTCCACTAGTACGCAATCATGTTTCTCTCGTAAAGCCCAAAGAAAAAAATGAATAAATGAAAACGATATTGTCATTCAGAGTTCACTTCCAGAGTCACTTGATTCGTGTTGAATGTTTTGAGCAATATTTCTTTTTCCTTCTCTGTGACGTTACTGTAGACCCGCGGAACACCTGTCGGTCTTCGTCCTGCAATATGTCTTGAAGGAGTGTCTAATTCAAGCGTGCTATAGTCTGTTGGTTGGCCGGTGTGTGGTGGCCGCCTGTCTCTTTCGTCCGTTGCACAACAACTTAAATTTCTTACTATTTTATCAAATATTTCTATTTTCCTGAAACACAAGAAGACATTTTTTTCTAGTTAACCAAGCACAATAACAACATTACATCCCAAAACAAGTGTACCACAAAAGTTAACAAACCTTTTAACCCTTTTGGAGGGGAATAATCTGAGAAACAGAATTCTTAGCGCCTAATATCCATCAGGGATTTTACAGAAAGTACAGGTTGTTAGACTAAAGTGTTATTATTTTAAAATATGTTCTATTGATCTCATTGACAGTTTTACAAATGATTTTCTGTAAATACACTCGCCCAAAAAAGAAAGTGTGCATTGCAGAAATTGATCAAACTCCAAAAAAATAATTTCCTAGGTGTTTAGAGTGTTAACCTGTTCATGAATAAGTTATATTGAACACAAAAACAGCTTTCCCCGTTAAAATTGCATTAACGTTAAATGACGTGCTGCATGTTTGTGAAAAGGCACGTTTGCACGTGGAGAGTCTGAAAATGCATGCAGCAGTGTGAATCCTTGGGTATTTAAACACTAAAGTAAGGCCTTCCTATCGTTCACATTCAAACTTGCGCTGCTGTTAAAACGACTCCACATTAGCATGCCAAGATTGACAATGAATCAACGTCTCCTTGCCCTGGGTATGATTAGAGCTGGCAGAACACACAGAGAGGTTGCCCAGCATTTGAACTGCCACCGTAACACTGTAGACAGGCTAGTCCATCGACATGCACAACATGTTGACGTTCGAGACCGACCCCGCTCCGGGAGACCCCGAGTTACCACCCCTGCACAAGATCGGTATATCCGTGTCGTCCATCTCCGGAACCGGCAACAAACGGCAACGACGACAGCCAGGGACATCCCTAACCTGAGACGGATACATCCTCAAACAGTAATCAACCGGCTGAGAGAATACGGCTTACTTCCTCGAAGACCTGCAATTCGTCCGATTTTGACGTTACGTCATCGTCGTGCTCGACTGCAGTGGTGTAGACAACATCTCAGGCATCCCTTACACTGGTGGCGACGTGTTTTATTCACAGATGAATGTCGTTTCCATCTTTCATCATCAGATGGCCGCCAGAGAGTGTACAGACGTCGAAACGAACGCTACGCAGATCCTTGTGTCGTGGAGCGAAACCGTTATGGGGGAGGTCTTTCATGGTGTGGGGTGGCATCACTGCCCGTACCAGAACTGAGCTGGTCATTATTGATGGCAATCTCAATGCAGCCAAATGTCGTGATGAAGTGCTTACACCTGTTGTTGTCCCATTTCTGCAACGTCACGGCCCCGACGTCATTCTACAGCAGGACAACGCCCGACCCCACGCAGCTCGTGTTGTTCAACAGTATCTGCAGCAACAACAAGTGGATGTTCTTCCCTGGCCCGCAAATTCGCCCGATATCTCACCCATTGAGCACGTATGTGACGAAATGAAACGTCAGCTACACCGGCTTCCCCATGCACCGTCAACGCTTGTGGAACTCCAAAGACAGCTTATCAGAATATGGAACAACATCCCACAACACTTCCATGCTAACTTGTTCGCTTCCATGAGGCGCAGATGCACAGCAGTAGTCGATGCAGACGGAGGTCATACCAGATATTGAGTGTGTGACTTTTGTGTTTGACCCTTAGTGTCTTTGACTCTCCATGGTACCAAGAGTATTCGTCGTAGCGTAATGAAATTTCTCGTGTTGATCACAAATTGATTCATCTGGCATTGAATAAAATTTCCATGAATGAAAATGATATATGTCTTTTTTAGTGCTATTTTTTAGCATGCACACTTTCTTTCTTGGGAGAGTATATTTAAATGCCACCTTCATACTTTCAAGGGACGACATCGTTGTTCATGGATAGGACATAACTGGTGCATGAAACATAGGAATACGTATATTTGTTTAACCCTTTATCCAACGAATCGGCCGCATCCGCTCGCGAACTGTGCAAATTCAGCAGTTGAAAAAACATTATTTTTCAAAAAAATTCAACAAAACCATATCCTGTCACCCCTCGTTGGAACGAGCTCGTCGAGCTCGTTCCAACGATGGGTCACGTGATATGGTTTTGTTGAAATTGTTTTACAAATTTAAAAAAAATGATATTTATAAATAATAAATTTTGATATCGTCTGCCTTGGGTAAAGGGTTAAAAGCACTTAGAAATTGACACACACAGTTGGCTAAAATGACTACTGCAGTACCTTTCCGCGGTCTGCCGTCTGTCGACTTTAGTCGCCTGTCGCGCCAAAAGAGTTAAAGATCTGACATTTGAAACACGTTGCCCCAAGGGGACTTGTTCAAAGAATGGGTTAAGGTCGCATTCAGCATGTAGGGATAGTTAACCCTAAAAACATGTAATTATTTATAACTTTGTTGTCCATGTAAGATGATTTGAATGCCAGGATTTCCAGTTTTTCCAGTAATGCTAAGAAGTGAAATATTGTCATTTTTCTTTGGTGTTCCAGGAAGTAAAATTCCAAGTCTCTATTTTACATGGTAGGCAGCGATCTTGCGATCAAACTCCAACTTTGTCAACGTCATACTTTTAACCGCGGGTGGGGGTGAGATAGACTATGGGTAGTGGTGGGAGCGGCGTGTTGTATTAAGTGATTTTTTGCATAAAATGACTTTTACACCCTTTAAAACTAATTTTAAAGCACAAAAAGAAGAGAAAGAAGATTCCTCCAGGTTGCAACACCGCCAACCCATGGGTAGGTAATTCCGAGAATTTTTATTTTTTGCATAAAATCAATCGAAATTCTTCAAACCTAATTTTGAAGCAAAAAGAAAAAAGCACGCTATTCATGATAAATTATGACAGATAAGAGATACTTTCATTTGATACACCCTTCAAATCAAAAATAATAATAAAGCCGTTTTTGTCTTTCCAAATAAAGTTTATGACATGGAATCTGTAATAAGCCGACAGGATCCTTTCGTTATGATTTACGACCTATATGCTGTATGAAAGCGCGAGAAAGTAAGAGAGAAATTAGTCAGCAATCTGTTCTCAGAGCTTCCGTGGCTTTTCGTTTTGAGTTATGCCATATAAGAAATAATCTTCACTTACATCATTGGAATCGAAAAAATGTGTTAGTGTTACTTTTACAAAAAACAAATATAAAAGAATTATAAAACACTTTTTTTTGCCTTTCCAGATAAAGTTTATGACACGGAGCTTGTAACAAAGTGAACAAGCTCGTTACTGCAGTAACAGAGTATCAGCGGTCACGTAGGAGCCCAGGGGTGGTACATAATCATTTTTTTTAAAAAACAAATGAGGTCACGGTGGCATGTGGATGGGGGGGGGGGGGGGAAGTTAAGCAGGGTGGGTCCTCAGGTATTTGATGGGCATTCCTCACCCTTGACGTCAGGGGTTCGCGCCAGACAATTGTGTCTATCTCGAAGACATTGCCCATCAGATGCGATTTCCCCATCCCTATCCACACCCATCAAGATGATAAAAGTCCTTGCGCTATATCAAAAGCTGTCGTATCGTTTCTGTAATAGATTGGCAGCATCAGTACTGTAATACAAAAACGAACCTTTTCAAACCAGATCGATATCTGTTCCTAATCCGTTCTCTATTGTAGGGAACGGAATACAGTAGAGTTGCCGTAGACCGGGCATTATCCACGCGTGGGCAGTGACCAGTCTATGGTAATGCAAGTCATCATGAGCAGAATGGGTCGAGTTGTTGTACAGAAAATACCGTGAAAGCAAGACCTAATCAGGGAAAACAAACGAAAACAGCATTTCCAATTTCAACGATGGGTCACGTGATATGGTTTTGTTGAAATAATCATGCTCATGCTGAAAAAGATCGTGTTTCGTAAACCTGTTAGGAACTGATACCCAAATCAATGACGAAAGAAAATAATTCAACACTGAATGACAATTTTTAAAGGAATCACTGTAAAGACGCAAATTGAAAGCTTCGATGGCCAAAATTTATAAGGGTGGTACAACACTGTAAGACGTGTTAGGGTGTTTCCAATGATGGTTTCCACACGTTAAAGGGCTATGTAACTAAGGAAATTTTGTTTATTTTGAAAATTCTCACCTCTGATATTCCTTCAATTCAAAGAAAATATACACAAATTGTACATCAAAATGAAGACTGACATGTATAGAACACGAAACACATGTGCAATCAACTCATCGAGTCGACCGTAGGCACCACTGGTTCCTGGAAGTCTGATACCGTATTCGTACCAGAACGGATAATTTAATAACATTTCACGAGAACAACTTGGTATTGATAAGAGTGTCAGTGCCAGGCCATAAGAGTGTCAGATTCGTTTAGGGATTTGATTTTGCTTGGTTGCCTGTAAGCTTGGTTCACCCATTTGTTTGGCTCCTGGTACGAGTCGTGTGTTTAAATATTCCATCGTCTATGTTTAGATTCAATCGGACCAAATATTTCAGTTGGTCAGTAAAGAGAACCTGAACGATTCACTTTTCCGATCAACTGAAATATGCCATCCAATTAAAACAAAATATACCATAAACATTCATTTTATTTGAATTAACGCAAGAAATGTTATTTTAGTCTGAACTGGAATAAATCTTTGATTATCGTTAATATTATATACCATCATTTCAGAAATATTATGAAGATTAACTACAGCAGCTGTTTTATGATTACACTAGGGCGATTAATCGATTGTCGATCGGTCAAATCGAAATCGATTAGTATTTTTCGTTGTCGAAGAATCGGTAAATTTTACCACCCCTTCCTGACGTTTAATAATTTTAAAAAATGGATGAAAAAACTATTGTTTCTAAAGGTAAAAGGTCAAGAGCGTCGAGATTAAACCTTAAGAAGCCGTAAGAAGCAATTGTCTTTTAGGTACATTCAAAGATTTGATGTTCTGAACTTTTGAACTGTCAGTGTAACAATCAAGACCGGTCGCCAGTTGCGAACTTTGCAATAAGTATTTCATTCACATTGAACATATCAAGATGTTAATACATTAGTGGAACTACCTGGTGTAATCTAGGGCTGTCACGATTTTTTAATTTAGGAATCGATTAATTATCGGAAATGATCGATGATAATCGATTAATCGTACCCAGACGACCCCCAACCTCTCCCTCTTTTTGAAGTCGTTAGAATGAAGTTCAAGTCAGTTGACCTACCTTAAGTAAACAACGAAGACGATTCTCTTTTAGGTACATTCAACTGACGACCGGTCTTGATTGTTACACTGACGGTTCAAAAGTTCAGAACATCAAATCTTTGAATGTACCTAAAAGAGAATCGTCTTCGTTGTTTACTTAAGGTAGGTCAACTGACTTGAACTTCATTCTAACGACTTCAAAAAGAGGGATAGGTTGGGGGGGGGGGCGTCTGGGTACGATTAATCGATTATTATCGATCATTTCCGATGATTAATCGATTCCTAAATTAAAAAATCGTGACAGCCCTAGATTACACCAGGTAGTTCCACTAATGTATGAACAATTTGATATGTTCAATGTGAATGAAATACTTATTGATTGAAATATATATTACCGGGACACAAAAGAATATCTGTACATTTTGTGACAAAAGGACCCCACATCAACGGTAGTCTACGACAAAAACTATATGAAATGTTTGTAAATAAATATCCCATAAGCGCCAATTTCCTTACATTTCCATGGCCAGTGGAACCGATATTAAGAATGATATTTTGTGAAAACATAATACGAAATGCCATTAGCACAGTAATGGAAATGTCATTGAGAGCTCTTTCCAAGAGCTTGCTAAATAAATGCAAATATGGCAAGCCCTACTCATTATTATTTTAAAAAATTAATTACAGTCATGAAGGTGTTAAAGAGACATTTTGTCATGTCGGATGTGCTTTTGTATAGGGTTCTGTGTTGAAAGAACACATCCAAATTTCAACAGTACAAAATCCTAGAAATATACAGGTGAAGTGATGTGTATTTTACCCATTCAGCCCCGCGCACCTGGATTGTATCACTCTCAACAGTGCAAAAGGGAGAGAAATTGGATAATCGAGTTTACATTTGTACAAAAGGTAAAGGCATAAATTAATGCTAAGTCTGCATAGCTTGTTGAATTTAGTTGTTGCCAATTTTGAAGCTCATTGGTATTCCTACTGGTGTTGTTCAATGAAATAACATTCCCTAAAAATAATCACATCTGTTGTCAGTTTTCAACTGTAACGCTCTGCATGATCCCGTCTTATTCAATACTCTATTCAAAAATGGAAAAAACTAATTTTGTTTCAGAAGTAATTTAATCCTACAACCCCATGGGGTTGTATGATTAAATTATTTATTAATTATATGCCACACCACTTACAATACAGTCGCCGTGGACTGATCGTAAGACACGCGTTGGCAGTGATGTCTACGCATGCGTTTACCAGGTAATAAAAATCATCATTAGCAAAATTTTAATTAATGAAGCACCGGGTTGTACCCGGTGCTTCATTAATTAAATTTTTGATGATTATTCCTATAATTAGTGTTTAGAATCTAATATTATTACATCCGTGGAAATACTGCAACACCCGTGGAAAGTAACCAGTCCACGAAGGCCGTACTGCACCTGTCCAATATGCCGTCCGCTCATGGACTGAAAACATTTTACTCATGCAAAAATAATATGCAAGCTGAGTTTAGAGGGTGAATTCTGCAGTCTGTAGGGCAGAAGGGTCACATTATCACCGATTCTTTTTAATGTTGGGAATTATTTCTAGTATCGTTTAACTCTTTCGCCGCCGACCACCACTACATATTTTATTCTGATGTCCCGCGTGGTCTCGAAGACGTAGAATAACACTCTCGTCTCATTAATTGTTGGAAAGAACTCAGTGAGCCTTTCCAACAGTTAATCAGAAGACAGAGTTACCGAATTTATTAATCTTATTACATACAGGCATATATAGAGGTCCTCCATATATGGTAAAAGTGGGCGTGGTAGGATATGGGTAAACAATCGATTGTCACTTCTCCCTCTGCTCAAAATAGGTGTATGTTATTTTGAAAACATATTCATTAAAAACGTCACACGACTTTCGTACCTTAAATTTCTACATATTCTCGTGCTGAAAATGCCGTAAATTATAGGATTCGCCGCACTGTTTAATGGTGCTAAACTCTGTACAAATGTAGCAATGGAAACTGAGGTTTGACTATCTGGTATGACTCCAAACACTTGTAACAGGTTGAATAAAAAATATGGACTCCAGCATATTATAAAAACTGAAATGAATAAAACAGGCATTTATAATTAATTATGGCTTGATCTCTAAGACAACTTTTGCTCAATGGTGAAGTCTGAATTGAAATAAAACCTGAAAACTGTTATCATTACACAAAAAAATGTTGAATAAAGTTTATGAAATGTCTTGAAAGAAAAGTTGAATAAAGTTGATGAAATGTCTTGAACTTGCCTGTCAGCAGTTGTCGCATGTGTTTATGTCATCATGATACAGAGTTGGCCAACATGGCTTGGAGACGAAGGTCTACAATTACCATTTTACTTAATGTAAAGATAGAAACAAACCAACGCTATGCACATAAATCGTCATTCCTTTTTTTCATTTTTTGCCTGCAAAGCAAGGCTTATAACCCTCATTGGAATGAGCTTATAGAGTTCGTTCAATTGAGAGGTCATCCGCTATATTTTTTAGGCAAACACCGTTTTTGTTAATCTATTAAAGTATCGTTTCCTAATCGTGTTAGGAAAAGGGTTAAAGATGATACCAAGACTTGTTGACCCACGACTTATGTATATAACTTTTAGAGTAACGCGCCTATACAATTGCTCTCATTTGCATGTGTTCTTAATTTACCACTTGCAGCTTCGTGTACACGATAAGACAAACACTTCTATTCGTACCTGATGTCAATATCCGTGAATTTCTTCATAATCCAATATATACAGTGTTTAACCAGGTGTATAGTTCAGTCGTATGGTCGATATGTTTTAATGTTCAGGAAAAGTGTTGTAGCTATCGACAAAATTAACCCTTTACCTAACGAATCGCCCGCATCCGCCCCCGTAATATGCAAACTGAGTAGTTGAAAAAATTAAATTGTTCAAAATATTTCAACAAAACCATATCATGTGACCCCTCATTGGAACGAGCTCACTGAGCTCGTTCCAATGAGGGGTCGCATGATATGGTTTTGTTTAAATTTTTTGAGAAATATAAAAAAAAAATATATTTAAAATAATAAATTTTGAAATTGTCTGCGTTGGGTAAAGGGTTAATGTCATAATTTTGTGAGATGCGCACTTTGAATTGCATCGCGTGAGAACCATAAGGTTCTTCTATCTTCCAGTTGAAGATAGAAACTACGGAAGCGTGTTCGGGGCATGATGAAAAATAATTCTCAGACCCCAAATGTCGAAATTTTGACTTTTTATCTCGAAATTTCGACTTAAAATCTCGGAATTTAGAGATTTCATCTCGCTTGGTATGCACGTGGTCTTTACATTTATTTATTTATTTATTTATTAGGGTTTAATTACACTTTAACAACCAGGGTCATATCATGTCGGTGACAGTTTTACGGGTGGAGGAAGCCGAAGAACACGGAGAGAACCACCGAGCAACGACGAGCAGCTGCCAGCTCCCCAACATCGTAACTCCGCACTGCAGCACAGGCAGGGTTAGATTGGTTGAAGACATGCATACATCGACGTGCAGTACGCTGTAGTACGCGGCGTCATCGTCCCCTCCTGTGGACAATCGGGGTTAAGTGGCACGTAGTCTTTTGTTCATTAGTAGTGTGCCATAGATTCCGATACACCAGATTTTGATTTCTAACAAATTGTCACCGAACCGACAGGTCAGGAATGCTGCCCACCCCACTCCGGCCCTTGAGAGTACCGTTAACTCACTTTTCAATACAATTCAATACTTGAGGTTCATTGAAGTCTTCCCACATGCCCTTGGAAATCTTCCATATCGCGCCTTTATAGACCACAGAGGTTCACTGAAGACTACCACATGGCATGCACTTGGATGCCTTCCCCACCCCGCCATTATACATCACAAAACGAGCGATACACCCAAATAATATCGATGCACACCTGCATCTCCCACGCTCTGATAAGTAATGTTGCATCAGACCCCCCCCCCCCCCGCCCCCGCCCCTAATGCCGGAAAGTGCTGCCCCGTGAATATCACAGGGGTATTTATTTATTTATTGGTGTTTAAGGTCACATATTTCTTCACAATGGATAATCGTGACCGCAACAGGAAACCAGAGCTTGTTTACAACAGTAAACAAGCACTAAGCACTACTTCACTTCCCAGGGTACTCACGGTGAATCACAGTAGTAGTCTGCCTATACGAAGCAGATGCTGCCCAGTAAATTTCACTGGGGTATTTATTTATTTATTTGTGTTTAAGGTCACATATTTCTGCACAATGGGTTATCGTGACCGCAACACGGACATAAAGTCAAGCTTAGTCAATCGTTTATACCCATTTTAGAGAACTTCCACCCAAGCATTGATGAATGGCTCCTATATTTTAACAGGAAACCAGAGCTTGTTTACAACAGTAAACAAGCACTAAGCACTACTTCACTTCCCGGGGTACTCACGGTGAATCACAGGAGTAGTCTGCCCATACGAAGAGATGTTGCCCAGTAAATATCACTGGGGTATTTTCCCTTACGAAGAGGTGCAACTTTTTTACCCAATACACTGCCGAAATATTACAGAAGAAACTATAAAAAAGCGAGAATCAAAATGAGACACATGCCACCCAAGTGAAGCGTCATTGTGTGGATAAACAACAAATACGCCCCCCTCCTCCGACCCCCCACCTGACCATCACCAACAACAAGTTAAATTATAGTGGTGGACTGCCAGAAGTTTAATCCATAAGTTTATGAGCACTCACTAGGTAAAAGTGATATTTATAGGACAGCACTTTCCTAGGGCGAGATAAGCCTGTGAGCACTGAGATCATTTGGATGTATTTTGCCGTAAACTTTAGGAAGCTGTGTAGTTGGGTGTATTATATTCTTATTTGTGGGGCGCGGTGTCTCAGTAGGTAGAGGTGCAGGCTTCACGCCGAGAGGTCCTCGGTTCGAATCCCACCTGCGGCAACCGCGTTGTGTCCTTGGGCAAGACACTTCACCCCATTGCCCACGTGGGGGCACGGTGGCGCTGTGTACTAAGGCGTACTGCACGTCGATGGTGTCTTCAACCAATGCTAACCCTGCCTGTGTGGAGTTAGTATGTTGGGGAACTGACAGTTGCTCGCCGTTGCTCGGTGGTTTTCTCCGGGTACTCAGGCTTCCTCCACCCGTAAAACTGTCATGGTCAGGATTAGCCATTGTGCAGAAATATATGACCTTAAACACCAATAAATAAATATAAAAAAATATACATTCTTATTTACCGTTAGCGAACGGATTGGCAAATTCAATGGATAAAAACTGGTCATTTTATGGGCGTGGACTGTTGTACTCTTCCGGAGGGCCATGATTTTTTTATATTTTACTGGGGTTTAACAATACTTCCAACAGACAGGAGAGGGTCATGAATGGTTGAAAAGGGAGGCAATGACCACCCAAACGCAGTTAGAAATCTCAAGGGGGGGGGGGGGGGGGGGTGGCATTCGTGTCCGTTTGATAGGGTGAGAAATTGTTAGAAATCAAAAAGTCGGTGGATCATTATATACACTCTAATACATATATAGGGGGATTATTCTACTCGTCTTAGCGTTATCAACACATTGTGGTGGTGGCTGCGTGTGTGTGTGTGTGTGTGTGTGTGGGGGGGGGGGGGGGGGGTCGCATAAGTATTCATTTCTGGAGGAGACAGGTATTGGGAAGGAACATAGCCGAAAATTGACATACTTGAAAGGGTATACGTATGTAGAAATTGGTAAGGAGGTTACAGTTTTCAAAATTATGAGTCTTTCCCTCTGGGTGCGGGCCTATGTGTTTATTTTTGGGAGAAGTGTGTTTATTCGTATTTAACCACATTTTCAACGGCCAGGGCGACATCGTGTTGGGCAGTTTAACGGTGGAAGGAAACCGGAGATAACAACCGTGCAGCGGCGAACAACTGTCAGGCTCTCGAACTTACTAACTCTGCACGAGTAGAGTTAGCTGCGGTAGAAAGCAAGTAGATCATCGACGTGCCACACGTCTTTGTACACAACGTCTATGTGTCCCACATGACAGGATTAATTGTCTTTACCCAACGCAGTTACTGCTGAGCAGGATCAAACTGTCGATCTTTCGGTTTAAAGTCCAATGCTCTAAACACTTCGCCACCGCTCTTCCTGTTGGGGGAGGGGGTGGCGTTGGGTAGGCCTGTTCTATTACATGTTGTAAGGCTTAGGATAATAGATTTTTTTACTCTTCGAAATTTAGCATTCACTTATATGAATCTCGGCAAATGCAATTTTACTCGTATCAAGTGGAAATAACTTTATTTCTGGGTTTAATGTGCGCGGTGGGGGAGTGAGGGCGTTAATTTTGATGGCAATGTGTTAAGTGAACAAGTGTTCTTTTCAAAAAGGTCGATGGCTCTGATAGGGGCCGTCTTATGGATGAACCGAGTGGTCCATTCAAGCTTGTCAGTGGTTGGAGCTTTGAACTTCAAACCGAGAGGTTAACGGTTTGATCGTGACTAACGGTAACGGCATTGTGCCCTTGGGTAGGGCACTTCATCCCGATTGCCCACGTAGTGGCACTGTGTCGCTGTGTACGAAGGCGCAGTGTGCATACGTCCATGGGGCACTTGCCTTCAACCAATGCTGACTCTGTGCAGAGTTAGTACGTTGGGGAGTCTGACAGTTGCTCGCCGCTGCACCGTGGTTTTTGCAGGCTTCCACCACCCGTAAAATTGTCCGACACGATCGTAATGATCGTAAATGAAGTTAAACAGCAATAAAAAATTCTAGCTTACAGTTATTGCCACGCCAAAAACCAGGCACAGAGATAGGATCTCCAAATTTCCGGACGTGGTGGGTCGAAAAGTAAATATTCCGACCGGTCCCCGGATCGTTGACCGTCGGTACGAACTTCAATCCTAACTCAATATTTGTTCGTAAAACAATAATTAACGAAACGGGCCCCAAACGTTCGTTTATTATTATTGTTTTCAAGAATTACTTTCCTTTCACAAAAGTAATTCTTTAAAATAATATTAATAAACGAACGAGCGTTTACACATAAAAAATATATAAAACCTAAAGATAGTTTTGCACAATGAAAATTGTGGCATCGGTGTCGTCCGGGCGACAGTAGTTGGAGATGAGGTAAACGGGACCGGTTGGCAGGATCTCATGCAGGATCTCATGTGACGTCATAGTCACGTGACCTAGTGGCGCCGTGTTTGGTTGTCATGGTAACCCGCGAGAGCGGCCATCTTGTGACGTTATCCCCGTAGTAATACTTGATGTGAGTGCGCATGCGCAGCGCGTGTTGTTAGGGTGATAAGTGTTTCCGTCGTCCATTTTGTATACTGGAGGCCGCCATCTTGGTTTCTATGGTAGCACGTGGCTGTATCTTGCCCAAAGGCTTACAACAAGACAGGGGTATGTTCGGAGGGTATGCTCGATTGAATCGGAGTATCACCAATTACCACAAACAACCCGACAATCTCTCCAAATCACCAAAAACGACTTTATTTACTACGGATTCCCCATTTTATCGGCTTAGTACGTAGTGCTATTGTACCGATGCTCACCCCCCCTCCCCCGGGGGTGAGTTCGATTGAATCGGAGTATACTCCAGTAGAGTAGAAGAGGCTATCAACTGGAACAGCTTTGCTTATTGTTACTATATTTAGCAATTTCTGGTCAGTTCTTGTTAGTTCTGACCCCATTCCGAGTTCTCTTGTTGTTTTCTTTATCTAGATCACCCAATCAGTTTACTTTCCTGGCGCTAACTAACCAATCAGATCGCTTCATCCCCCGTAATCTTTATGCAGAGTTATCTCCCTTTATTACAACGAAGTCCTATACGATTCTCATCATCTCCATATCCAATGGCCACGTCCCATAGAATCCCTTTTTGTGAAACGTCTCTGGTTATGGAATCTTGTTTTAGTCTTATTAGTCCATGAGGGCTATGAAACATTCCCTCAGTGAGGTCTAATTTACTATCCCGCTTAACCTCATTTTCCGGGGGAAGAAGCAATCTGATTAATTAGTTAGCGCCAGGAAAGTGAACTGTTTGGGTGATCTAGATAAAGGAAACAACAAGAGTACTCGGAATAGGGTCAGAACTAACAAGAACAGACCAGAAATTGCTAAATATAGTAACAATAAGCAAAGCTGTGATTCAATCGAACTCACTCCGGGGGGGGGGGGGGGGGGAGGCTCGGTATCATAGCACTACGTGCTAAGCAGATAAAATGGGGAATCCGTAGTAAATAAAGTCGTTTTTGGTGATTTGGGGAGACTGTCGGGTTGTTTGTGGTAATGCGCGATACTCCGATTCAATCGAACATACCCTCCGAACATACCCCTGTCTTGTTGTAAGCCTTTGGGTAACATAGCAACCTTGTGCTACCATAGAAACCAAGATGGCGGCCTCCAGTATACAAAATGAACGACGAAATCACGTATCACCCTACATCACGTATCACTATGGGGATGACGTCACAAGATGGCCGCTCCCGCGGGTTACCATGACAACCAAACATGGCTCCACTAGGTCACGTGACTATGACGGCACATGAGATCCGGCATGAGATCGTTTACCTCATCTCCTACTACTGGCGGCCAACAATTTTTCCGACACACAACTTGAAAAATTCCGACAAGGACGGGGTCAGGAGACACACTCCTCTTTCTCCACCCTTTTAGCTTGAGGCCTGGGACATACCATTCTAGCGTTAGTTTCATTAAAACGTTGGACGCCAGTGTAAATACACTATGGAAGAGTATTGGTGCCACCAACACAAGTGGTGGTCAGCATGCAGCTCTGTCAGTGACCGAAACTCTGTTGAAACAACCAACAATTATTTCAATTATCTGGCTATACCTACCATATACCTGTCTTACCCAGAAGGTGAGCTCACGCCCCCAACCCCCTCCCACCCCACCCACCCGCCAACCCCATCACCACCACAACAATGCTATCTCCAAGACGAATAAAATAATTTTGCAATGCATTAGAATGCACGACAATGCACCGGCTTCTGATTTCTAACAAACTATCGCCCTACCGACCGGACACGAATAATATCCCCATCCCCTCACCAAACCTTGACATTTTTACAAGCTTGGGTTTGCCGCCTTTTCATTCATTAACGATCACTCCAAGTGGAATATTGTTTTCGGGACGAGTACAACAGACCTCAACCATACAAATGCCCAATTTTGTCCATCGACTTTGCCATCCGTTACCTAACGGTAAGTAAGAATTTAGTCCAACCCCGCTCAGCATCCTAATGTTGATGATCAATAAACTCACGCTGTATTCCAAACCATATTTACAAAGAATGTAACTTGACAAATGATGGTCCTAGTGAAATTAGGACAGTTATGTCCAATAAACATTCTAATAAAATACCAAACAGCACACGTTATTGACAAGTACCGTTAAATCACGTTGCAATAAAAACCCAAAGAGCGCTCCTATAATATACATGTGGCTCCGTGAAGATGTCACACAACTTCGGATGCCTTCCCCATCTCGCCATTATAACCTACAAAAAGAGCGATACACCCATATGATATCAGTGCACGCATGTTTCTCCCACCCGCCAATGAGCAATGCTGCGGAAGTTGCCTCACCCCCTCCCCACACACACCTCTCGAAAAGTGCTGCCCGGTAAATATCACTGAGTGGCTCACCCTTACGAAGATATGCGACTTTCACCCAGTGCAGTGTCCCAGAAAATAAAAAATCGTGGAAATAATAGCCTTACACCCCTAGTTCAACTTCCACCTCACCCAGCGTTTCACATCTCGAATCCCGTCGTACCAACACCCATATGAGATGAAGATCAAAATGGAACACATCCCACAAAAGTAAAGTGAAGAAGCATCATTGTGTGTATAAACAGTAAATACGCAACACTGTTGCAGCTGATAAGGCTACCATGAGTACGGCAAAAAGTCGAAATTTCGAGATCTTAAGTAGAAATATCGAGATAAAAAGTCGCAATTTCGAGATAAAATGTCGAAATTTAGAGACTTTAAGTCGAAATTTCGAGATTTTACGTTGAAATTTCGAGATTTTAAGTCGAAATTTCGAGATAAAAAGTCGAAATTTAAAGATAAAAATTCAAAATGTCGAATTCTGGGTCTGGGAATTATTTTTTATCATGTCCCTAATACGCTTCAGTAACAATCTTGTGGTTCTCAACCGACGATTGGTTATTTTTCCAATTGACCGACTCGCAGGTGTTGCTATTAGAATATAGAGTGAGCTCCCCTATTTCACGACGCGTTCCAACAGATCTGGATAAACATTCTCTTTTTCTACCGGAATTTTTACTCTTCTCCTGAACTGAAATGGAAAACCTAAGCATTAAAGTTTCTCAAAATTTCAAAGTTTAAAACTAAATCCAAAAATATGAAACGTTTGTAAAGAGAGCAAAATTGTTGTCACAATTACACCCTGAAAAGATAGAAGAAGAGTGAAGGGGATTCGAATTGTCCAGGCGAAATCAGGATTCTACCACAGATGTTTCTGTAAAATTGCATCATCCGCTCAGTCTCGTCGTTCCTCTCCGTGGAAAGCCAAGACAGCAAATTGGTCTATTTCTATGATCATCTTATGCTTTTAATGAACTCAATACAAGCACACACAGTCCCTACTGTGAACAGTGCACAGGAGCAACAGCGGTGTGGCATGTCTGAATCTCATGTAAGATTTCTGGTGGGTTGACTTGGGTAGCGCTCCATAATCATAATATTAGGCTGCCTTGTTAAACCCCTCGGGAACCTTACCGTGAACAAGAGGACTCAAAACTACTGTTTGCTCTTTTTCGTCGTTCATTGCATACAAAATGCATGTACCAGTTTGTAAATAAATAACATACAGCAGCAAAGCCAACGTACCAGTATCTTATAACTTAACATCAAGGTGCATCTGAGATGTTTCCAAATCAAAATCTGCGTATTTCGCTTCACGTGTGACTTTTCAATTGCGCTTGTTTCCCAATGACCACCAAGCTTTATTATGTATACAAAATCCAACCCATAATATCACATTTTCCAGGACACCTGTTCGTTATCCAGTTGGCACAAAAGATAAGCCCGAAATCAGAGCCACGAACACGGCAAAGGTAGCAGGTAAAATGCTAAGCCAGATAGTAGGTAGATTGAAGTGTCTGTTCCAAAACACACTGCAGAGGACCCGAAGCATACGTTGGCGGCTTGTCATAGTAGCTGGAGTACTTTTTTAACCCTTTAAACCCTGGTGGTACCTTCCATTCTGTTCAACGACAGCAACTGGGAGAGTCCATAGGCATTATTTGGGGGGGGGGGGGTAGATCAATTAATATTTTAGGTGTTCAATACCTCGGGGGCTGCACGTTAAAATATTGATTGGTCTACCCCATACATCCACTTAGTAACCATCCTAATAGAAAATCATGAAGCATCATGTTCCTGGGTCGGAAAAACAGCCTCTCGGTTTGAAAGGGTTAACATGAGGAGTAAAGTTCATTTCAGAAACTACTATGAATATTGTAATTACATGGACAAGATGATGATTTCGCGAATCACGGAAAAATACACTTATAAAAGTTACTCGTGAAAAACACATGTGTGCTGCCACGGCTATCAAAAGGAGTCTTCATACATAGAGAATATGGAGTGAGTGTTTTTGTCATACTCCATTTATGAAACTCATCTACGAATATCCCGTCTGGCGAGGCAAACGGGAAATTCGTAGACGAGTTTCATAAATAAAGTATGACCAAAACACAACTTTTATATTCTATTTATCATATGACACCACAGTTAACAAAACACATATTTTATATAGAAAAGAAGGATTAAAGAATGGAATTTCACCTTGAACGTCATGCATTTGACTGTGACGCGTCACAGCTGCACGCAGTTATACGTCATAACCGCGACAAATTATAATTTAACAATTCGGCTAATAAATACTAATGTTCAAGTATTTATACATTTCTTATCGTTGGGATTTTAGTAAATAGTTATAACAAATAAAATCAGTCACCGTGGCTTTGCTGATATTTTGAAATAGTTCTATTTACACGCGCATTAATTTCATACAGATCTTTTCGGAGATAACCAATCAGAAAGCGTTCTTTTGAAATTGACCAATCAAATCAACCGAAGGTGTTATGAAGCACTAATTAATATTTATTGAAAATATGAAACGGTAATAAGCCGAGAAAAGGGAGCAGTCATGGGATAAAATATAATATTACATACCAATAACGATAGCGAACGTCATTTTAATCGTTCTTATTCGTGCTTTTGAAATAAGCCCGGTTGAAGCCTGGGATTCGGAGCAGTCTAAACGGACTCTGGAAGGCGTTGATTCTGAAGACCTGTCATAACCACCTGCAGAAAAAGAAAATATATATAAAATAGATTTTGTTTTACATGTCATTTATCGAAAAATGCTTTTCAAGGTATTTTTGCAATTTTTAATTGTAGAAAGACACCAATGTTGTTCTTTCCTCCATCTCTACACGTGCCAGGAGGTATGTTAACACTTCATGCGCCCCTCGGTACCAATACTTGGCAGGTCGATAACATTGTCGTTTTACCTAACAAATCAATAAAATCCAATTCCACTAATTTGTTAGGTACAGAGTTCACCAAAATCGAACTTATCCTCGGTAAACTACGACCTAGATCGATTTCAATGAACTTGGTCCATAAATTTCATATCAAATCGTGACTAATTACATAACCTCTGTTTCATTGTTTCATTTTCGTCTCATCCGTTGCTGATAATCCCACGTCAAAAGAGCACTACAAGATTGCCTCCAGGATGTGATACTAACTGTTGTCTGCAGAAATTAAATGAATATAATGAAACCTGAATGGCAAATTTTAGTTTAGCGTACTACTGGTTCAGTTTATTGCTTAGAACTAAGACCGATTTAACACTTTGCATGCTGCTGGCGGATATTTATCAAATCTAGTCATGGCTGCTGTAAAGGTATGATGAAAACTATCTGGAAAATACTCAGCAGGATAAGAGTTAAATGTAGGATCGATGATCAAGGATTGAATCAATACCAAATATGAAAATATTATTTCTCACATGGTACTTACAGGTATTCGAAACTGCTTGGATTGTTTATCTTCAGTTTCAATTCTTAACCCTTTACCCAACGAATCGCTCGCATACGCCCACGTAATATGCAAATTCAGCAGCTGAAAAAATAGTATTTTTCGAACATTTTCAACAAAACCATATCATGTGACACCTCTTTGGAACGAGCTCTTCGAGCTCGTTCCAAAGAGGGGTCACATGATATGGTTTTGTGGTTTTTTTTAAAATATTTAAAAAATGATATATAAAATAATAAATTTTGAAATCGTCTGCGTTGGGTAAAGGGTTAAAACCCATGAAAAAAACACTTTCTTGACATGGTGCTTGAAAAGTACTTGAATTTTGTCAAACTGTCTTCATTTGTGAGCTTTCCTGGAATTAATATGAACAACTGTATTGACAATGGAGGTGGAATGAAGAAACATTGTTTCCAAATATTCTACAAAAATGGATCGTTTCATTCTTCTATCTAAGATGATGGTAGACATTCGTCAAATTGGACTGAGATGTGTCCTAGCGTATCATCACTATTTTGAACCGTTTACAGTACGTGTAGAGGGTATTATCACTTAATCACCCGCGGAGTGGAGATTCCACTCAAGCAATAATATTGCAAAAGGCATAACAAGCAGAAGACAAGTTTAAACCAATAGACCTCCAGGTTTAACCCAGAAGTCCCTTGGATGAGACATTGCTTGCGTTTTTTGTCCATATGTACAGAATTTGAAAGTGATACTTTAGGTGATAACTCCACTCCGCGGTTGGTTTTGTTACAATCCACTTTCCACGTACTGTAACACGAAGAGTAGACGATATTGAACACCTAAAATATTAATTTGAGCTCGAGGACATTCCTTAAGACTTCCTCATTTGAGCCAGCGTAACGAGCGTGTTCCATGAAAGGATCATAAGCTACGTTTTGGGGGCAAAACTTTTCACACAAAGGCTTTTAAAAATAACTGTCATTTGCGCGTGCTTCCGTTTACCGTCTTAACAGTTTGATTTCAATTGTATTGACAATGAGCAATATGGCATGGGAAGCAGAAGTTTGTTCTCTCGGTATATACAAACCCTTCTGCAGTCGAACTGGATGTCACTTTATTGTTTGGAGTGCATTTGATTGGTGTGAACAGTTGATTCTAGAACTTAAATGTTTATAATTTGTCCATCACGGAATAAGAGCGTTGTGTTGTTCGTATTCTCAGAAAAGGACAACACGATGTTCTGTACAGATTATTACAGATTTGGAATCACGAATGAGGATATATACATTATCATGACCATGTGCATGTCCTGTAATTTGTATCAGATTCAAGCAAGATACTTTCGAGATCCTGACGGGCTCGTTGCGATCTGATTGTAAACACGACCGAGAATCTGATACAAATTACAGGACATGCATTTGGTCGTCATAATACATTTATCTAACAATTTACATAAAGCCTGTTTTTCAGATTAAATTGGGTTGGAATTGGTCAAAATGTTAAATTTCTTATTTTAATGCGTAATAACAATGCATATAATGTTATTATTTGTCATAGCGCGGTGTTTACCGGAAGATGAATCTATGTGATACGGAATCAGAATGAGTCGTCTATATGATACGGGATCGGAACACATTATGTGATACGTACCGTTTCTCGTGGTTTTCAGGCCAAAATCTTCATGATTGTTAGATAAAACTAATTAGAAAATATTTTAGGATAATAGAAATAGTTAAAGATACTCGACATGGAAACTACCTTTCCCAATTTCGCTACCTAACTCCATTTAAGAGAGCTACAATGGAAAAAGTAGCTCGGAAAGAAAACAACGATAACCCGCACAGTAAGAACAGAACTCCCTACGTCAACTCTATCCCTTATACTACCACAACCGACTCACGAACGTTCTGAAAGTGTTTATAAAAATGTTTTCGAATCTTACTTCAGTGGGCATTCCGTGGATTGATGATTCCAAACGATTCATCGTAGTATATCTCGTGGAGTTGAACTCCTTCAGATTATGAAGAATAAGTCATGGCAAATTATCTTTACTTAAAATGCGAAACATTTGTTACGATGTTTTGCGAGCCCATAACATTTCAGACAAATGTTGGAGATTCACAATACGTTGCTCGACTCGGAGTCTTGGTTGTAGAATCGCTCTTACTGGTAATGGTGTACTTTCTGACGAGACTGGCTCGACTCGGAGTCTTGGTTATAGAATCACTGTTACTGGTAATGGTGTACTTTCTGACGAGAAGGGCTCGACTCGGAGTCTTGGTTATAGAATCGCTCTTACTGGTAATGGTGTACTTTCTGACGAGACTGGCTCGGTTCGGAGTCTTGGTTATAGAATCGCTCTTACTGGTAATGGTATACTTTCTGACGAGACTGGCTCGACTCGGAGTCTTGGTTATAGAATCGCTCTTACTGGTAATGGTGTACTTTCTGACGAGACTGGCTAGACTCGGAGTCTTGGTTATAGAATCGCTCTTGCTGGTAATGGTGTACTTTCTGACAAGATTAGATTTGATACGTGGACACAGTCGATCCTACAAATGGAGGCATGTGATAGGCTAAAACAATTAGGAATGTTGACGCCCCAGTAAGCCAACAAGTCACGACTAGCAGGGACGGATCCGGAGCCGATTTGATACATGTTGCAGGCATGGACGCTTAAAATCTGGAGCCCAAATGTCCCCACATTCATGTGGGAAAGTATCTTTCAACTTTGAAATCTACCAGTTTGAGGCAATTATTTCCAATGTTTAGTAGAAATCTAGAAAGTTGATAAAAAGTACTTCTAGACACATGCAGTGGTCAATTGTCCGCATTAAGACATCTCAGTTTATTTGGGGACATCCTCAATTGAAAAACGGGTGTTCCCAAACAATTCCTGGGTCCATCCCTGACGACTAGTGTATGTTTTCCCCATAAATAAATTTCGAAGACCTCTGAGATTGTGAACGAAAATCATTACTGATTTATATTGCGACTATATCATCGAGGCATGACTTCGACCTTTGATGATGTAGTTAAAATATTAGTTAATCGAGACTTGTGACAAAAGCAGTTTACTCCCCATTTACATTTTTCGTCTCGCTTGGAGGCTTGGATATAGAATCTCCCTTGCTTGTAATTATGTACTTTCTTTCGAGACTATATTTGATACTTGACCTTATGACACAGGCAGTCGGTACAAGTGGATTGCTGTGGTACCCGATTCGGGAAGCTGGAGACCATCAGGACCAATTTGGAGTATATTACTTGTTAATTAAATAAAGAAAAATGTTTCACGACCACGAAACGTATCTTTCATTTATGCACACTATATTTCCAAGAAATTGTGAAGTATATACCTTGATTGACTAATATTGCGTCTATACATCATACCTTGCCCTTGACGAAGACACTCTTTCATCATGCAGTGGGAATATTTTATCATTCAGAACCCGAGTCATCACAATCGCGATAACTTAGTTTCACGCCCCATCCCATATTGGCCATCTTCGCGCCTCCCCCGCCTCCCAATCATTCCTATGTTGAGTACAGATATATCCTCACCTCCAGAATTCTTTTGCATGAGCCAGCCACTGATTTAACGCGGTCTTCTAACGAGGAAAATCTACATCAACCCTGCATCCCGCTGGATCACTCCACCCCTCTAAATCTCCCAGCATTCAGAAACGGACTGTTTCATAATCCCCCCACCTCTCCCCCTGTTGCTCAATCTCCCCAACTACAATGTTGACCCCTTTCCTCATATCCACCTTCAAACTGTTTGAAAAATGGATGTCCAGGGGGAAAAATCTCATTGATTATGAATAACTGTTGGCAATCATTTTCGTTCGTTCCAAAGTCAAGTATCTTTTCAGAGACTTCAGACCAAAAGAATTTTCTGACAAGCCTGAAATTTATCGCACAATAGTTTTTGTAGGAGCTGACCACCTCCCAATATATACTCATCTGCAGTATACCCCCCCCCCCCCTCCACTGCATGTGTAACATACGTGTGTCCCGGGTGAGATAGGAGGGAGATACAGATGTATCCCACCCCACCCACGTGACGTTATACATTTATAACGTTATTATGACGTTATGCATATAGTATCAATTTATTGCTACCAACTAATTCATATTGGCGTCATCAGAATGCAGTGTGATCAAAGTTAGATGCTCTAAAACTCTTCAATCCCCAAGCTGCCACCGTTCCGAATAGCTTTCGTGGTATATACCTTTGGTATATACATAACTTGTGCTTGCTCTTTCCGATGGTGTCATCAGTTTCTCAAAACAACGAATACAAAATGAGTTGATTGAATCAGCACGTGACTCCCGATTACCTCTGGCTAACGTAATCGCTGCATGGTGTGGGGAGAAAAATCATCCTCGATGAGTCTGAAGGTGGGAATGGGGAAATCTCACCCTCGGGGCAAGATATTTGAACCAGACCCTCGGCAAGCCTCGGGTCTGGTTCAAATATCTTGCCCCTCGGGTGAGATTTCTCCATCCCACCTCCAGACTCATCGGGGATCAAAATAGTCCCCATAAGTGGACGTTTTTTTTCTAGTAATCTCTTCTGGTACATGTCTATGATTATTAGCTCACCATTCACTGCACAATGCTGTGTGTTATCTACTTTCTTTGTGTGCTTATCTGATACGGAAAGTCCCCTGCTTCTCCAAATGATATACACTATTGTAGCGTAACAACCAAGTATCATAAGAGCCGGAATAATAAATAACACTATGGCGACAAAACTGAGGTAAATCTGAAAATATAGAATTCCATTCGACAGAATTTCAAAATTGTGATTTCATTTAACTGTACAACAATGATTATACGTCATCAAATTTTGTGTTGACAAAACAAATGTATCTTGTATACGGCACCAGCCATTCGGTGAGCTAGATAGAATATTTTATACCTACCTCTGTCCCAGTTATAATAGTCTTTCCACTATCAGATCAGGATTCCATCGCGACACTTATACCAGTGGAAGGCGATTTTTAGAAATAAAATGAGTCGCGATCAGGATCCAATACTATAAAAAATTTTACAACTGTGTTTTCTAGTATTGTATATTCTTGTTATGACTGGACTGAAATAAATCATTAGCATTTTTAAAGATCTGGTAATTTCCAATTGATACCCTTTAAAATGCTAATGATTCGTTTTAGTCAATTCTATTAGTAGGTAGAAAATACAATTCTAGAAAATACAATTGTAAAAGTTTTATAGAATTGGCTCCTGGAAGATGTTCCTTGTTAACAGGACTAGTTTCTATGTAATTTGATATTTTTTAAATAATTTGAAAAATGGATATTTAAAATAATCAATTTTTGATATTGTCTGTGTTTAGTAAAGGATTAAAACCACCTGGGGCCAAATCAATAAAACCTTTACAATTATATTTTCTGGAATTGTATTTTCTAGTTATGACTTTAAATGGATTAAAATGAACCATTAGCATTTTTAAAGATCTGGCAATTTGCCAGTTGGCAAATTGCCATATCTTTTAAAATGCTAACGATTCATTTTAGTCAGTTATATTGAAACGTAGAAAATATAATTCTAAAGAATACAATTTTAAAAGTTTTATTGTATTGGCTCCAGGTTGAAAGTCTCTGTCTTCCTTTTGTAATATCAGTATTCAACATCGTTTGTCATTCAAGATGCAGTAAATGAAATATTTCGTCATTACATATCAGTTCTGACATATTACAGGAATGATAAGCCCAACTAGTTATTGTCCGCGTTGTTATACCCGTGATCAAAATCCACAATTTATTCCAGACACGACCCTTTTTCAGTTTGAATCATTGTTTTTAATATTTACCCGGACATTATAAGTAATTCTGTTTGTTGACAGGGGACATGGTCTCACGTTCCCTGCATAAAATTTATATTCAACCGAGGCGTCAGCCGAGGTAGAATATGTGTTTCATGCAGGAAACGTGAGACCATGTCCCCTGTCAACAAACAGAATAACGTATATTTCCCGTTCTGACACAACTAAAATTAAATTGGAAAAAAAATCTTTATTCAATGTTTACGTACGCAATCAACGGGGCGAGATGCCCTCGATTCGTTTCAGTTTATATTACAGTAAATTGATGAAAATAGACCTTATAATCTAATCGGTTTCATAAATAATTACCCATGTTTACATAACTAATCTTTTTGTACGTAATAACAGTACTTTTGTATGTATTTTACTTCAGTTAAGTGTATTTGTCTCAGTTGATTTCAAGTGAAAAAAGACATTGCGATGAACCGTTGCTCACGGAACGAGACGCTTTTCTTGACAGTGGACATAAAAATCGCTGACAGTAGACATATGGGCGTGCCCGGCGACATAAAGTAAAATCAACGAGACATTGACCAATCACTGTAAGGTATTGCAGTTGGTATCGGGACATAGCATTATAATATCGCCCGTCCCTTGAGTGGATCAACTGCCATCTGCAATGCTTTAGCATTGAGATGGCAGCTAGATGCACCCAAGAGACGATAGTATCAACGGCCATTTAGGCACCCTATCCTCTATGCTAATCGTCTTTGTAGCCCATAGCACCAAACTTCACGCGGACTGTAACAGCTATTTGGATGGGGTTACCATACATGGAAATCGGGGAATTATGATTTCCGGAAACCCTGACAGTCACGTGTGCAAGGTAGAAATATTATTGCGTTATTCTGGTCGTTGTAATGTTGTCTGATATTTCTTGTATGGAAAGAATGTTCCACTGAGACAAAGTTCTGTAGACTTACATGGAATTTATTTTGGAGAGCTTTCCAAAACTTGTTGTCCTAGTCGGGTGTTTTCAATGAAACAACCATTAAATATTTTGCAGTGGATTGCATCATTTAACACTATATACTACCCTCACCAACCCTACTGGAAGTCAGAGAGAATGTCGCAGATTTCCAAGTGCTGTAAAGTGTAAAAGCGACGCAGATGTTAATAAAATTTGAATGGCAGTGGTATTGAATCCTGGCGAGAGTGTTTCCCATTTTGCCAACCGCCTAGTTAAACTACGCTCGACCACGCGCGCCATTCGGCAGATTGTCGAGTGGTGCGCATGATCGATTATAGTTTCACTTGGCGGTTGGTGACGTCGGTAACTTTCCCTCATGCTTTCGACTGCGGGAATTTTATTTCCAGTAAAATGCAATATTTCTGACGACTTTTTCGACAAAATGAATAGAGTGGTGGTCGAGTCGATAAGTGCGCTGGAACATTGTGCAACGGGTCAGCGAATCAATTTTTGGTTGGGAAAGTTCTCAAGGCGTACGAATATTCTATGGCAGCAGCAGTAGTGCTGTAGAGGCTGGGGACGCAAAATGGACACCCCCCCCCCCCCCCCCCCCCCGTGCGATGAGAGAATAGAATAGAGCGAAGCCACGAAGTTGCCGCTGGCACCGAGGTCATCCCACGTACACGCGCCATTGGATCAAGGAGAGGGAGAGACGTTAATATAAGTTGCGTAACGTGCTCGCCAATCCACGGAAAACAATTAAGCATAAAACTAATGAATACATTCATAAAATGTGTACAATAATGTGGGGATATTAAATGACAAAGTTTTTGATGACGTGTTCACGTGAATCCCTCTCTCGCGTTGAACGTGAGCATACGGAAATATCTTCTGGAGGATTTTAACGATCGAGGCAATGTCTATCATTGAAGAATCTTCGTGTTCCTCTCCTATGTCGACACATTGTGCTGTGTTTTATTAACTGTAGACGTGTACTATTAATAAATCTGAAAGTTATGCGTGGATTCCATATTTCTCCGATTATTTGAAAAAACAACAACGACAGTTGTTTGGCTGTGTTTGGCTGTGCAAACCCTTTTTCAAATAGATAATCGTGAATTTATTTTCTTTCTTTTTGGCGATCATTGTTTCTATTATTTCAACTGTGTTGACAGCGTGTACATCGTTAGATAAACACTAGGTAATGTTGTTGAAAGCAATAGTAATTGCACTCGATGATGTTTTACATAGTTTTTCTTTTGAGTTGAAAAGGGGACAGCTGCCTATAAAACAAACAAAACTAACATAAGAGCATTAAATAGCATTTATAGACTTGAGGTATAATTACTGGGAAGTATCTCACCATATGAAAAAGAAATGCAGGAATACTGAATCTGAGACGCTGTTTTCGTTCGTTTTCCTTAATGTGTTCCTGTTTGTCTGTGTGAAACACACAGACTATTGTTTTTGTATGGTTTCTTCTTTTTTTCCTTCTTCTTCTTCTTGTTTTTCTTCTTCTTCTGTCTTCTAAGCACTTCCCTGTCCGCAATTATCTTATCTAACTGATGTTTGGCATACTGATAGACAGTCACAAGTTCTCGGCATTCTATGTTTTTTCAGGTCGCTAGAGCCCTTGCGAATGGCCCAGTCTAATTTTGCGTAACAGTAAATTATACTGGAGCAATTGCTATGCTATATTTATTTACACTGTAGAACAATGTAAACAATCAAATTACCGAAGTGGGGTAAGCTGTCAAACATTAAATATTATCTTCTATTTTAATCAGATGTCAGTTTCAGCCTCAAACCAAGTTGAGAGAAATCCTTTGTTTTACAGGAAAATGTATAAATTATTCTGCACAATGTTTTTAACCCTCTGAAGACTTCAATGTGGGTTCCAATGATTTTATTTCGTGCAAGGCAGAATAATGATAACCCTTTCCATACTCACATTACTGCTCTAAATTTCTGATTCCTTGATCGAACCCTTTGAATGCTGTACACATTATGCTTTGTCTACTTCTTGGAAAAATTTATCTGATTCCTGTATGAATATCTTTAAATACTGTTAACGAGAACCTATTTCGGATTTCTTTAAATATATTTTACACCCCAAAATAAGCCTCCATATCTTCTCTTTCTATTTGTTTATTTCCGATGCTTTAACCATTTTCACACAGACTTGATTTCACTGGATGCAGTAAATTCTGTTTCTTTAGTTTTGACAACCTCAGTTTACGAAATCACGACGCATTGGTGCAAGTGTGTCGCGACAGGAGAGCGATTTAATCGCTGACGAGATCAAATTTATCACAATACTGTACATTCTGAATTAATTACGACTTGCAGTATAATTGCTAGGTACAACAGTTTTATTAATAGATTACATTCTAAAATTAATTGCTTCCATTGAACCAATTAATAACCAAAACTGTCGTTTGTTTTCGTTTCTTAAACCTTCAAGTAACGAATCAACCAGTCCCGACCTGCTTCACCCACAACACTCGCCATTCAAAGAGAGTGTTAGTTATAAACTTTCGGTTTCAAACATTCTTCATCAGTCCACATTTAGCCCTTTGATACTTTTGTACGTCTTATTACGTACGAACTCAAACAGCGCGTTTATACTTTTGTACGTATTATGGGGTTCGAAAGCAAACAGCGCCTTGATACTTTGTGGTCATTTGTTTTGTCTTTATTTTTCGATTTTCTAAAGTTTTACCCCCAATTCCTATTTTCTCCTGATTAGTGCTCAGTGGCAACCGTTGAGCCAAATGTTATCGCAGCTCAAAATACTAATGTAATCCAGCAGTCAAGACTTCTTTATTGGTTGAGTGCAAGAAGCCAATATCAGGGTTTTCCAAAAATAAGGATACCACAGCAAACGACAACACTTTCCTTGCTTATATTTCATATTCAGTCAAACACAAATAATATGTTGTTTATATAAATCTTGTTTTATTACAAATTATTGGAGAGTGCTTGTGGGCACTCTCCAATAATTTGTAATACAACTTGTTTTGAATAACAAATCCAGACCACCAAAAATAATCTAGCCCTCAACCAGGTAATCACTAATGTGAAAAATATCTTGTTATTTGTACTTTCCAACGTTTGACGTCACATTTTGAAAAACGTTGAAGAGAATTCCCAGTGACGTTTGAACGTCAGGATAATTAAAGTCTCAAAAGGTTGAAAGAGCCTGACCAGCTCGTTCCAGCAAAAGGTCATAGGCTGTCTTTTGAAAGCGAAAAGTGAAAAAGTGACTATTTTTCAAAGAGCAGGTGTTGTTTCGTCTGCTTTTTTTGTTCAGTGAAATAAAAAATAACTCACTCACATATTCGTGTAATGTGCACCCATGTGATGGATCGGGTAATGGCAACGGGAAGTAACTTTCACAGATCAGTCAGAATGATGAATATAGGAATATCGAAAAATACAAAGTGAGTGACATCCTGTGTTGCAGACTTTAAAAAAAATAAAGACAAAAAATTGCAGTGGACATAGTCTTGTAGTTCGACATGACATTGCAGTAATAATTTCGTGCGTGGGCTTTCAAAAGAGAAATGATATCCCGCTTGCTGCTGGACACTTGTAATTCAGGAAAGACTTTTTCGCGTTGTGGGCGATGCTATACTTTCTTAAACTGTACTTATAATTTGATGAGTGTGAACAAGGTATTACTGACAAATTGAAACAAAGAGTATAGGAGGTACGTTTAAGAGTTACCCTATGTCATATGCTAAAGGGTGAAATGGTAGTTCCGGCTGTTTGGCGATACGTAATGATGCTTTCTTTTTATCTGTTAGATTTTTATTGGATTTTACTATTACTATCCACCTGGAACTTGATTAACAACCCCCTGAAATGTTTCATGAGAGCGAAGTTGCCTGATTATTATGTTTTAATGATTGCCACGTCTTGCAGTACATTTAATCTAGTGAAAAATGATATTTCTGGTTGATAGCGTACCCCAAAGCACCCCAAACCTATCCCCTCGTCCACGTGAAGCATGCTTCCCAGGAATGTCACAAAAAAATATTATTATCCAAATGCAATATCTGTGATTAAAACAAGAAAATTTGTCACTTCTTCTATAAATAAATGTTGACATGGCAAGGAGGAGACTGTCAGAGGCACTAAGATGGCAAATCGTTGGCATGCATGCAACAGGCATGCCATTCAAAGCTATTGGAAGGCAACTTGGCTATAGTCAGTCTCTCATCAGCAGACTCGCCCGAAAACATCAACAAACCAACGATGTTAAGGGCCGACCAAGGCCTGGACAACCCCTAAAGACCTCAACTCGGGAAGATCGGAGTCTGGTATGCCTCGTTAGGCGTAAATCCTTTGCTTCAAGTTGGGTTTTGAAACGCCTTTGGCTCCCCAAAAGGCGTCTGTGTAACCGAACTGTCCGAAACCATCTCAAAGCACTGGGTATGAGGTCCAGAAAGGTCATCAAGCGTTCAGCTCTGTCCGATTATCATCAAAGACGACGTTTGGAGTGGTGTAAGGCACGACAGCACTGGAATCTTAGGACTTCGAGGAAAATTCATTGGTCAGAGTAGAGTATGTTCCTGCTTCACGTCACAGATGGTCGCACGGGAGTGTGGAGGCTTAGAAATACTGCTTACGTGCCCAGCAACATCAGACCTACCGTTCCTTATGGTGGGGGATCAGTAATGATCTGGGGGATGCCTCTCTCATGATTGTAAACTTGATTTGGTGACTGTACGTGGGAATCTCAATGGTCATTAGTACATCCGGCACATTCTCAATCCGTTGCCGTGCCTCATTTCGACAACCACCCGATGGCTACTCCCCCTGAACAACGCTATTACAAAACTACATTGGCCTGCAGTGAGCCCAGATTTGAATCCTTTTGAACACATCTGGTACTTTTTTCGACGTCGCGTGCAAAGAAGGGATCCGCCTGTAGAGAATGTGGCTGATTTGGAAGCTGCATTCGTATCAGAAGGCTCGCTGGTAGCATTAGGATGAGGGTTCAGGTTGTCATCTGGGCACGTATTGGATACACTAGCTACTGACGTCATCCACTGATATTGTGCTCAGGAGATCAGAATTTACATTTTTTGTCAGTCATTACCGGCATTGTTTCATCATGGACAGTTCCAGCACCATAATTGTCGAGAGAACACGTTTCCATAAAAAAAAAAAAAACATTAGAGACATTTATGTGTAATTAGTACTATTAAAATTCTGCATATTTTCATCATTGTGTTGTCTTTCATTTGTCAATAGACCATTCATTTCGTAAACAATCCCTTTTGGCTATCTGAAAGATAGCATGAAAGTAATGACATTTTCTACTAACCCCTTACCCAACGAATCGCCCGCATCCGCCCGCGTAATATGCAAATTCAGCAGCTGAAAAAATATTATTTTTCGAAAAATTTCAACAAAACCATATCAAGTGACCCCTCGTTGGAACGAGCTCGTTCCAAAGAGGGGTCACATGATATGGTTTTGTTAATATGTTTTGAAAAAATTAAAAAAATTATATTTAAAATAATTAATTTTGATATCTGCGTTGTTAAAGGGTTAACACCACTGTGAAAAAACAGGGTGTGAATAATTAAGTTCCTGGTGTGTAGTTAAAAAGACAAAACAAAATGATAGTCAGTTATTTCAATGCCAATACTGCCGTTTGTGTGATAGCATAGAAAACAATGCCGAGGATGTCTTTGTTGACAATGTTGTACACAGTTGTCTAAGATGCTTGTGATTGTATAATCAATGAGAATACTATGTGTTTGCGGAATTTGCACTTTATCTTCTGACAGTCTTTATTAGGTTATAATGACTACTCTCATAACATATTTTGCAATTTCTTCTCATCATCCCTTGATATCAAAAAGTTAAAAAAGTGAATTTGTTTTAAAACCTTTGCATTAGAAGATATTGAGCTGGAAACCAATTATCAGAGTGTAGTATCCAATCCGTAGAACAGTAAGTTCTTTCCCTGTCGAACCATTCAGATGATGGTGTGGAAAGTCATGGTACCAGTCATACTCTCTCGTAAAGTTACGTATTTTTAACCATAACCGAACACGGTTCACTAACAAGTCTGTTTTTTTCTCTACATAATGATAAACAATTTAGATTTGCTTTCACACCACAGTGCAGAGACCGCGTTGGAGTGTATTCGATGAGCTCGCCCCAATAGAAGATGATGGGCACTGATTCTGAGTTGAAAAAGTAACAAAAATCAAAAAGCAATTTCTGTGGACAGAACAGGCCGGTTTTGTAGTTCGGTCGGAGAGGAAGAACCGATATGCTTCTCACAGCTTATCACATTCATGAATATTTTACTCAGAGAGTCCTTTCCAACAATTAATCAGATGATAGAGTTTCAAGTATGTCATATATTTTATTAAACTTCCTCGCATACAGGCGTACATAGAGGGCCTCCATCTATTGCTACGGTGGGCGTGGCGGTAAAAGGGTTAACCCCTTTTTCAACACAAATAGCTGATGATACTTACAAAAAATTCTTGTACAACTACAAACATTCATGTTTTGCCTCAAACACAGCTATAACCCTGCATTGGGACAAGCTCAACAATTTTGTACCAATGGGGTGGATGGGGTGGATGGGGCGTATACGCCACGTTTTTGTGACAACGAATAAAGAAATACTAAAATTTGAATGCCGATTTTTGTAAACAGCGCTGACCGTTTTTTGGTCCTTACTTTAGGTAAATGGTTTTAGACAATGAAGCGGTTTGACAGAACGTTGAGTTTGTTACTCGCAACTGCTTGTTTCTCATTGGGCGCAGCATAGTGTGGTTAATCGCTTCCCACCAGTCACATTAATTATTATGAGAAGAAAATTGGTTCCTTTTGCATAAGGCTTCCCACCAGTCACATTAATTATTATGAAAAAAAAATTGGTTCCTTTTGCATAAGGCTGCAATTGGTAAGTAAAATTGTTGAACACTGAAATACGTCTTCCTTTCTTGTGCACTTGTGAGCTTGGATGCATCACACGCAAAATAACTACCTTGACTTTCAATCCAACACCAATGCCTAACATAACTTTTTAACAAGCATAAAAACACAAAAAACGGGTTTGTGTTGTTAGGTACACTGGCAAAAATCACGGAACAAGAAAAAAAAGAGAGATCGATGACGCCAATACGGATCCATCATTTTCACATGTCTTTGCATTTGGCCTACTTGGGTGATCTGATACTGGGGCAAAAAATGTTCATTCTCCACGGACGTTTAGTAGTTTTAGAACAAGTGGTGTGATGGATGTTTACACGATCATTCTGCATACCTGCCAATGCCATATTTCAGTCAGCTCTATCCAGCACTGTGGACCGCCTCTTGTCTCATCGAGTCGATACAACAGTAAAAGAGGAAATGAAAACGCCAATGAAAGAGACCAGACCGTCAACAGCATCACTCCTCTAAAACCTGTAAACAGACAGATGAATCAAATATTATATGAACTGAATATTGAACAGCAATAGCCGTAACAGTTGATTTTACCGCGAAGTTCTTTTTTGTGACACACAATTGAGGAAGGATCTCTGAGTCCTTTACAACAGTGAGTAACATAACTGTACATCATTTGTCAAATTTGATAAAATCTTACCAGCTTCTGCATTATTGTTAACATTTCGTCGCCTGAGTGCTGGAATGTTCCATGTCCTCTATGGGACATAGAACATTCTAGCACTCAGACCATGATTTTAGTGCGACTTTCGCAGTAAAAGATTTTATTACATGCCTGTTCCAAGAAATCCTCATCCACTGCAACACTAAATCGTGCGGAAAATGAAAATTCGTTCCGCACGCGGAAATCGTTGACGGACTATTTTTGGACGATCACGTCATCTGTCGAAACTTAACAAAAGTCCCGCCTACTTGAAATTTCCGTTTGTCCTACAATCACGGAAGCCGTGCAGTTTAAACGAAGTGATTGCGTTCTAATAAGCTATCGCAAAAACAATAAATTTGTGTAGAGAATTACTTCTGAAGTTTAGAAGGGAGAGTTCAAACCAATCATTTTTAGCTGTATAATGATAACATATTGAATAGAACTGGCTCAAATATGCATGTACTTACGATACTGCAAATATGCGTACACCACATGTTTGGCCTATTTATGAATCCTTCCATGAGAATTCCCTTAATTGCACATGTGATTGTAAACATTAGCAGACTTTGATCACCCGATACTGAACCGATTGCGAAATAACTTATTGATAGTTGTCGAATGAATTGCTGAGTGTCCTTCTAACAATTGTTTTTATAGATGTGAAGGCGTGTAATAAACACAGAACGACACGCGCCTGTGAATGGGTTAATCGATATGACACCTGGATAAAACGAGAGGCCGCATTCGTGCCAAATCGATCAATCCATTCACACACGTGTGTCGTTCTGTGTATACATTGATAAGGACCATTGTCATATAAAAGTCTAGAACATTTTCTTGTGCGAAGGAACAAAATATAGTATTCTGATCGCAATGCCACTGATCTGTACACAAACTGGATTGCTGGAACTTTAGCGAAAAACGTCACCATTCAAACTGCCCTCACCACAAAGATGGCACCAAGATGGCACTAGGGCTTCATGGAATTGGGAAAAAAGTCTGGAGTTCGGTATGAAATAAAATACCGCGGTATATAGACAGAACCGCACAAGCGTTTGAATGGGTTAATGTTTATCGCTCGAGTTTGGTTGGGCGCAATAATACCACGAGAGGCGAAGCCTCGAGTGGTATTCTGCGCCAAACCAAAACGAGTGCGATAAACATTAATCCATTCAAACTCTTGTGCAGTTCTGTATTTATTACACACCTTCGCAAATTTCTAAAACAGGCCTTTTACAGTAATACTAAGTGAGAAATTAACCTATCCTTCTGAGAAGTAAAGGAAATAAAATAAGACAAAAATCCAAATTATTCTTCACAAGCAGGCGACCAGTCTTATTGTTATTTCGTACGCTGATTGAACTTTCATTCATAGTTTCAACTTGCAAATTGTAATGCGTCACCACTTCGTCGATGAAACACTGTTCATCTGAAATACAGTTCACCGTCTTTTTGTGCTTCAATTTTACAGCGCGAATTCTGAACGGTTGATGTGATCCCCACCAAAAAAGTTACCACACATTCACAAAAACAATAGGTGTAAATTCGGAAAATTCATCAATGACAAAATAATAAAAAAAAACTCACATGTTTATCTGACTTCCAAATTACCTGCGACTGTAACAGTTGTTACACGACTGGTTGACAGACCGGTTAAGATTTTAGTCAAGATTACAGTAGCCATTGTCAATTCATCCCACGTAAATTAAATTTATATCCTTATTGTCCAAGAGAAATTATCGTATTGTTCACTATTCCTGCACAAAATGTATTAAAGTTCGTTTTATAGCCTTTAACAGGGGTACAGGGGTACAGAATCCATACGAATTCAAGTGAATAGCGACAGGCAATTTGTTTTGGATTTCGATTTGGTGACCTAGAAATTTGCTCGCGCAACGTCATTCATTCGAAATGACGTCACTCATAGACGCTTTCATATTCTGTTTACATTGTTCTTTAGTTTGAACTGTATGCCAGTCATTTCCATGTCATACTTTAACCCATCGGATTATTTAATCAATAGTCAGGCAGTATTGTTCACGTTAAGAAAATAAATTTGAAAGTTTCTTTTGATGGTCGGACAGTCATTACTATTTGAATTTCTTCAGAAACAATATAAACGCAGATACCTATAGACTGCGAACATCCACTTTACAACATCAAAATAAATGACCCATCGCATCGAAACGGGCCCTTGTACTGTATCCCCAGAAATATGACTGTTCCATTCTTACATTAAAAAAAGTGCCAAAATCTGTATCCCACACGTGTGCAATAAAAGTTTATTGTTATCACACATCCTAAAATGCCCTGAACAAACCTTAATTTTAAATGGGTGTGTAATAAGATTAATTACTCCACCTCCGACAAGCTACCACAGAAATACCACAAAGCGATTGGTTGAATAGGCGAATTCAGTACACGCCCACAGACCTGATATTTTTTAATACTGGATGTCCTCGAGTATGGGAAGAAGGCGTAGAGTTATCTCCCTTATATTGTAAACAAAACAAAATGTCGTCTGTTCGTGGCAAACGCATCACGGAGAACACCACCAGCTCTACATTTAATATAAACGTTCACAAATGATCAAGCATACACGTATGGACGTTAAACATTAAACATCGTTGTATTCTGTCATATGTTATTAAATACAACTCCGCTACAACAAGCGATTATCTTCATGCTGATTCACAATACATCGTTATTGTGAAACACTGACATCTGGGGACCTAGAACTCTAGATATAGGAGGGTGTTTCTTGTGTGGGGATGATCAGTGGGCGTTCACCATTGTGGCTGTAGGGTCATCGGTGTGGTAAATATGTTACATAGTCTCTTAATGGACCGGTACGGGATGAGACAGGGATCAGTAGAATTTGTACCAGGGTTTCGCCTGTGGCTCGCCCAGGTATAAATTCTACTGACCGTGTCTCATCCCGTACAGGTCCATTTGTACCTTATAATACCGCAGTATTTCATTTGAGGTCAACAGCGTGACTGAAATACATATTGTTATTGGGAAGACGATCCCACAAAGATCACGCGTTTCATTCATACTCTTTTGTTTTCGATAATTTTCATGCGAATCTGGCCGACAAGCATTTTTTCTGACATTTATTAATGATTAGCCCATTTAATCGGCGAATCATTAAAGAATGTCAGCCTTCTCTACTAACAATTTGTTACAGTTTCGTAAAAAAAAAATCAGCGGAGTAACCTCAGTTATTTATTTTCCCATCGACCCATTTCGTGCATTACATTTAGTGCGTATTTGAATGGAACCAAGTCAATCAACGTGATACCTCTTTCCAAATCGACGACGTTTGGTCACGAGATCAACATCTTTCACTTCATCAAACGCCATGAGTTTCAGCTTTCCAATCTCAGCACCTGATTGTGGTCAATAATAACTAAAATAAGTTGTGAATATGTATATATACAACCAGTAGTGTAATAACCAGTAATGTAATAAACTGAAACAGTAGTGTAATAAACATAAGTGAAAATCAACAATATTTCAATAAAATTTTATAAAGATTTCGGGTGGCTCAACTTATTGTTTTGGTATATCTTATTGAATTCTAATCATTTGGTCACAAATCTAAAGACGTTTCGAGTCAAATATCATTTGATTGGTTCAGCACTGCGTCGGGAGGTGTCTTCGTGTTTTTATGTGCATATATTGTGGTGTTTAAGGTAACTTTCAGCATCTGTGGATATATGTCTTCTGCAAGTTAAATAGAAGTTCAAAGTTGGTCAAGAATTAATTATGCGGGGCCAATGCTGTAAAACATTTACAATTGTATTTTCTAGAATTGTATTTCTAGTTATGACTTTAAATGGGTTACAATGAAGTATTAGCATTTGCAAAGATCTGGCAATTTGCCAGTTGGCAAATTGCCATATCTTTTAAAATGCTAATGATTCATTTTAGTCAGGTATTTTAGTGGGTAGAAAATACAATTCCAGCATTTGTAAAAGTTCTAAATTATTGGCTCCTGGTAAGAAGAAACTTCCTTCATGTATACCAAGCACGATAGCTCAGTGGTCAGAACATTCGATTTCACACCAAAAGGTCCACGGTTCGATCCCAACCAATGGCTACTGCGTTGTGTCCTTGTTGAAGGCACGGTGGCGCTGTGTACTAAGGTGTGCTGCACTTGCTTTCAACCAAAAATAGCCCTGCTTATGAAGAGATAGTACATTGGAGAATCCTACAGTTGCTCGGCGCTGATCAGAGGTTCTCTACGGATTGTACAGATCCTTTCACTAGTAACACTATCCGTCACCTGGTGACCCTGGCTGTCTAAAGTGTCGTTAAACCCCAATCAGTGAACCCCGGCCATGAAAAGTCAGTCAACCCGGGGTACGAAAAATCAAGTCTTGTGATACCACAAAATGTTTTCAGGGTGACTAGAATTTTTTGATCTCTTGCGTTGTCTACATTTATAATTTTAAATATGCCCCAGACGGATCTCTAAATATCTTCATCACCTCCACCACGCTTCAGTCGCTAAATCGCAATGTGTGTTCTTTCTTGGTCTGGTTGGCTACTTTGAAAGATACCACAAAAGACCCCATTCTTATAATAATGAAGAAATGTGAGTACCACTCCCGCAAGCACACAGTCTCAACGAATATCTTTCAGTTGCCAACCAGACCGAAAAGGCTGTGCATTTCGATACAGCGACTGTAACGGGAAGGACTGACGGAGATCTTCAGAGAATCTCCAATGGCGTATTAAAAATTACAAATGCAGACAACGCAGGGATCAGAAAATTCGAGTCCCAGTATCCGACACATTACCAGCCACGAGTTACCCGCAAAAGGATCTGACATCTTATGCCTGGGGAAAGCGTTCACTAGCTAGCACAGTATTACCATACATAGTTACCGAGTTCTGAATTTGTACTTATCACGTAGCAGCGATATAGCTACAGATGTCACAGTATTCATCCAAACAATAAAACTTGAATTAAATGGCCCTATGGGGCCCAAAAATTGATGCAGCTCAAAACGTTTTGGTGCATGAAATTTTGCGAAAATGATCAACAGGCGAAATGCATCTGACTGAATGCACTACCGGTATACTGAACTGCTCTCAATGTGGACTTCCTGGCAGTCCAGATGGAGACATTTCGATAAACCAGCAGTCTAGTCTGCATTTGATCGCCGCTCAGATGCAAACAGCGTTCTGTCAGTTTGAAATATCAAAAGTTTCTGGCATTGCGTCGAACTATGGTCGGCTCGATCGCCAACACCCCCCCCCCCCACCCCTTCCCCACCCCCCGTGCAACCCTTTTTTCGAATGAGCGACGAAGATGACATTAACCCTTTACCCAACGCAGACAATATCAAAAGTTATTATTTTAAAAATAATTTTTCAAAATTTTTAAAAAAATTTCAACAAAACCATATTATGTGACCCCTAATTGGAACGAGCTCAAAGAGCTCGTTCCAATGAGGGGACACATGATATGGTTTTGTTGAAATATTTTGAAAAAAAATAATTTGTTCAACTGTTCAGTTTGCATATTACGCGGGCGAATGCGGGCGATTCATTAGGTAAAGGGTTAATATGCTATCGGACTGTTCTCGGTGTGGAGTGCAATTGATCGTCCAGATGCAGTGAAGGAGCATTATTTCGGTTCGAAAAATCTAACTTTTCCCCGGTCCCCCCCCCCCCCCCCCCCCCCCCCGGTAACCTTTCTTGACAAATTCCAACATGTGCACTACTGGTCCAGTTTATTACACCTAAGGTTATTACACAACTGATAACCTATTTGGCCGGAACCTAAATACGCACAATTCAGCCCGAGCAAGCCATGTAACTTCAAGCAGGGTTTGCTGAGACTTTCTGTTGGAATGAGATACTTTGGTTAACATGAAATTTGAATGGATTGTATTTAACACATACGCCGCCTAAAGCGACAATTGTCATCTATTTTATGATGATTATCGGCACGTTCTGGTATGCGTAAATTAAACCTATCATCTAAGTAATTGTTGGAAAGTGCTCAGGGAGATCTTCACACAATTTATCATGTGACAGTGTTTCAAGTATGTCATAAATTTCATTAAGCTTCCTCGCATACAGGGTGACATAGAGGTCGTCCATATATGGCTAAAGTGGGCGTGCCAGTAAAAGGGTTAAGACATGTTATACTATTTTACAATTTTATCACAGGCGATTTTGGTACAATGCTAAAACGTCACAGGCTCGTCTACTGGGGTTTTCCGAATGCAATATGATGTTTCGTCGACCAGTGTGGATGGATGACTCATTTTTCGATGGCAGACTTTTGCTTTTATTCAGTCCACAATATTTGACGTGAAGAGATGATTGCGAGAGGAACAAAATGGTAATACTGAGGAGCTCGGGAATAAGCCACGGTCTTATTTGTGTTAAAATGGCATAAATACAATAAATTTATAATTGTATTGGTAGAGTGTAGATATCTGAGACAATTGCCTTGATGTCAGTACTATTTTCTTAAACAGGTTGAGACGAATTTTCATATCTCCATGAAGTGGTTCCGCGCGTGGTGAATGTATTTATTTTTTACTATCGATTGAACTTTATTATTTGCAGTTTTCACAAAAAACTGATTCTCTTAAATTCTGTGTATTAGAAATGACATAGAGTTCAAAATGTCATTACAATGAAAGTTCAGAAGTCTCCAGCGCCCACAAGAAGATATGATACCTATAATAGTTATTCTATCCTAATTTTCTGCTGTATTCTTAGTTAAACTTGTGGGGTTTCGGAAATTATGCATATTTCGCTTCAGTAAATATCGTTTTTACGGCAGAGACAGGGGTGGTGCCAGGGATTTCTCGACAGGGGGGCTGACTTCTCCGACAAGGGGGGGGGGGTGGGGGGGGGGGGGCTATAACATTTGACCTCCCAAACGAAGGGAAATGAGTGAAAATTGGTAAATTTGAGAACCAAAATAGAAGCAAATTGAGTATGTTTGTTGATTATTTAACCCTTTACCTAACCTGAAAAGTAGACGACATTTGCAAAAATAATTCTTGAATAACTAATTTTTTTCATTTTTTTCTCAAAAACGTAGGTTATGACCACTCGTTGGAAATTAATTGGCGATTTTTGAGAATAGCGCTGGCCGGTTTTCCCGTTACCTAACTAAAGGGTTAAAGTAAACATATTATAATAAGGTCGGGAAATATTTCATCTATAAAGCCAGTTTGACGAACTACATTAAGGAATTTCGTGAGAATCACTATTCTCTATCAAAGTTCCAGTGCCGCACGGGTTCGAGACTGACAAGACGAGAAATCTACATTCTATTGACGGAAATTTCTCGTGAAGTAGGGTTTACCAGACTCTCCGACGGACTGACTAAAATTCTCCGACGGGGGGGGGGGGGGGGGGGGTGGTGGACCTCTCCGACGGGGGGGGGGGGGGGGGGCTGTAGCCACCACTGGACAGAGAACATAAAAGCAGACCAACTATTTAATAGTGACAGTGACAGACATGCATTTGGTGTAGTTTGTTGTGCGTCGAAAGTTACGCCAGCAACTCGCTGTCTTTGTTAATTGTTTTGTGTGTTTCGTACGTCGTTATGCATAGTTCCTTTAAAAAAAAATCCAATAAAACATATCATTTTACACCAGGTGTTTATACACCTTGACATTTGTTTGTCTCTTTTAAGAAAGCTGTATCACAGTTAAGTACGTGTCCGATTATTTTATTCAGATTCGAGGTCTTGTCTGCAATCAATATTGCCGACTCATCGCAACATTACCTCCAGACAGGATCACGACTCCGATAAAAATCCCCGGTCTTGCCCCTGATGGTGATAATTTATCTAAATTGTACTTATTTGTCATTTTATAATGGAATATAGAGGATAACCACTGATTTTGAGTAGGCACCAGAACTAACACATGAGTGATTGTCACTCGTGAAAATATAGAATAAATAGGTACCAGGGCCTGTAATCAGATTTAAACCACGAGTAGGATAAGATTTAACCACGAGGCTCTGCCTCGTGGTTAAAACCCTTATCCCACTCGTGGTTTAAATCTGATTACAGACCCTAGTACCCATTTGTTTTATTTATACCATGCTCTTAATAAATAATCGACTTTGTCACTTCAAATGGAGAAAAACTATACTTTCTATAGCAAACACCTGGGGTTTTTGTTTATATCTGCGCCTGTGGGTAGTACTTCCGGCTGTAAGTGAATGCTTGATTGACAGCTAGACCCAGTCAAAGTTGATTAAATTCACCTTACTTTTCAGTCAAATTATTATCAACAATTCTTAAATTTTATTTTAAATATTTAATTACAGATATATTAAACTTAATAAGTCATTCACGTCGTAGATAGTACCAAAAAACGTCGAGTGTTTGAATGAAACATCGCGTTGTGTACTACTATATATGTGCAATTTTTTGTAGTGGAATTTCCATTGAAAACGTTTTAACCACAGTAGAAGCTTTTCACCGATAGTGGGGTTAAAAAGCTAAAAATTAACATACCAGCTTTTCAAAGGTAGTAACAGAGGTGTGCATGATATCAACTTCAGCTTCCTTGCTGGCTGTCACGAGCGGAATAATTCAGGTAACAGAATTAAAAACAGGTGATATTCCTTTTATTATATGTATTGTGATGTTTTTACTGCAATTCAAATATGTTTTAACACCGACAATGCGGTGATATCGATTTATACTTATGACGAAATGCGCGTCACTTCCGGATATATATTGTCTTATATCTATCGTGATATTAGAGTGGTGGCTGAGTGGAGTAGTTAAGTCCGCTGGTCTCTCGTGCCAAAGGTCCCTGGATCGATCCTTGGTCGGGAAAAGTTATCGAGGTGTCCGAGCACTCTCTGTCTGCATCGAGTGTGGGATTGATGCTGTCCCAGCGTACCGTCCTATCGGGTGTGGACGTTAAATGGCTGTCATCTGTGAGAAGAGAGACACACTCCGTGCAGGTTAAAGATCCCTTCGTAGTATTGGAGAAGAGCGAGGCCACGGAGTTGCCGCTGTAATGGTCATCTCACACACCTTCTCCGTTGGTTTATGGAGAGGTGTTAATATAAGTTGCATACCTTGCCACCAATCCTTGTAAAATGAATAAGCTTAAAATTATCGTGATATTTGATATCGAAAAATATATGTTAGATATCACATGTTCCCTGTTTTATGAGGTAGCATATACAAAATGCACATTTCTTTCTTAATCATAGGTGTGGCGGAATCAACAGATAACAGAGACGTCACTAACTGTTTTCTGCAAATTTGCAGAAAGCGACTATTGCCACCTATTTATGATGATGATTATTTGTACGCTTCGGTTTGCGGAGATCAAACCAACCTGATAAATTGTTAGATGTTAGAAAGGGTTCTCTGATAGATGATAGAGTTTCAAGTATGTCATAAATTGTATTACAGGCGTACATAGAGGTTCCCCATATACGGCTAAAGTGGGTGTGGCAGTAAAAGGTTTAAACCATTTACTTAATACGAATAGAAGACGTCACTTGCCAAAAAAAGGAGAGAGCCCTTTCCAATAATTAATCAAATGATAAAGTTTCAAGTATGTCATACATTTTAATAAACTTCCTCGCAAGTAGGCGTTCCTGAAGGTCCTCCCATATATGGCTAAAGTGGGTGTGGTAGTGAAAGGGTTAAATGCACGAGCTGAACAAAGCTTTGAATAGATGGACCTATGGAATAAAGGGGGCCATATCATCGTTACCACGGGCTATGTCATCAATGACATTTATAAAGACAGAAAGAATGTATGTCCGTATAATAGAAGATAGGGTGCTTCTGGGATGTTCCCACCCATCTCTCCCGCCGTAAACACACACACACACACATTCATACACATCCCAACTCCGCATTCACCAATCTTCCGATGTCTCCTCTGATCCTTTACAAAAATTACGCTTAACAGGATCGCGTGGTTGAGTTTTTGAAACACCTACCCAACAGAATGGTGGGATTCCAAAATTCTGGCTTACATACGGTACGTGGAGAGTGGATAGTAACTAAATCACCCGTGGAGTGGAGTTATCGCCCAAAGTATTCCTTTCAAATTCAATTCTGTACATATATACAAAAAACACAAGCATTGTTTCAGCCAATGGACCTCCCGGGTTTAACCCGGAGGTCCATTGGCTGGAACCTTGCTTGTGCTTGTTATGCTTGGAAACAAATTTGCAATTATTGCTTGAGTGGAATATCCACTCCGCGGGTGATTTAGTGATAATACACCCTCCACGTACGGTACGGACATATTCAACGTACAAGAAGAATGTTAACCCCCGATATATCCGGGAAGCTTCATTTACAAGGAGAACTACTGAATAAACCAACAATGAGGGTGGGTTTCTTCAAGAAGCATTTCTAGAGTATTCTTTGGACTGGAATACACGGTCTCAGATACAAGACGACTACCCCTGCTTCCTCTTCCAGTTACCGGACATCAACAATATTGAGCGTTACATAGACTGTAGTGGTGGTATACATTCTTTTCTGTCCTGAAATGAATGTTGATAATGTTGCCATGTGAAACGAACCCCGAATTTCGAATTGCGGCTGAGATATGTCGTATTCTGCTGTCGCCGGTCTACTTTCCGGATCATCGTTTGCAGGCTATTCAACTTTGCGCTGCAACTTCCCTTCCTATTGGGATTTTATATCAATTCCGAATTATGTCTTAGTTTCTTTACGGAAAATGGACACCATAAAATGCTATTATCAATGTGAAACTGAAAAGTACCAATAGCTTACGGCTGAAAAGCTGCGTATAATCTTTTTTCTGAGAGTCGGAAATCGGAAGTCTGTATCCCCAGAGGTACACTCAGAGAAACATTATCTTCTGATCTAATTGACCGACCATACTGTCTCGAATGCTAAGCACTGCCTGGTTTTACAAGAAAAATTAATTAGTCCGCAGACACCTAAGAGTAAGAGCATTTATTAGTGCCCAGAAAAAGACAAAAACCTAGTTAAAATTCCACTCGTGTATTTGGGGAGTGTGAGAAGACCACAGTATTGATGACAAACCAGCTTCGTATTTGTCTAAGTGAAAACAGCAGTGTACGGTTCATATGAACTGCTGATCTTTTAGCACTCCTTTGGACAGTGCATTGTTGTCGGGAGACGCTCTTGAGTTTGGAGGTAACAGGGACGCAAGTCTCTATTTTGCTAGAGCATATTTCTTCTAGTACGATCCGCATACCGAGGGCCTTTTAAGAGAAGCCTGAACAGGAAGTGTAGGGTACAGGGGATACGTACCTCCTCGAATTTTTTTCCGCAGACATTCCTCATGATTAAACGACCACTTTTACAATTTGAGACCACCCAAATGTGTCAGTAAAAGGTAGTTCTGTACTACATTTACTGTAGGTAGAAAAACTATTTAATAGTATTTTAGCCAGTGAATTCCACCTTCAGCCGGTTTGATCTAATTCGTTTACTTTAACCATTTTCCAACCCGAAGGGTAGCCGAACGTTATAATGGTCGCCTATGGGAAAATATTTAGAGCTCTGATACCGACAGGAAATGTGTTTTTGGCCATTTCTGGCTTCCAAACCTGATTTAATTGTTATTTTCTGAGCTTATTTCACATTTGAATGTTCGTTGGGGGACTACACACCTTACAGCACTGTTTCATTGTTTTGAAAAGTTATATTTTTGAAAAATATTTTGGGGGCAATGCCAGTTTTTAAGCCCATTTGACAAAGTTTGGACACTTTTTTTAAAAGAACAAATTTTCGATGTTTTTGACTCAACAAAAGCGAAAAGTTGAATTCTAATGCAGAAATGCCCTTTTTTTTTATCTCACTGAAGTGGTAAAATGTAACTTTGGTATGGTTTGGGTATGATTATAGGTATCGCTGCAGTAAATATTGGAATTAGAGTTACCCGCCTTGAAATGTTGCAATCTCGCAAAATAAGCAGCCTTGGTAAAATATTGTTTCAAGAAACATTTGAAACATTCTATTGACATCTTGCACTACTGTTGAATATTCCAGATAAATAAAGAGGGTGATTTGATGACTTTTGTACCTAAAAAATACAATTGACTTTTGGTGTGGTTTTGTTAGAAAGTCCCTGAAAAATATGTGCACGTGACCGGTACTTCCCTTTGTGTCAGTTGTTCTCTCTTAATTGTTGCATGACCCCCTGTTTTCAGGTCAGAACAAGTTGTCTAAAGGGCTGTTCTTGACAAAGATATATTTGAATGCCAAAATTAAAAAGATGCGATCATATTTTTTTCACTTGAACGTTATAATGGTGGTCTATAGGAAAATATTTATTTCTGTGATATCTACTTATTCTACTACAGACCCATTATTTATGAAAAACCTTCGCGATCGCTTTAATGAAGACAACTTTCACAGAAGACAAAATCCTAATATAACTATTGACAGTGAGAGTGATGGTCCGTAACTGGGGGGTACTTAATTTGCGACGTAGGACACGCCGGTAAATGCAGATTATCATGATAATGTGCATGTCCCGTGATTTGCATCAGATTCTCGGTGGTGTCCAAAAATGAGATCACAACTCGCCGGCAAAGCCGGTTCGTTGAGATCCCATTCTGGACACCACCTCGAATCTGATGCAAATCACGGGACATGCACATTATCATGATAATTCATGTATCTAACAATTCTGTCACATAAACAGATTAAATCTAAAATCATTAATAGAGTTTTGGGACATAATGATGGGCGAGAACAAGTTAAACAAGACCCATTTTTATGGAACTGCATTGTTGTGCTCTCTAATAAACAATGAGTAACGCGGTCATCGCAATTTTCAAAGTTGCGCTGTCAAATTTTTCATTCTCAGTGTCACTTAATACGATGTCACGATTGACTTTACGAGTGTGTAATATTGAATTGTGCAGTTTCTATTTACTGTGTGTGTGTGTGTGGGGGGGGGGGGGGGGGGTAGTTCATTGACTATTAATAGTTCTGTCTCTTACTGTAAGGTATTTTGTTTCGTTTTGTAAGCGATCAGCTGAATCGATCACTGAAACGCACATAAAATGTATCCATACGCCTGTTATGATAGCCCGTGGCGTTCCCGGAAACGAGTCGTCCATATGATACGGAATCAGAATGAGTCGTAACATGATACGGAATCGGAATACATTATGTGATACGTACCGTTTATCGTTGTTTTCAGGCCAGAATCTATATCATTGTTACATAATTCGCCGTATTTGTTGATTTTGTTATCCATGGTGAGTAGTTCCATATAAATTCTCATAAAACTTATTATTTGACACCCTAAATTACCAAAAAGCGACACTAATTATTGCCATGCCGTTCACTGAGTTCCAATGTGTTCTATGTGCCTACTGGCACATAGAACACATTGGAACTCAGGGGACGGTACTGTAAAGACAACAGTAGTATGTCATGCACGTTTGAGGGATAGGTTGGATGATCTCATTTGGATGATCTCATGTGACGTCGTAGTCACGTGACCCAGTGGCGCCATGTTGTGTTGTCATGGTAACCCGCGTGAGCGGCCATGTTGTGACGTCATCCCCATAGTGATACGTGGTGTGAGTGCGCATGCGCAGCGCGTGTTGTTAGGGTGATACGTGGTTCCGTCGTCCATTTTGTATACTGGAAGCCGCCATCTTGGTTTCTATGGTAGCACGTGATTGCTATGTTACCAATGGCTTCTAACAAGACAGGGGTATGTTCGGGGGGTGTGTTCCTTTGTACAGGAGTATTTTCTGGAACGACTTCCCTGGATAATTACCACAAACAACCCGACAATCCCTCCAAATCACCAAAATCCATCCAAAATCACCGAAATTGACTTTATTTTCCCAATTTATCGGCTTAGCACGTAGTGGTATAGAACTTTTCCCATTAAAAGACACGTTCCTGTGGTCATTACCCAGATCTCTGCTTCTATCTATATATGCAATAGTTTACGTCTATCTGGCCATGTTCCTTTGTTCTAGAGTATACTCCAGTAGCGTAGAAGATCCTATTAGTTGGAACAGCTTTGCTTATTATTACTATATTTAGCAATTTCTGGTCTATTCTTGTTAGTTCTGACCCTATTCCGAGTACTCTTGTTGTTTCATTTATCTAGATCATTTATAACCAATAAGACTGCTTGCTTTCCCATAATCTGTATACAGAGTTATCCCCCTTGTGTATAACAAAAGCAGCCCCAAAGCCAATAAGCTATCGAGGGATATTTGGAATAGGTATGTTTTGTGGTACAGGTAATAGTACCCTCAGATAAGTATCCTCTAAAAGGTATCCTCGATAGGTATCCTCAAATAATACAATATCTGGGCCATAGGTATCCTCAAATACTGAAATGAGTCGAAGAGTCGTTCAAGGAGTCACTCGATCGAGCAATTGCTCGTTGGCTCATTTGTTCGATGGGATTCGAGTCATTCGAGCAATGACTTTTCAATAACTGATCGATGGCTTATAAGGGATATTTGGGATAGGTATGTCTTGTGGTACAGGTAATAGTATCCTCAGATAAGTATCCTCTAAAAGGCATCTTCGATAAGTATCCTCAAATAATACAATACCTGGGCCACAGGTATCCTCAAACACTTAAATGAGTCGAAGAGTCGTTCGAGGAGTCACTCGAACGAGCAATTGCTCGTTGGCTCATTTGCTCGCTGGGATTCGAGTCGTTCGAGCAATATGCCGAGTCACTCGATCGAGCAATCACTCTAAGGCTCATTTGCTCGATGGGCTTCGAGTCGTTCGAGCAATGACTTATCAGTAACTGCTCGATAGCTTATTGGCTTTGGGGCTGCTTTTGTTATACACAAGGGAGATAACTCTGTATACAGATTATGGGAAAGCAAGCAGTCTGATTGGTTATAAATGATCTAGATAAATGAAACAACAAGAGTACTCGGAATAGGGTCAGAACTAACAAGAATAGACCAGAAATTGCTAAATATAGTAATAATAAGCAAAGCTGTTCCAACTAATAGGATTTTCTACGCTACTGGAGTATACTCTAGAACAAAGGAACATGGCCAGATAGACGTAAACTATTGCATATATAGATAGAAGCAGAGATCTGGGTAATGACCAAAGGAACGTGTCTTTTAATTGGAAAAACATCATGGGATAGGGATCCAAAAAGGGATTCTGGGAGAATTCTAAGCCAGAACATTACTCCTGTTCAATCGAACGCACCCATTTGTACCCCTTTAGTACTATACCACTACGTGCTAAGCCGATAAATTGGGAAAATAAAGTCAATTTCGGTGATTTTGGGTGGATTTTGGTGATTTGGAGGGATTGTCGGGTTGTTTGTGGTAATTATCCAGGGACGTCGTTCCAGAAAATACTCCTGTACAAAGGAACACCCCCCCCCCCCCCCCGAACATACCCCTGTCTTGTTAGAAGCCATTGGTAACATAGCAATCACGTGCTACCATAGAAACCAAGATGGCGGCTTCCAGTATACAAAATGGACGACGGAACCACGTATCACCCTAACAACACCCGCTGCGCATGCACACTCACACCACGTATCACTATGGGATGACATCACAACATGGCCGCTCACGCGGGTTACCATGACAACACAGCATGGCGCCACTGGGTCACGTGACTATGACGTCACATGAGATCATCCAAATGAGATCATCTAACTTATCCCTCAAACGTGCATGACATACTACTGACAATTATCGCATTGTGATTGGTTACCTTGTCGGTCTGCAGACAATTATATTTTTACCCAGATATATGTTTACAGTTGCAGCAATTAGGTTACCGAACTACATAAAATCGCGCGATGTTCTACGTAGTTTATGGGGATAAATCCCTCTTGAAAATTTAACCTTGAAGTTGATTACGTCTAAAAATCATGTTATGGTTTGATATTGAAAAGAAAGCAACAAATAGACGATTTGCGAACCATACAGATCGAAATTAGTGGTAGCAACACAAACTATAATACTACACGGAAGTCCAGTTTAGAAAATCACTGTACTCAGAAATGTTTCTTCGTTTCATTGCAATTACGATAGCTTATATGACAAATTCGTGATAGGGGTCTTTCAAAGAGAACACAGCTCACACCTACCCTGTCCTCCGAGCCTGTGGCGCAGTGTAAATCAAATTATGTCATGGTACATGTAACTGTTTACCCCACCAAATACTTGTATAACTAATATTGGGCACATGTATTATCACCGGAAATTTGTTTCTGGTTGTCGGTTTTGCCTAGCAGCAATATCAACGACTCGTCACTTAAAGGCGACTGACTCCTCGAGCATATCACTTTAGGGAGGATAGAGATCATGTATAAATTTCTGTCATACTCTTAATGATATTAATTTGTTTTCCCCAGTTCCTCATTCTCGGATCACCAGCTCATCTGTGACAAACAGCTTAATCATTATCCTTTTGAACCCGAGAGGACGCTTTTCCGGTCCTGAAATCCGATACGTCATGATACGTCATACGTTCATTAAGTAGGATGGCTGCTAAGTGTGGATAGAGCAATCAATATTTTCAATAAATATGGACTCTTCAATGGCTTCCATTGAACTGACATGGACGATACTACCCGGATTCAAGGGGTTAACTTAAAATGGATCGATAAACAGGCTACATTGATTCTCGATACAAAACAGCAAACTGGCAAAAGATAACAATGTTGCAGTTATATTCAGGTTGGCGTATCTTACATTTTCTTCGGTTGATAAGGTTAGCTTCACTCGTTCTTATTTCTGTACCAGCAATGATTATTTTCACCGTATATTTGGACTTTTTTATAGGGAAAACGCCGCTATTAAAAAGGTTTCCGTTTAGAAAACCAAAAATCAGTATGGGAAATTACAGTTCCATAAAATATTGAACAGAACGCGCGCGCTTCTATTTAATAGATTAACACGAAAGTTATAATATGAATGAATTTGACTTTTTACGAAAGACTGCAGCTAAAAGTCAAGTCAACGCACATTGGCATATTCGTTGTCATATATTAGTGAGGACGACCTGCTTCACACAAATAGTTAATGAATTAAAAACGGTTCTTTAGCGTGTGGAACTTATTGTTTTGTGAATTACCAACAAAAAAGACGTGTTAACTTCCTGCACACTGATGTCGAAATATCATTAGCTCGAGCTGCAGATTTTTCCCATAATGCAATTAGGAATTTAAACAATTGATTCGTGCTTGACAGAGCCTAAAACAAGACTGGATTAGTTAAATTGCTTCTGGCATTATGGAAAAAAACTACTGTTTGAAATTTGGTTAATTTGAAAGTGTGCGGAAGGTTCGATTTGCTCTTTCAATACTGACATTTAACTGTTCACCTAAAATGACTAGAAGAGAACACTAAAAATTTGAATTTTGTGCCCCTAAGCATACCTTATTGCCCCTCAATGGAATGCGCTCGAGGGGTCAAATGCTATGCTTTTGAGAAACAAAATGAAAGCATCCATAATTTGATAGATGATTTAATGAATAGCAATCGCCGGATATTGTCGTTACGTCAGATACAAGGTTAGCATTGTGTAGAAAAAGATGCAAGGGCTTATTTTTCGACGAGAATCCGAGAATCGATTCTCACAAAGCTTCATGCAAACAAAACGGCGAGGATCTGTGCAGATTATCGCTGTACGCCTGTTTTGATTCGCGAGAAAAGAATTGAGTCCATTTAACTCTCCACCAGCACATTGACCAATGCACGGCTGACGTGACTTGAAATATCCTAACACTTTATCAATAAAATTGTACAAATATGGCTGTCATGAGCCGGTGTGACAGGAATGATAGTCCGTAGGAACGTTAGTCCCTCTGGACTATTATTCCGCGGGATTATAGTCCTAGGTCTAAGATTTCTAGGAATAGTAGTCCGGCGGACTACTATTCCTAGAAATGTTAAACCTAGGACTATAATTCCGCGGAATAATAGTCCAGAGGGACTAATTTTCCTACGGACTATCATTCCTGTCACACCCGGTTCCAATGACATCCATATTTGTAAAGTTTTATTGGTAAATATTGTTTCTTTTTCTTAAAATAATCAAATTGAGTTTTAAAAATTAAAAAGGTATTTTGGGTAAAGGGTTAACAAACGTTATCAGTATGCAACACGGGTTCAAACATGGGGGCCTCATGGTATCCTGTGACACTCATGGTAGGTATGGATTCTCGCAACAATTTTCGCGAGAATCCAATTGGTTCTCCCAAATTTAGATGAAATATAAGTCCTGGATGCATCCTCGTCCCCACATATAGTCAGTGAACAGTGCACGTACATAGACAACCATAGACACAAAAACACAGAATAACAGACAAAAACAGACATATGTATAATGGGCGCACAAATATGTGATACTTAGTGCACAAATATGTGATACTTAATTCATATAGACATGGAAATTGATCAACCCAATACAGTCAGTACATCTGTTCATATTCACAAGTCCGCATGTGGTCGTCTTTTCAAGCTAACCTAAACTATAACTAGATTTATTTTCGGTGATCTCATTAGCGGCATAATTGGAGATTCATAAAACAAGACCTTGTTTGAGTTTCATTGTCACCGTCTGTTTCTAACACGGGTATACTCAACTGCACAAGGGTGTGGGGATTTTGAACATCTTCCAAATTTAAACATGTCGAAAGCTCAGTATACATGTGATTACAAAGATAATCTTTGCAAATATACCATCTAACCAGTTACATTATCCGGATTTTAGTTACAGGCATATATTTTTGAACAAATGCAATTACAATTCAGTTGCGTGGAAAGCTTAAATCTTGTTGGTCCGGGTACTAGTTTTTTAAGCTGTTAGGACTATAAGCTTTGAGACCTCGCGTAGAGCGGACTTCAAAGCAAGTAGTGGTCGTTCGATTCGTTTAGAACAGCACATGACAAAAACCCGCATTCTCGTTATCTGGCTTAACCCTCTGCAATTTGATGTCAGAATGGCAAAGATTTCATCAGCAAATATTTCCCATAATTGATATTTAACGAAATATACGTTGTTTGACAGGGCTCAGTGAACTCTGTCAAACACGATATAAATACTTAAACAAGAGAAAAACAGAGAGATTGGAGAAAATTCTGTTGTACTACCAGAGTGCTTGGGGTTTATTAGAACTATGGAAGCATGGAACCTGGAGTCCTGCAATAATGGCTTTATGCGCAGTGATTTACGCTGACAGTTCTTCCACAGTTTTGTTCAAATAGAGAAAAGATGTAGTGGCGTATATATCTTGTTCCAATTATTGGTTAAAATCATAGATTGTCCGTCAAAAAGCAGTACTTTAATTAAAGCAGAGTGTGGTATTATATAATTATGCAACTCCAAAAAAAATTGGAAAACAATTCAAATTGGGTGTCTTTTGGACGCAATTTTAATAACTCTGGACCAAAGTAATGATTTTTCAGTGTTCCAATAGCGGGCATGAACTATTATTTAAGGAACACAAATCCCACAGAACCGAGAATATTCCTAGAAAGCCTTTGGTACAATGTCCATCCTTCCGCCACCAACTGTTTCTAAGCCCCTGAAAAGACCCCGCGTTTCAAACATACGTAAACAAAAGATTAATAGAATTACTGACAGATTTACAATACAAAATTCAGAAATCACGATGGTCAGTTGTACTTCTCTCCTTGTTGTATAGTCTGTTGGAATTAGCTGGGTCGTAATGTACTAAATCATGAATACCTCTTTGGAGGTATTTTGCTCTCGGAGTGTTTCGAGAACCACACTGTGCCATCGCTATCGCGCGAAGGTTATTATGTCTTCCCTCAAGAACACTATCAGAGCATAGTGCCATCAACGGAACGCATTAATCTGTCATTAGGCACCCGTATGTATTAGCGTTGTATAGATGTAGATATGATGCGTAACGGTGAGTTGGGGTATCTCACTCACGTCGACGGGGCCTGGAACCTTCCTTGTGTTACCGTGGATTATATCGTGTCCCCTCGTATCTGTGCTTATGAAAAATAATTGAAATACCAAAAACAGCGGGGCACCCATATTTAGCTTCCAGATCAGGAATACACACTGTATTATGCCTTGTTGGCTTGTGGGATCACATCACCAAATTGATGTCTATTGTATCGTATTCTCATGTACACTTTTTAACCCTTTACATTACCTGAAAAGCAGACGACACATGCAAAAATAATTCTTGAATAACTAATTTTTTTCATTTTTTGTCTCAAAAACATAGGTTATGACCCCTCGTTGGAACGAGCTCGACGAGCTCGTTCCAACGAGGGGTCATAACCTATGTTTTTGAGACAAAAAATGAAAAAAATAATGAAAATTAATTGGCGATTTTTGAGAATAGCGCTGGCCGGTTTTGGCCGTTACGTTAGGTAAAGGGTTAAAAGGGATAACCAAATTGTCGCTTTGGGCTGAAATTAAATCAAATTTACTGATACTTACGGTTTCCACTGAAGTGCATCGGTCGAGCAACAGCATCCAGCCGATCTAAGCTTAACGCAACAAGGATGTATGTCGACACAAACAAAGCAACAGCCTGCGTAAGAGAAAGAAAAGGGTAAACTTCACGAAATTGTTTGTTGTCATTTCACTTTACTTTCTGTTCAGAGTTGAGGTTATTAAAAATTCATCAATGTGTTAAATTAACGTATATCGTAAAATTTAACGTGACTTTGTAGCAGGCGTTGTTTATAAGATGCAGGAAAGGTATGTTAGAAACGCAAGCCTCGTTTACGAATTGTCTCATTTGGCTCCCACGAAGAGAAAGCTTCGCGTATGGGATCACCGTTCAATATGCCCGATTGCGCCGACTTTTTTGGATTTTTAAGAAGTTTGCCAGCTTTAGTGCCGAATGAGTATAACTCGGAACGCGGTTGAAAATTTAGAACAAATCCTATGCAACTCAAAATTCTTAGACGGTTCATTTTCTGATAGAATACAGGTCGCTGTTTGGTCTGTGTGTGGCGAAGATTTAGGAACTCAAGGTGAAAATGCAAGTTTACGGAGGAGGGTTTTGAAAACTCTTGATTGTGGCAATACAAGCCGAATCTCCTCTGCTATTTTTATTTTATCTTCCTACATGCAGGGTGAAGCTATGATCCCCGATATTAAAGGTGCGGAATGAATGAATGAATGAATGAATGAATGAATGAATGAATGAATGAATGAATGAATGAATGAATGAATGAATGAATGAATGAATGAAAAATGAATGAATGAATGTTTATTTGCAATATGTGAAATGCTCACATGCACAAATTAAATCATAATATATATGTTACAATTATATGAAGAAACGCGGTGGCTCAGTGGCAGACTGATGGACTTATATTCTAGAGGTCCCTAGTTTGATCCCCGTCCGGGACGACCCACGCTGTATCCTTGGCCAAGGCACTTTATCCCGGTTGCCTACATGGGGGCACGATGACGCCGTGTACTAAGGCGTACTGCACGCCGATGGTGCACATGTCTTCAACCGCTGAAACCCTACTTGAGCCCAGCTTGAACAGAGTTAGAATGTTTGAGGAGCTGACAGTTGCTCGTCGATGCTTGGTGGTTCTCTCCGGGTACTCCGGCTTCCTCCACCCGTAAAACTGTCACAGTCACGATTAGCCACTGTGCATAAGTATGTGACCTTAAACTCCAATAAATAAATAACAATTATATGAATGTAGATGTGAAAAAGCAATTACTTAGTTGGTTGCTTACATTGCGTGGTGATGGAATAGTCTGGATGGTTGTCTTCCTGTCAAATCCACAAGACAGGCTTTAGCAATTTTCTCAGACTGTAATTTGGATTGGTTAGTGACGTACAGTTAAAACTAGAAGTCCTGTCATGAAATGCACACAAATAGCCGCACGTTGATCTGCGCTTAGTCTACGCTTTATGACAATAGTAAGGCTATCTAATTCTGTACATATGACCTGTGCACAAGCACTGTTTCAGCCAATGGACCTCCAGGTAACCCGGAGGTCCATTGGCAGAAACATTGCCTGTTCTTGCCATGAGTAACCAGGAGAACCTGCCACGCTTTGGATGCTATTCGATATGACAATTGCGCGCAATTCCTACGCGCAAATTAAGTCTAGATAAGTGCACAGTTTGTGACAGTACTTCTAGTTTTAACTGTACAGAAGATCCTCGATCCAGGTTGCTGTTTAGGTAGACTTGCCGCGCCTAGTAGGTATTCTCTGTATATTTTCTGTACAGCACTTGGGAACATTTGGTTGAATGGTTTGGTGCAAATTTGTCAAACAGAACGGCAGAATACATCCAAAGGACCCATTTCTTTCATAATGATTAGATAGCGACAAATAGAGTCAATATAATGACTGAAACCTTTTCGTTTTGATGGAAGTCAGAATCGCGCTAACCTATTTCACCTTTAACGCGCCTGGGCTAATTTAATTGCGCTATAAAATACTGGAATCACTTAATTCAAAGATAGTAGTCAAAAGTCACTTTGTTTTAATCTACACGTTGGCATCTTTATGACATATTATCCAAATAAAGATAGTGTTATTGATCATACCGTCAGTTCATTTATAGATCCTTTGATTTCTTTTTGTGTAAGTTAATCTTGTTTGCTCAAATTGACAGCTGAAGTTGATAAAAACTGAAGGCTGTGACGAGGTTGCCAGATTCTTTCGTTTGACCCTTTTAACACGCTCCCTCTGTTATACTATCCAATATTTATATTTATTTATTGGGGTTTAAGGTCATATATTTCTGCACTGTGGCTAATCATGACGCGACAGTTTTATGGGTGGAGGAAGCCGGAGTACCCGGAGAGAACCACCGAGCAACGAGTAGCAACTGTCAGCTTCCCAACATACAAACTCCACACCAGCAGGGTTGGCAGTGGTTGAAGACAAGGGCACCATCGACGTGCAGTACGCCTTAGTCCACGACGTCACCGTGCCCCCAGATGGGCAATAGGGAATACTATCGAATGTAAATGTGTTAAAATGGTAGACATACCTTTGAATGTCAATCTTTATACACAATACCATTTGTAGAATCCAAGACACCCTCTCTCAGCCTAACACAAACACAAGTGAAGAGCATGCTTTTCTTATTCTTGACCTCATTACAGGAAGTTCTCAGTGTATTGATACTGAAATAGTTCTCTACAGGTACTGGGTGTTTAATACAGTTCTGTACAAATTAAGTAGTGCTTTCTGAATATCAACAAATGAGTTCTCAGACTTCCCTTCTGTGTGAATACTTAGCTATGGAATTTTCACTATTTATCGATGGCATTTTGTTCTTTTCTACATTATCTGTCCATGAACAGATGTTTTCCTTCTACGCGAAAGGCTTATACATACCCGGTTGAAAACCTTAAATCTTGAGGATGGAGGAGGTGACCAAAATTATTTTAACCCCTTGATACTTTTGTACGTCTTATTGCGTACGAAATCAAACAGCGCGTTGATACTTTGTGGCAATTTGTTTTTGTTATTATTTTTCGATTTTTTAAAGGTTTTAACCTCAATTCCTATTTTCTCCCAATAGTACTCAGTGACAACCGTCGAGCCAAATGTTATTACAACTTAAAATACTAATATAATCCTGCTGTCAAGACTTCTTAACTGGTCGAGTGCAAGACGCCACTATCGGTGCCTTCAAAAATGAGGATACCAGAGCAAAAGCAAACACTCTCCTTGCTTAAATTTCATATTCATTCATACACAACTAATATTTTGTTTATATAAATTTGTGTTATTACAAATTATTGGTGAGTGCCTGTGGGCACTCTCCAATAATTTGTAATAAAACAAGTTTTGAATTACAAATTCAGACCACCAAAAATAATCTAGCCCTCAACCAGTTAATTACTAATGTGAAAAATATCTTGTTATTTGTGCTTTCCGACGTTTGACGTCGGATTTTGAAAAAAACGTTGAAGAAACTGAATTCCCAGTGACGTTTGAACGTCAGGATAATTAAAGTCTCAAAGTGTTAATTTTATACTATAACTATCTTTGTTGTTAGGAAATTTCCTCCCATCACTGTAATAAACGTTAGGATAATATCCACGAATGGTTGGAATATCGCACCAACCATGAATAGCTATCACCTGGTATACGTTGTATCAGGTATTTCGCATTGAGCAAATGAGCTACGCGTACTGACAGAAAGCATAACCCGTTACAGCTGATCAAACATATTACTGCTTCTGTCTAAATCCGAACCTCCGACAAATGCTTGGGGAGATACCACGGTGTATCAAGGTATGTCCCAGAATATTGCATCAACGCCACAGTGCTTTGAAACGTACCCCGATTTTTGGCTGTACTTTATATTGGGTTCGCGATACTACTGAGATAATCACCACTACAAAGCAAAGCACAATGAACTAGCAATCCCTTTTGCTAATCTGGAACGCACCGCTTACTTCACACAGGGGTCACCTTCTCCATTAAGACAATCACCACTAGCCAAAGCGCAGAAATCTAGAATTAATCTTTTTCTGTCTTCTCACCCGGTGTTTTAAAGTATACAAAATACGTCAGATGTTCCACATTTACTTATTGTATCTTAGTGTTGTGGACAGTTACGCATTCAGTTTCAGATTTTGACGCTACCGGCATAATTATGACAATCTTGGTTCTCTTTCTTCCGTGGCATGTATCCGTCGACACGAACGCAATGAACTTGCCTGAGCTGATCGTCACGACATACATGAACGAACTCGAACTGTTTTCCGATGGGTGTCATCGTTCGTGTGGAACCGGCGCCCGTTAGTGTTGATGCCGAAAGCCGATTAAAACGACGCTTTCCTTTCTTTTAGACATGCGTACGCATCAGCTCATGGCACTACAAATCACAGGACGCCACTAACCGGCTCACTGCTGGGATATTTTTATATACAAAATCTATCCAGTACATGTTGCTTGATTGCATATTACAGAGGAGTGCCTATTAGCACTCTTCGGTGGTTTGCAATCGAGCAAATCTGTACAATTAATGCTTCGTTGGCTTCTGAGGCTGTATATAGAACACATGCCATAACGAGATCTTCGCAATAGAATCCTCAGTTTTCATCGTTCGGGTGGAACCGGCGTCCGTTAGTGTTGATGCCGAAAGCCGATTAAAACGACGCTTTCCTTTCTTTTAGGCGTGCGTACGCATCAGCTCATGGCACTACAAATCGCAGGACGCCACTAACCGGCTCACTGCTGGGATATTTTTATATACAAAATCTATTCACTACATGTTGCTTGATTGCATACTACAGAGGAGTGCCTATTAGTACTCTTCGGTGGTTTGCATTCGAGCAAATCTGTACAATTAATGCTTCATTGGCTTCTGAGGCTGAATATAGAACACATGCCATAACGAGATCTTTGCAATAGAATCCTCAGTTTTCTACATATACCGGATGGTGACTCGTTAGTGCTGATGTCGATAGCCCATTAAATGATCCTTTCCTTTCTCTTAAACTTGAGTGCGTGACAGTCACGGCATCTCAAATAGCAGGTCGCCACTAGCTGGTTCACTGCTGGAATATTTTTACACACAAAAACTTACTCAGTACCATTTGCTGGAGTGCAAAGTACAGAGGAGTGCCTATTGGTACTCTTTGGTGGTTTGCAATCGAGTAAATCTGCACTATTAAAACTCTCTATCACATAACCTCTATCTCTCTGCTTCATAGTGAATAGTGATATGCAACCAACCTGAGTTTAAGGTATGACAGTGCATTGCGTAATAACTGAGGTGTAAGTATTCCCTTTTTGTGCGAGATCTATTGGTATATCCCTTATTTTGTCAGGGAGGTTATAAATTTTAAGTTCACACCATAGAGTCGGTTGGGTTGGGGTCTGGCCCGGATCGGCTGGGTTGGGTGAGTGTGAACCAAATTGGGTTCATATTCGCCCGGCCCTGTTGATTTTGGGTCAGTTTTCGGCCCAACGGATTTTGGAGTGTGGACACAGGTGGAAGTCTTCCCTTTTTGTGCGAGGTCTTGGGGTATATCCCTTATTTTGTCAGGGAGGTTATAAATTTTAAGGTTACGCTCTGGAGTCGGTTGGGTTGGGGATTGACCCGGATCGGCTGGGTTGAGTGAATGTGAACCCAATTGGGTTCATGATCGCTCGACCCGGTTGATTTGGGTTAGTTTTCGGCCCGACCGATTTTAGAGTGTAGACACGCAATCAATTCATGCTCAGTTGACCGACAGAGAGACAGTTCCTGTTTTTTCGTATTTATCAAATATGTCGGAGCATAAATACAACAAACCCATGATAACTATTTCATCACTACTACTTCCACACCGCTTTCTAAAAAAGCTCCAGATCTTCCATTACTTATTAACTTTTACATTCCTGTTCTCATCTCCTTACTTTTCAGATTTCTCCATTAGCTGTAGTATTCGGGCTGAACCTGCGTGTAACACCAATGAAGGTATAACGATCCCACCCTTGGAAATTATACTTTTCTCTTTCAATCCATATGTAATTGATAATGGCTGATATCGTCACGTATAGAATAAGAGTGGGATCCTTACCTCCTGTTGCTCAATCTGGTGCTGGCCACAGAAAGCGCTTGCAATTTTGTGACGTGCTGTTTGTGAACCTGCTTTGTAGCTTTGGCCTAAGGGGGGTTACAATTATGTGCCTTCTCCTAAGTTTCCATGGCTATCTGGCGTGCCAGGAAAGTCATGCTGTCACCTTTTCTTCTAAAATAAATATAGGCGAACGTGAAGGACTTGCAAAATACCCCTGTAACTGGCTCAAGATTCTCTTACTCCTATGTGGCGACATAGAAAAGAATCCAGGACCGCGTCTTCAATCGTCCATATCATCCGAATTGATTGGATCGGACGAGGACGAGACAATTTCATCACAACGTCCTGACTTGACGTTGTTTCATATGAATATTCAAAGTATTAAACCCAAACTTGACATTATACGTTGCGAAATTACAAACTATGATATTTGCGTCTTTACTGAATCGTGGCTTAGTGAGGCCGATAGTAACTCCGACTTAGAGATTCCTGGCTACCACGAACCAATAAGATATGACAGAAAAACTAGAGGCGGGGGGATAATAATTTACATTAGGAATACGCTCTCATTAAAACGTTGTCCAGATCTTGAATTAGACAACTTGGAGTGCGTGTGGTTACAAGTCTTCAACCATAACAAAAGCTTTCTTCTTGGGTCATTTTATCGACCACCCAACACAGATAATAACACATGGGATTTGATCTCAACAACAATCGAACGGGCTTTAGACAAACAAATGCAGCATGTTGTTATTACCGGTGACTTTAACAATGACCAACTAACCTTCCAACGCGGTCCTGTTCAAAATATTCTACAAGAGTACAGTCTGCATCAAGTTATTAAAGAACCGACATTTTTTACAGAAACTTCGAACTCCTTACTTGACTTGGTAATGACAAATGACCCCGAATTCATCATTGGCCAAGACGTCGGCGATCCTTTTTATGCAGAACTTGTCCGCTACCACTGCCCAGTTATAGCCAAACTTAAATTTCCAACCAAGCGTCGACAGACCGTTCAACGCCAAATATTCTTGTATGCCGATGGTAATTTCGTAGACCTCAATCGTGAAATTAAGGAAACTAGTTGGGATGAAATTTTGGCAGTTCAAACCCCATCAGACATCGTTGATAAGCTAGTAACCCGTCTTAAGAATCTTATCGTGAAACATATTCCAAATAAGTTTATTACAATCAGACCAAACGAACCACCCTGGATGAACGTAGGAATTAGACGTCTTCTCCGCCATAGGACACGTTTACACCACCTAGCCAAGCAGAAAAATACCATGTCGACCTGGGAAATGTATCGTAAAAAAAGAAATGAGACAACATCTGCGATACGCATTGCAAAAAATAAATTCCATGAGAAAATTGAAAATACTTTGAAATCGCCCACTACCCATCCGTGTACATGGTGGAAAACCCTAAAGCAACTCTTTTCTAAACAATCTTCAGATATTCCAAATATTTTACATTTTGGCCGACTGTTATCTTCGGACGAAGAGAAGGCTGAAGCTTTTAACAAATATTTTTCCTCGATTTCAAGTGTTAACTCTTCTACTGCTTCACTTCCAAACCAGACGTTCAACCCCAGCCGCCCGACTATTGGCTTTATAACGCTTGAGGAAGAAGAAGTCGAGCAAGCCCTACAGGCAACAAAGCCTCGAAAGCGTGCCGACCTGATCAGATCAGCCCGAAAATACTTAAAGAATGCGCCACTAGCCTATCTAAACCCTTGACCAAACTTTTTAACCGTTTTCATGAAGACGGTATAGTTCCACAAGAATGGAAAATGGCAAATGTCATACCAATTTTTAAGAAAGTTTCCCCTGAACTTTTTGCAAATTATCGTCCAGTTTCACTTTTGAGTTGCATCGGGAAAGTATTCGAGAGATGTGTCTCAAAACGGGTGACAGAATTTCTTGAATCTAACGCCCTCCTGACAAGATTTCAATCTGGTTTTGTATTAAATGATTCTACAGTAACCCAGCTAAGTGAAATCTATAATACAATCAGTTGTGCCTTGGATGAAGGAAAAGAAATTAGGTTTATCTTTTGTGACATAAGCAAGGCCTTCGATAGAGTTTGGCACGAAGGATTGCTTCACAAACTCGAAAAAATAGGTATCACAGGACAGCTCCATACTTGATTCAGGTCTTACCTAAGTGGTAGACAACAACGCGTCGTTATTAACTCAGAAACTTCAAGGTGGGAAAATATAAGCGCCGGTGTCCCCCAAGGATCTATTCTCGGTCCTATTCTTTTCCTGATTTACATCAATGATATAGTTGATGATATCTTTTGCAATATTCGTCTATTTGCAGATGATACATCATTGTACCTCATTGTGCGGCGGAACTTCTAGCTAGGGACATAAATAAAATTGAGAAGTGGGCCAAACAATGGCTTGTAGACTTCAACCCCGCAAAAACAGAGTCACTTATAATATCTCGAAAGCAATCAGAAATTTCGCACCCATCTCTAACAATGTCACAAACAACTATCAAAGAAGTTGAAAGTCACAAGCATCTCGGTTTATCTATAAACAACCACGGCACATGGGGGAAGCACATTTCAGAAATAACATCAAAGGCTTGGAAGCGAATATATCTTCTCAGGAAGCACAAGTTCAAATTGGATCGTAAGACCCTCGAGAAGATATATTTCGCTTTTATACGCCCGGTTCTCGAATATGCTGACACAGTTTGGGACTACTGCCTTCTGACTGAGGCAGCTGAACTAGAAAAAATTCAGCTCGAGGCAGCGAGAATAGTCACGGGCGCAATGCGTAGCACTAGCAAAGCGTTGCTATATGCCGAAACTGGGTGGGAAACTTTGCAGACTCGCCGAAATAAACATAAGCTGAAACAATATTTTAAAATGTACCACCATCTCGTGCCTGAATATCTTTCGAATCTAATACCTAGACAGTCTTCGGAATCCCACACTTATAATTTGCGCAACAATTCTGATCTCACCATCCCTTTTTGTCGAACTAGCTCACATCAAAATTCCTTTATTCCAGCAACTACCAGACTCTGGAATTCTGTTCCCACAACCATCTGTGAAAACAACTCATTGAGTCAATTTGTTTCATTTATTAACAGCGACAGAATTCTAGTACCGAGTTTTTTTTATCACCACAAATCTCATAAATCCCAGATATATCATTGCCGATTACGTTTGGGTTGCAGCAACCTAAACGAACACCTGTTTAACAATCATTTGACCAGTTCACCCCTATGTGGTTGTGGGGAACGTGAAACAGTCCAACATTTCCTTCTTGAGTGTCCCCTTTATCAGAACAAAAGGAGCATTACCCTTGATACCTTGCCCTATACAACAGACATAGACAGTCTCTTATATGGGGGATTTCAGTACAATATTGACACAAATCGGTCAATATTTGAATGCCTTCATAAATTTATCGAAGCAACCGGTAGATTTGGTCGATAGTGAACTGAACTCACCAACAGTTAGGTATGGGGACTTTCTAATACTCACCATTCTATCATGGTGGAGGACGGGTGTTTGCTGGGGTGCCCTCGGGATGGGGATTCCAACCGCCGATTCTTCAGCTGATAGTTTTCCTGCCTTGTTATATTGTTTTGTATACATTAACTAAATAGCCGGATGGAGTCCACGTCCCGGGGCCGTCTGGGTTGTGGTCCACTCGTCACATACTGTTAGTACCCTTTCTGTGACTTGTTTCTAGACGACTGTTCGATAGCTACACAGAATACGGCCAACCCCTTCAGCCCGAACTACAGTACTTTCTTTCCCTTCTATTTCTATTGTCTTATGTACCCTTCTTACTCACTTTTGTTTCTCTCATCTTTTTAATGCAGAAAGGAATATATCACACATAGCGATATGTGTCAGTGGATTGAGTGTTTCGCCATGAATTGCTATTCTGTAAATTAGTGTCATATATTGTTTGGAAACAGCTTACATAAGCATTGAGCTTGCTGCTGGATCCATTTTCATGTTATATCCTATTCTTCATTAATGTTTTGTTTCTGTATTGTATTCCTTAACTGAAATAAAATACTGTTCATTCATTCATAACCCGTGTAGTGAACGTAGTTTGCATCGAGGCACACCATTCCGCATTTCGACATTAGCTTAAAGTTCTGTAACACAAAGACACGCATGATGAAACATTTAGTCTTGTATGACGCAATATGTATTCTGATGTGGCGCTTGATTCGATTCCTTTGCAGTGGTAACACTGGTTCGATTCAAGATGAATAACTAATACAAAACGCAGGGTCTTAGTACCTCACTAAAGGTGCTAGCCCACAGAGTTGCATGCAAAAACATAAAATTATATCTGTGCGTGAAACTCATCCAGCAGTTATTTAATATTTCCAAATGCAGAGCTCTGTGATAGTGATCGAGTATTTCTGGTTGTTTTCAACATATGTTGGTATCTCGTGTCTTCAGAGCCGAAGAAGCTGTATTACCCGAAGAGAATAACCGAAGAACTTCAGATGACTTAGAAATTTCGATTCACTAACCAAGCACCACTCCTGCTAGAGAACAGGTCTCGCAACGTGGAGGCTGTATGTTTTGAATGTGCCATATTCATTAGCACAACGTGCCACCGTGTCTCACTAGAGCATATGGGATGAGCTACCTTCCCAGGAACACAATGAAATACCCTCAGATACGTATCCCCACCCACTCGACCAGAATCCCAAAAGAGATTATCACTGTGACGCAGCGGCCGTATGCCGGCTAGATAAGGTGGACTACGGCTATGAGCGTTTCACTATTTACAGGGTGACGGATTACAAACACATGTGAATTGACTACACTAAACAATGTTTGCAGCTTTCAATCTTGATAAGAGAGAGATTATTGGTACCGCGATTATTGGTATGCCTTTAAAAAGGACTCAAAATTATCTCGAAACACTGAACGGGCAGTGAATGGGCAATGGCAATAATGCATTCGTCTGACATTATCAGGACCTAGCAAGAATATTGGATTTTAATGAGCTCGCCATATACATTCCGATTTATAACTTTTTTTTAACGCTGCAAACGAACTATACTAACCACAACTTAGCGGCTATTGGAGGTGTGGGGAATGAGAACATTTCTCATACACATGGCAAATGCTAATGCGTCTGTTTCGAATGTCGATAAAATGCCTGTTCGTTGTTTAATCAAATCAAACAGCAATTTGGAGCTCACGTTTCACATCAGCCGCGTACATGATACACGTGTTTTAATCGATTTACCTTAATTTTCTTCCAAGTCGAGTTTTTGGAGCTGTGTGGAAGATTCTCTCGGTGTCAGATAACAAATACACAAATGTCACTGCCAAAAACACAGATAACTCACACATATCACGTGACAAACATTTACGTGCAATAGGTATATTGTAAATGACCAACCTCGGAAGAATTCTATCTCTCGGCTGACGCCTCGATAATGATTCCTCAAGCTGACTATCTGCAACTTGTGTCTCAAGCACAGTGACCATTAGAAACGTAGCTTTTAGGACCCCACGTTTCCATCGAAATCAGTCACCATATTCAGCTATTCCACAGCCTTTCAATTCCATATTCAGCCCCAATTTTGCAAATAATCACCGCATAGTTGTTTTCTGACCCAACAATTCACCTTTACTATTTTTCGTTTCAATTTAATTTTCAATATTCAAAATCTCCCGACGAAATATGCGAGTCGTAAGTTTGTGCATGAGAGCTAGAAAGTCTTGTGGCTCATGTGATATTCTAGCACTCAGGCGACGTAATGCAGAAGTTATTTGGCAAATGACATCACCAGGTAGAACGAACACGTACTATGTAGTCCACGTTTTGAAGATGTCCCGGTCTCAGTGGGTAGCAGTTTATCAACTGCTGACCGGCCATATTTAACAAGATGGAAACATTTCGCAGTGAAAAATACTACACCCGATACATATAGAATAAACGTTTTCAAGTAAAAAAAAAAATATTCTACGAGTAGGATTAAGAATGAAACCGACGAGCCTCTGGCGAGTCGGTTTGATCCTTAATCCTACGAGTTGATTCGTGTGTGGAAGCCATGGGTTCAACAGCATGTGATGCAGGTGTGTTCAAATTATTTTGACAATGTGTGAATTCAGTTGAATTGGAATTGTGCAGAGTGTACTTCGTGTCACGCGTTGCTGTGCTGGGAGGAGAGGTAAGGTTACTCATAATTAAAGAATATCGTCCACGTTCTTTCTCTTCTGAAACAGAATAATTGTTTATCGATGCGAGGTACCGCCCATCGAGCATATGTACATTCCCAAAATCCAAATTAACACTATACCAGTCGCTACTGGCATTATGTATTTCAAAATCGAGTTTTATTTTTGAATACTTTTGTTAATTAATTATGAGTATTCTTTATTGTTTGCTCGCAATGAACGTCTTACATGCGGCATATAATGTTGTACCGGTGCAACTCATTTAATTACGTTTAAGTGATGATCGTCGCTTCTTTTCCTCAGATTTCTGAAACGCGTAAATCAAGTCATGATATCCCGACCTTTCAAATGGAACGCCAGAGGTCATCATAGTATAGTCCGTTTCCAACTCCCTACTAGGGTGATAAATGTTTCGTGTGTTAAACCTACGGGGAAAATTTATCACCCTACAAGGTAAGTAAAACAAAAATTTATCCAAGGCTTTTATTGTTCAATTAAACGGCCATTTATGGGATAAAGGAAAATAACACTAAATATATCTTAATGAAAAGTTTAATAATATAAACTTGTACTCGTCGGAGTGCTGTGGCTCATACACGTAATGTTTCTCAATTTGTCATCATTTGGCGACCAAAGAACGTAACCCACGAAGAACGGTTGTCAGAAATCGCTTTTAAAATGTCAAGAAAACCTAGAACATAAAACGTAACAGGAAATCGTCGCGTGAGAACCATAAGGTTCTATCTTCCAGTGGAAGATAGAACCTTATGGTTCTGACACGACGAAATGTCAGATAAGTAAACACTCGATTGTCTCACATAGTATGTAATCATTTTTTTTTTGGAGAGGCCCACGCCCTCCCACTGCAGATGATGACTGGTACAAGTCTGTCTGGTGCTGACTCTTTGTGATCGACGAGTTGTTGCAAGACCGTAATGTTGCCCCCCAACTGCAATACTGGAGCCACAGAGGCAGGGCAGACTTTATAGTTTCAGATGTGTTCAGATTTACGTTAGGTTTTCAAATCAATCGAGATTACATTCGATGTCCATGACGTATATGCGATCATGTATGGAGGAGTAGCAACGAACGTTTCAATTACGTCATCATTTGACAACATGACCCGTATATATTATCGGTATAGTTTTGGTAGGAACTTGCAGAAAAATGACAAATTCAAAACCTCTACACATTGCCCATGGTGTGGTCGCGGGTTAGCACTACCGTAACAACATCTTTGCTGCCAATTGATGTTGTTTTCTCGCGTTATTGGTTGAAGTTTGGTTCTCTGAGTAAGGGCCTGTTTACACGGAGACGCGTATCGTAATCTATAAGTGTGGCCTATAATGCCACCACTCTTCTATTAAAATTTTATCGAACACGAATAGAACACTACGCTTACAAATTGTTTTTTTTTTTATGAAAAACAAAAGATATGCATTTTTCCACAAAAACCCAGGGAAGGGCCAGAAGTTAAGTTTCGTGGAGGTAACAACTGAAAAAATAAGCAGCCTAAAAATGGCAATTTTTGTTAATACCGTTCTCCCGATTTGTCTGTCACATTAATGGAAGAGTTCATATTGACGAATGGAGTACAGTGTACAGAATGATCGAAACATGTTGGATGAACAGGTCATTGAACACTTAGGCCCTATAACAAGTTCGCCTCGTGAAATCAGTGGAGTGGAGAGTTGTGGTACGGTCAGCGTTCACACAATGCGGCCTGGTCTCGGCGTTTCGCTTGCTGTCTAGTATCAACAGTCCCTTCGCCTCTGGTTCTATACTCTCTTGAAGAGTTATTTTTTATTTGGAATCACACTCTTGCTTGCATGTAGCATACAGTATGTGGAGAGTAGATTGTAACAAAATCACCCATGGAGTGGAGTTATCACCCAAAGTATCACTTTCAAATTCTGCACATATGGACAAAAACACAAGTAATGTTTCAGCCAATGGACCTCCGGGTTTAACCCGGAGGTCCATTGACTGGAACTTTGTTTGTGCTTGTTATGCTTTGTAACAAATTTGCAATTGTTGTTTGGGTGGTGATTTAGTGATAAAACACTCTACACGTACTGGATTTCCACGTCTCCCACAGGACAGTGTAAACTCCAACCTTTCGCAAAATAATGTGAGACCCGTTGTTGGGGGCGCGGTGGCGCCGCGGTGACGTTGCGGTAACCGGTTCTCGTCAGATCACCGAAGTTAAGCAACGTCGAGCGCCGTTAGTAGTTGGGTGGGTGACCATTTCAGCGACTGATTCGTGTTCCCGCGTTGTGCCTTGGGCTTGATTGCCTACATGGGGGGCACGATGACGCTGTGTACTAAGGCGTACTGCACGTCGATGGTGCGCATGTCTTCAACCAATCTAACTCTGCCTGTGCCGCGGTGCAGAGTTTAGAGTTACGATGTTGGAGAGCTGACAGCTGCTCGTCGTTGCTCGGTGATTCTCTCCGCGTATGCCATATTCTAAAGTAACGAAATCATTGGGTCGAAATTTAAAAGGTAGCTTGTCTCCTATCATTTTAGATCAGTCTATTTGCAATAAAAGTTATCTCCCATATATTTTGTATCGACAGAAAATAAAATCAGAATTACATGACTGTTATCGTCAATCAATGCAAATCATCATCATTTTATGAAGTGGCCCATGTCATTATGGCGACGAGTTGGTTTCCACGAATACAGATGTGCATTTGATACAAAGTCTTATCAAGTTGCAACACTCACATTTTGACAAAAATGAATATGCAATTGAACTTTCCTCATTTCGATTTATCGGATCATTCGACCGTAGCCACACGATGGCCCAAATATCTCGATCGTTTTCAGAATTTCCTTGTAGCCAGTGACATTACCGATAAAACTAGACAAAAGGCTTTACTTCTGCATTTCGCTGGTCCTGGTGTTTATGACATTTACAAAACTTTAAATGCTCAAAATTCTTCGTCCGTGGGAAGTGAAACTGACGCAGTGTCAGGGGGTGATGTTTATCAAGATTGTGTAGACGCATTAACTGCCTATTTTGCGCCCAAAAAGAACTTGAATTTTGAAAGATACAAATTTCGTCAAGCTTCTTAAAATAGTGAAGAATCCACTGACACATATTATACACGTTTAAAGCAATTGGCGAAAAACTGTGAATTTGCTAAAGTAGATGAGGAAATCACCTCCCAAATAATTTTTGGTACCAAATCAACTAAATTACGCCGTCAGGCTTTACGTCGAGATATATCACTTGAAGAGTTATTAAGTTTAGCACGCTCCTTTGAGCAGTCAGAACTGCAAGCAGCTGAAATCGAACACTCAAAACCACCGGAAACACATTCGGTCAATAAACTTGTGTCTGCAAGACTGCCAAAAGGTGGCCAAAACTCTAAAGATTCTAAGAAATGCTACTTCTGTGGAGGAGTGTATCCTCATGCGGAACAGTGCCCCGCTAAAGGGAAACAGTGTCATTTTTGTGGCAAACCAAATCATTTTTCTTCAGTGTGTCACATGAAAAGTCGTGCTAAGAATTCAAATCATCCTAGTAGTCCGCACCAAAAATTTTCAAGCAGGCAGCCTTGGAATTCTAGACGTCGATCAAATAATACTAAACATGCTCATGTTTTGAATGCGTCACCTGTTCATAATATAAATGATCCACAGGGTGAAAATGCAGATTATGTTTTTACGCTGAATAATCAAAGCCATGATCAGAGACCTCGTTAAGTTGTAAATATAGCAAATACTGATGTGAATGTTCTTTTAGATTCAGGTGCATCTGTCAATATTATTGATCAACAAACTTACAATTCTTTAGTGTATCAACCCAAACTGAAACCAGTGTCTCTTGGTGACATTAACATATATGCTTACAATTCTAAAGACCCCCTTCCCATAATAGGAAGGTTTTCTACTACAGTCTGTTCTAATGATAGAACTGTTGTGGCAAACTTTTATGTTTTGGATGGAATTAGTGAATCTTTACTTTGTTCACAAACATGTGAAAATCTTGGCTTAATGCATATAATTATTCATTATCACCAACTAAATCGACTGAACAGATTGTTGAACAGTATAAACATCTATTTGATGGTTTGGGTAATTTGAAGAATTATCAGATAAACCTTCATATTGACAAATCTGTGCCACCAGTAGCTCAAACTTTCCGACGTATTCCCTTTCATTTGAGAAAGAAAGTCGAACACGAATTAGCTGCACTTGAGACAACAGATATTATTGAAAAAGTGGAAGATTCGGCCACACCTTGGGTGTCACCAATAGTCTGTGTACCCAAAGCTAACTCTCCTGATAGTATTCGTTTGTGTGCGGATATGAAATGCGCAAACAAGGCGATTTTTCGCGAACGACGTGTTTATCCTGCTATACATGATTTGATTTATGATGTGAATGGTTCGCAACATTTTTCTAAGTTAGATCTTTCGAAAGGGTTTCATCAATGTGAAATTACCCCTGAGTCACGTTATATCACAACATTTGCTACGCATGTAGGACTTTTTCGCTACAAGCGATTAAATTTTGGGATCACCTCAGCACCCGAAATATTTAATAATTTAATCAGACAAATCCTTATCGGTATACCAAATGTTATTAATATTAGTGATATTTTTCTGCATGCCAAAAACTGAACGTGAACATAATCAAACCTTGCAGGCAGTGTTTGAACGACTAGACAAACATAACTTAACCCTCAATTTTGAAAAGTGTGAGATTAACAAACCATTCATCAAGTTTTTCGGTCTGTTGTTCACAAAAGACGGAATTCGAGCAGACCCTGATAAGGTTTCTGTTATCAGAAATTGTGCTACTCCATCTTCAGCTAGTGAAGTACGCTCATTTTTAGGACTCGCAACATATTCTGCCCGTTTTATTCCCAACTTTGCTAGTATTAGTGAACCCCTACGTCAGTTAACTAAGAAAAACTGTGTTTGGAAATGGGAAGATTCTCATCAGCAATCATTTGATAAAATCAAAGACTCATTACTTAATGACAATTGTTTCTCCTATTTTGACCCGCACGCTGATACAGAAATTTTCGTTGATGCTGGCCCTGCTGGTATTGGTGCTATTTTAATGCAAAAACACTCTAACTATTTAAAACCTGTTGCATATGCCAGTCGTGCATTATCGGATACAGAAAAGCTTTACAGCCAGATAGAACGCGAGGCATTAGCTTTAACGTGGGCACTTCAGCATTTTAAAATTTATGTTCATGGGAAACATTGTACTGTTTTAACAGACCACAAACCATTAGTGTCCATCTTCAGCAACCTAAAATCACGTCCGTCAGCTAGAATTGAACGTTGGAATTTACGAATTCAAGATTTCGACTTTACTGTGAAATATCATCCAGGTTCTAAAAACCCAGCTGATTTTGTGTCGAGATACACATCAGACATTACAAATAGCCTTCATACTAGCGAATGTGACTTATCCGAAACGGCAGACGGTTATGTGAATTACATAGCTTTGGAAACAACACCTAAAGCAATGACATTGGAGGAAATAAAATCTGCATCTGTATCTGACAAAACTATTCAAGAGACTATTCGTATCATTGAATCCGACAGTTGGAATAGTATTGACAACAATGATTACTCATCAGTTGACATTAACGTTAAGGCTCTTAAAATTTTTCGCAGAGTCTCATCTGACTTAACATTTACCAAAGAGAAAGACATTTTGTTGCGAGGAACGCGTGTAGTCCTACCAGAATGTTTACAGTCATAGGTTATTAACATTGCTCATGAAGGCCATTTAGGCCTTGTCAAAACCAAACATTGTTTAAGAGAAAAAGTGTGGTTCCCTTATATAGACTCTAAAGTAGACACTGTTATCAAAAACTGTTTAACATGTCAAGCAGTTGGTGTGCAAGTGCAAACTGAACCTTTGCGTATGAACAGTTTACCTAATCAAGTGTGGGAAAATGTTTCAGCTGACTTCTGTGGACCATTATCATCAGGGGAATATTTGTTAGTCGTTGTTGACGAATATTCTAGATTTGTTCAAGTTGAATCTGTAGCTACAACATCATCGTCCGCTGTCATTCCTGTGTTGGACAAGATCTTTTCTACATTTGGAATCCCTAAACAGATGAAAACTGACAATGGACCCCATTTAATAGTCACAAATTTTCTCAGTTTGCTGCCTATTTGGGCTTTATTCATCATCGTGTCACTCCATTATGGCCACAAGCCAATGGAATGGCCGAGAAATTTATGGCAAATATCAAGAAAGTGCTTCAGACAGCTTCTGTGGAGGGCAAATCATATCAACAAGTTCTGTGTCAATTTTTACGCAATTAATACTCCACACCTCATTGTACAACTGGCATCGCACCAGTTGATTTGATGTTTCGTTATCGCGTCAAAACTAAGATTCCGTGCAACCCATGTGCTGTCTCACGAACTGAGGACAGTCATATTCGTGATGGTGATCAGCTCATGAAACTCAAAATGAAAGAACATACTGATCGACGTCGTCATGCAATTCCATCCGGAATCAAAGTTGGTGATACAGTGTTGATACGCCAAAATAAACGGGGAAAGTTAATTACCAAATTCAATCCTAACCCTTATAAGGTTGTTTATGTGAAAATGTCATTTGTGATTGCTGAAAGAAATGGCCATCAGGTGAAACGAAATGTATCTCATTTCAAAGTTATCAACTCCACCTTATTTGACGATAGATCCACTTTCGATGTTAGTGATACTGAAAGTGATTTTGGAGATTTTAATCAGTGTTGGTGAGAAGGTGGGGAGACAAATCAGTCCCCTGTGCAACTTAGTGTGAATCCTAATCAGAGACAAACCCAAGGAACTAGCCCCAGACAACGCCGATACCCAATGCGCCAGAATAGAGGACGTGTTAGGCGTTTAATTGAAGAAATTTGACTTCATTCTTTCTGTGAACTGTTTTTAGCTATTAACCACTGAGTCACAGAAATACATTTGCCCATTAGGAAAAGGGTTAAATTTTACTTTGCAATGGTATAACTGCAAAGGTGCAGCTTCAGCATAGAATTTTAATTTTAGTTTTTTTTTGTTTAAGTTGGGGAGAGATGTCATATTCTAAAGTAACGAAATCATTGGGTCGAAATTTAAAAGGTAGCTTGTCTCCTATCATTTTAGATCAGTCTATTTGCAATAAAAGTTATCTCCCATATATTTTGTATCGACAGAAAATAAAATCAGAATTACATGACTGTTATCGTCAATCAATGCAAATCATCATCATTTTATGAAGTGGCCCATGTCAGCGTACTCCGCTTCCTCCACCTGTAAAACTGTCACCGACATGATATGACCCTGGCTGTTAATGTGTCGTTAAACCCTAATAAAAAAATACGTTTATTTTCGTGGTTCAGTCTTGTATTATTTCACCAGGAATGAGTCAAGTCATTAATGCTCTATGGCCAGGAATGAGTCAAAATAATGTATATAGAAACAGCTTCCATTTTTAAACTACATCTCTTTTAAAATTCGGTTGGCACGTAAAGTGTGTTGCAAATTTACAAATACATCACGGCGTTTTGTTTTGTTTTTTTGTTTTTTTTTGGGGGGGGGGGGGGCTGGTGGGTAATTATGTGATTAAACGTGCAAGTGTCAATCCGGGACTTGCTGTAAAATAAGGATAGACACGGACTTGTAAGTTTACGCATAAAATCATTGGTTATCATTTTGACGCAACGATTGCCCTATCCTAATAAAAAACACAAATCGATTGTTTCTCTTTGTACACTGAATTTGATCACAACTTTGCTAACAGTTTGGTGGAGTTACTTCACTTACAAAAATATGGTACCGTCTTAAAATACACTTGGTATACAATGGTTTATCTGGGTATTTTGAGAAAACGCATTGGTGTGCGATGGAACATTTCAATAAGTTTAATATCACACTGTGCACAGGGACGTGGCGACAAAGGGAGGGGGGGGGGGGTCACCCCCCAATCCTGACCAAAATTTCCTACAGTGGGAAATTCGGAGGGCAAGTCGTGAGTAGTGGGAAATTCCATTTATCTGGATTTTAGAGCTTCTTTGGTGATGCTGATGTCTCCTTTATTTCCCAAAATTCCCAATTCGGTTTCAAATCGGCAAAAAATCCAACCGTTACTATTTACAACTGAAGTGTTCGCAATATCGAGTTTCATAAGTATGTATAATGCCAATGGTACTCGATTTCTACAGTACGTTTACTTATCGTAATACAAAAAATTCCTCAAAATGCACTTCAAAAAAATCACATCATGAAAAACTGTTATCCTGAGATGATTCCATCATTCACAGTTACAAAATGATAAAACATCAAAAACTGATAATTCCTGCATAAGATCCCATTTCATGTTAGGACAGTGTGAATTGCTCAAAGATCTCAGCTTGAGCATCTGTTTAGCACATATTCAGTTCCCAGAATAATACCAAATAATAATAACCTGATAATTCTATCATAAATGTGTTTGCATTTTAGTTCCTAGAATCAATTTTATTCCCCCTTTCATGGCTTCATTTTTTCAAAACGTTTCTCGGTAGTGAATATCCAACTATGGGGAGGGACCGGAAGGGGTTCCACCCCGGTCCCTCCCCCTAGTTGGAAATTCACTACCCTGCACCCCTCAAATCGAAAACCTCTAGCCACGTCCCTGACTGTGCACACAAAACATGATGAGAAGAAAACTAATAGATTCGATGTTTATGGTGGTAGGGTAAAGCCCCTTCCTTTAACAACATGTGCGTGTTCTACAAAGAAGGAAGTGCCATGAGCACTAATTCTGCACTTCATTCATTAGTTTGACATAAAGATTAATGGTTTCTAGATACAACTTTGTTTTCTTTTTCGTTTTGAAATAATACAAAAGGATAAGAAAACTCAACGATAAATTGTGTAGGAGAAAGACATTAAAAAGGAAATAAAAAAAAAAAAAAAACAAACACTGTTGTGAGACTTTGTAAATAGCAGCTTAGATTAATGTGTTGAATTACGCCATGCAAAAAAAGCGTTTATTAATTCCAGATGCTATCAGTGGATTTGAAAAGAGATGCAATGTGGTGCACGACTTTATTAGCTTTTTCATTAAGGTTCTAGGTGCGAATAGGTGTAAAACGGTTTCTGAATCCTACCATTATTTTACTGATTTCGGTCCAGCTTCTGCTGGGGATGATCCCGTGTGGACTGTGTAGCACACTACTTTACTCACCGTATGATATGCTACTCTGTCACCAAGAGGGTAAAACACAGCCGTAGTTGATGTATTGTTAAATGCGAATGTGGCAGTACATGTCTTTACTTAACCCTTTACCCAACGCAGACGGTATCAAAATTTATTATTTTAAATATCGTTTTTTCAAATTTTTCAAAAAATTTCAACAAAACCATATGATGTGACCCCTCGTTGGAACGAGCTCGACGAGCTCGTTCCAACGAGGGGGTCACATCATATGGTTTTGTTGAAATTTTTTGAAAAATAATATTTTTTCAACTGCTGAATTTGCATATTACGCGGGCGGATACGGGCGATTCGTTGGGTATAGGGTTAATACGAATAGTAGGCGACACTGGCAAATAATCTTGAATAACTAAAAAAATTCATTTTACCCTCCAAAACATAGCTTACCCCCCCCCCCCCCCCCCCCCCCCCCCCCACACACACACACACACTCATTGGAACAAGCTCAGTTCATTCCAATGACGGATCATACACTTTGTTTTTCGAGGCCGAAATTGAAAAAAATAAGTAAATCTGAATAGGGATTTCTGTGAATAGTCCTTGTGGTTCATGGCCTTTACGTTAGGTAAAGGAATACGAGGGCCAACTTGTAAAGCTTAGCTCATGGACTGTCTGATGGAACTCGCTGGCGCATAATAATAATAACACTTTGGCCAGTCGCTGGTCTGTCGCGGTTCTCGGACGAGAAGGCCTTGGTTACCCCTATCCTTCCAACTGCCTCCCTATTCCCATGCTTCTCCTCTCCTCCCAACACTCGGAGACGAACTGCTTGATGACACCCCTTGCCCCATTCTTCCCAATCTCTCCAATTAGCATATTAACCCCCTCCTTTTGAGTCCCCCCTCCCAACCACATGTCCTTCATTCTCCCATCCCACTTCCTCATTATACTCCCAGTGAATCTTATTCTTTTAGACTGGTACTTTGGGCATTCTAGAAGAAAGTGTCCCAGGGTCTCCACCATGCCAAAATTACACATCTGGCACTCCCTTTCACTGTCTTTCCCAATTTTTTCCCTCAGCTCCAGGGATCGCGACCTCATCTTGAACAACAGTGACCCCCCCCCCCCCCCAAAGGTGCCATCAGGGTACTCTTCAAAACCTGGCTTCTCTTTATTACGCAGGCCACCCAAAGACTTCTTTGGTTTGACCCCCTCTCGCCAATTACGGTTACAATCATCCATGACCCTTTCTCTGACGATTGTTTTACCCTGTTTGCCCCAACGTCCACGTCCGAGATCTCCAATGAGTAGTTCTCTACTAGCTCCCTCACTTGAACCATCCACCCCGTTTTGATATTTGAGTTGAAAATTCTCAGGAATATTACTTTACACCATCAGCTGTCGGGGAGATTTACCAAATAATTAAGACAACCGAGTTTCAACAGGTCTATAAGTTAAAATTGTTGTAGGCATTGGAGTTACTGCTGTCGAGTTACGCGTGGAGAAATGTATTGACTTTTCTATATCTGTGCATCTGACTGATAAATTATCTGTGTGCACTGTATGACTCGATAAACAACACACAGTGGACAATATACAGTACGTTGAGAGTGGATTGTAACAAAATCACCCGCGGAGCGGAGTTATAACCGAAAGTATCACTTTCAAATCCTGTACATATGGGCAAAGAACGCTAGCAATGTTTCAGCCAATGGACCTCCGGGTATAACCCGGAGGTCCATTGGCTGGAACTTTGCTTGTGATTGTTATGCTTTGCAACAAATTCGCAGATATTACTTAGGTGGAATCTCCACTCTGTGGGTGATTTAGTGGTAATACACTCTCCACGTACTGTACACCAAAACCTTTCTCATTCGAAGTTTCGAGTAATCACCAAGGTAATCTAACTATATACAACCCGTGTATTAGTCATTCACCAAAAACATTTTTTGTGGATGATGATGTGGAAGCTGTAAATGGAGGTTAGATATGTGAACAATGAATGTGACTTTACGTCGTATTTTTTTCTTCCAATAATGTCCTTTCAACAGCTTCATCAACAATTTGGGCATGAATGTGATGAGAAGAGAACAGAAAGATCGGAAAGGAGCGTTTGGCTTGATATGTCATGGCCTCAATTGTTGAAGGTCAAAACTCTAAATTGAATATAAAATGTTATTTTATGCCACCTGATAAGATCGCAAGATATTCCTTACAAATATTTTTCAATATCTTTTGTCACGACAGATGTAAGAGAATACCTCTACAGAAGTGACGTCACAGGCGTAAATTTAGATCGATATCACAAAGTATTTCCGGCATTTGGGTGTTTTAATTTCAATGAAAACTTCCGCCCGCGTAATTTTCCAATTTATCTGGTGAAAAAACAAATTTTCAAAAAGTTTCTACAAAATCATATCATGTGACCCTCATTGAACGAGCTCATATAGCTTGTTCCAATGAGGGGGTCACATGATATGTTTTTTTTAAATTTTGTTGAGAATTAAAAAAAAAAATGTAATTAAAATAATAAATTTTGATATCCTATGCTGTGTTGAAAGGCTTAATCTCGTTTGTCGATGTGGGTGTGTGTGTGTGAGTGGGGTAGGGGTGGGGTGGGGGTGGAGCTGTGTACAATACGGCCGCCGAGGACTAGTTACTTTCCACGGATGGGTAATATTTCCACGCATGCAATAATATTAGATTCCAAACACTAATTATAGAAATAAGCATCAACAAATTAATTATTGAAGCACCGGGTACAACCCGGTGCTTCATTAATTAAAATTTTGCTGATGATGATTTTTATTACCTGGTATACAGCCCATGAGTGAAATATGACCAGTCCACGTGACGACTGTACTGCATTAAGGGGTACTGCACCTGCCATCACTCCCTTACCAACTCTGCTTGTGAGGACTGAGCAAGCTAGAGAGTTTGACAGTTGGTTGTCTCCGGGTACTTCGGCTTCCTCCAGCCGTAAAACTGTCCGACACTGTGTGACCTTGGCTGTTGAAAATGCCGTTAAACCCAATAAACTCACACAAAAAACAAAACAAAAACAAACACAGATTAACACATTTGCTTCTCAAGTTTATTTGTGATTAGAAAATAGGTGTATTGATGTCCGTGTGCTTCAGTACTCGTTAAAATATTTCTAGATCAATTTATTCAGGTTTAAGAACACTTTCCACAGCTCGTGTCGTACCGTTTTATGGATTGTGGAAACCGGAGTACCCGGGGAGAACCACCGAGCAACGGCGAGCAACTGTCAACCTCACAAACGTATTAACACCACACATGCAGGGTTAGCATTGGTGGAAGACAAGTGCACCATCGACGTGCAGTACGCCTTATTAGTACACACCGCCACCGTGCCCCAACGTGAGCAGTGGGGGTGAAGTGTCTTGCCCAAGGACACAACACGGCTGTCACAGGTGGGATTCGAACAGAGGACCTCTCGGCTTGTAGCCTGTACCTCTACCTACTGATCCACCGCGCTCCCTATTTGTAGATCAACGCGGTTAATGTGGCCAAGCTGGCGAGAATCATCATCCTTTGAAGGCGTTCAATCTCAATAATTTTAAGTTATGTGTTTCCGATCTACAATACTCTGGAATGTTCAGTCAGATACATTACAAGTGGCACCGAAATGGAAAAAAAGTGCATTTTGTTGTTTGTCCGGAATCTGCAGTGGTGTGTAGAAGTGTCCATTTTCCTTTTCAATGACAGTATTCCTGTAGACAAATAACTAATGTATTTATTTATTAGGGTATAACGACTAACTTTAATAGCCAAGGTCATATCGTGTAGGTGACAGTTTTATGGGTGGAGTAAGCCGGAGTACCTGGAGAGAACCACCGAGCAACGAAGAGCAATTACCAGCTCACCAACATCGTAACTCCGCACTGCAGCACAGGCAGTGTTAGATTGGCTGAAGATATGCGCACTATCGACGTGCAGTACGTCTTACTGCACGGCGTCATCGTGCCCCCATGTGGACAGTCCGGTTAAGTGCCTTGCCCAAGGACTAAACGCGGGGGTCCGAATCGATCGCTCAGACCGTCTGTCACAGCTCGCTTGTGCTGGGAAACCTTTCCGCGACGCTGTCACGGGGGAATTAAAGCTCAGCTGTACTGGGAATGGCGATGGGCTACCGGGGCGCTGAAATTGGACAAGACCGTATTTAGCACAGAAGTTACGAGTGACTTTAATGTTTGTGTTTATACATTTTGCAGTAACAATAAAAAAGAATATACAACAAAACCATACCCACGAAGCATTTACATACATATGCAGAAAAGAGCTAACGCTACCTACCGTTTACGCTACGCCTGTGCGTTTATATCGAATACTGCTCCGCACTACACACCGGCACTGGTGACTGAAGCATGCTTAAAACAAAGCCAAGTCACCGTGCCTGCGAACGGAGCATATCCCGCATTCATTGTTTTATTTCCACCTAATATCAAATTTATAACGCGAAACAACTCATCGAGGGAAAAATTAATTATGAACTACCTAATCTCAGTCAAAGTGTAACTCAAGACAACTTCGCCCAATCTATGACATTGGTGGCCATATCTATCAATGCATTCAAAATAATATTAGCCATTTATATACCCAACAAAAAATATCTTTAACCATCAGACTGGCATAGGTCACCCTTCCAAGGACTAACCAGGCTCGACGTTATTTAACTTCGGTGATCTGACGAGAACCGGTTACCACAACGCCACCAGGCCGCCAATAACTCATGTAATCAGGTCTGATTAACCCCTTGACCCCTAGCGACCGTGTTTTTTCCGGCCAGGACCATGATACGTCATAATTTCATTAAATAGGATGGAGGCTAAGTGCATGTGTCTGGTAGACCAATCATTATTTTCAACGTGCAGCCCCAAGGCTGCACGTTGAAAATATTAGTTGGTCTACCCCCAAATAATGAACATGAACTCTTCCAGTTGCTGACATTGAACTAATATGGAAGAAACAACCAGGGTTCAAAGGGTTAAAGATATTTTCACTCCTTTTCTAGTTCTTGGAAGTTTATAGTCTGCTTGTTCTACTTCAAGGTCACGTGGCCGGGTTTGGAAAGAGTGCTGAACTTTGGACTGTTTCTTTTAAAACTCCAGTAACATTACGGCTGAATCCGCTTTAGGAAATGTTGACAATGGCATAACAAATTCAATGTGATATGTTTGAACGCTAACTAAATCATGACATTTTGTTATGCTGCACACCACAACTATTCCCGGGTGAGACTTCGATATTTTAGTAAAATTGAGAGAATGAGCCGAGTTCGGTGCTAAAATAGAGTACATAATAATTTTACGCCGTCGTCTTCCTGTCTGAGATATATGCTGTAACAGTAAGCACTTCCGCTTCTAGGGGAAATGTAATTATAGAAAATGAACGTCTGAGTAGTTATGCTTGTTTAAGTATGGCTCTTCATCCTTGCTGACAAATTGTTCATGGATCCCTCTGGGGTCCCGTTCACATTTGTGACACCTTGGTTTTGTATGAATCCTAATAAACTTCAAAAGGAGTGTCAGTTGGCACTAAATAGCAATGACAATATGCTATTATCAAACCCTGCGTACCGGTTGGGTATTGTCAGAGCCTCTCCGACAAGCGGGGTTAAACCCTTATTCGAAAGCGCTTGGGCAATTTAGATCTTGTGGCAGAGCCGTTGTCAAATATAGGAAGCTCAAGAATACGTTAGCAGCATACACGCCGCCCGTTTGAAGATATTTGGACTGCCTCTCCTTATATGGCCAGTTTATTTCATCAAACTTATAGCAATTTCTTAGTGCTATTCAATGAATCTCTTTGCATACGTCAATGTTTTATCCTTAGATCCATCCATCAAATCCTAAATTACAGCGCTAGGTTTATATCCATAATGAACTCTATCTCATACAGTACGTGGAAAGTGGATTGTAAAAAAAATCACCCGCGGAGTGGAGTTATCACCCAGAGTATCACTTTCAAATTATGTACATATGGGCAAACAACGCTAGCAATGTTTCAGCCAATGGACCTCCGGGTATAACCCAGAGGTCCATTGGCTGGAACTTTGCTTGTGATTGTTATGCTTTGCAATAAATTCGCAGTTATTACTTGGGTGAAATCTCCACTCTGCGGGTGATTTAGTGTTAATACACTCTCCACGTACTGTACACTTTCCCCGTAGCCTTCACCCCGAAGGAAAATTTTTATGCATTAGCACACCCTGAAATAATTGAGATTTCTCTATGGGTTGAATTACTACAGTATAGTCAGTGTGCACTGTTCATAATCCACGCAATGATGCTCATCTCCACACATGCGTTTACCGGGTAATAAAAATTATCATCAGGAAAATTTTAATTCATGAAGCACCGGGTTGTACCGGGTTGTACGGGTTGTACCGGGTTGTACCCGGTGCTTCCTTGATTAAAATTTTTGACGATTATTCCTATAATCAGTGCTAAGAATCTAATATTATTGCGTCCGTGGAAATTGTCAAGGTGATAGCTAAAAGTTGCGATTTTGTTGCATAAAAGTGTAAATATTTTCGAGGATATTTCTACCTGGGTTAAATGTGAAGCATAGAGATAGGTTTGTGACGGACCCTGAAAATAGATTTGTCAAACTAACGTTAATTCAAGAGCTTCTTAATGAAGTATGACATTTAATGTCCATGATGGCGCACGTGTTGAACGCCATATGGGCTTCTGATAACAGATCAATAGTAAGAGAGACAATATTCTCTTCTGTAATAATTATCTGGGTAATTAAGACCAGTTCAATTGTAATCGTTGGAAACCAGTGCATCACATATGGTATGGACACACACCCATATTACGCATCCATCCTGTCTCCAAATGTCAAAAGTTTTCATCTCAAACAAAATTCGCATTTATACTTCTATTCATATCGAATTACTCGTTAAATCAGAATTAATATGTTTAAACTTTGTGTTCCGACTGTATAAAGAGTGAAGCAGAATTCTGAGAGGCAGTTGGCCTTAGGGCACTCAGAGAAGGTCCGAGTTTAGCCGTGGTCGTCGAGGGTCATAGGCACCGAGATCGAAAGTCCGCGTATTCTCTTAACCCTGTGAGGGTTGTAAGGAACCGATAGTAGTTTGTTAACGATTGCGAACCGTGGTGGCATAGTAGCCAAAGAAGTAAAAGCTGTAACGTTGAGGTCTTGAAACCGTATTAAGAGCTTGAGTAAGTGCTTGAATAGCTCGCGAGATAAGATAGATTTTGGCGGTGTGAGAATTGGTGATGTTGAGAACACTTTGCAGAATATTATTATGTAAGCTCTGTTAAGTATATATCTGAAGGCGAAGAATAGCTTAACCCCGTGAGAAACAGGCAAGGCGCAAAGTGATCGTGAACAGTGGTAGACGCCGATTTAATTGTGATTGAACTGTGAGGACGCTGATCGAGCCATACAAGCAGAACATTATATGTTTTAAGCCCGGATGACTGTGAAGTAACCCTGCGAGGAAGAAGCAACGAGAAGTGAATAGACACATTGTATGTATCATAAACCGTGAGGAAATGAAGATGATGTGAAGTTGATCCAGCGGACACAGCCATCTGTGAGAGACGTCGAGGGCCCTAAAGAATAAACTTTTATCCACGTAATTAGTGTATTCGTATGGATAATTTTGCGAGTAATTTGTTTCATATTTTATTTCTTCGTACATGTAAATAAATAATCTTTTTCAGTGAATTATCGTTGATCTCCCTTTGGCGTTGTAAGCCACAGGCAAATTCAGGAATCCTAAGGGTCCCGAGCGGATAGGGCATTGATAAGGTGGCAAGGTTTACGTTCGAACTGGGGTTCCATCGACAGTCACTGGCTGTCGGCTGAGCACTGATAAGAACATAAATTTTCCTACATCATTTTGAACATCAATTTAAGCCCGTAATTAAGCGACAGAAATATTGCTCATACGTGAAACGTGACCAGTACGTGGCGGCCGTAGTAGTTTGCAAAATGACCATGTTACTAGCTTTATTTGAAAGCGCTTGAGTAAATTTGATCTTGTGTCCATGTAAGTGGAAATTTATTTATTTATTTGTTTAGACGACCAGGGCCGCCTCGTATCGGACAGTTTTACGGGTGGAGGAAGCATGAGTACCCGGAGAGAACCACCTAGCAACGGCGAGCAACTGCCAAACTCTCATACTTACTAATTCCACACAAGCAGCGTTAGCATTGGTTGGAGACAAGTTCTCCATCGAACGTGCAGTATGCCTCAGTACACGGCGCCACGGTGCCCCCCCCCCCCCCAAAGCGCAATAGAGATTAAGGGTCTTGCCCAAGGCCACAACGCAGTTACCCCTGGCGGGGATCGAACCGTGAACCTTACGGCCAGAAATCCAATTCCGTAACCAATGAGCCACCGCGCTCCCATGCAAGTTGAAAGATTGGGATATTTGGATGGATGGTTGTCAATGGCTGAGGTATCAGGATTTATCATATGACTCGTCCGTTTTGTTCACTTTAAAACATTTGATATTTTATTTTCATATTAATCAGTGATAAATAAAGCCTTCCGTCAATTTCATTGGTCAATTTTAAAACTAGACAATTTGGTTTGCTGGACAAAATACAACTGGGCCACATTTTTATAATTTGCATAATTAAAGTTGGGAGCTTTCATTGGTCAATTTCAAAACTGAACAATTTGATTGGCTAAACAAAATACAACTGGGTCACATTTGCATAATTTCAGTAGGGAGAATTTTCGTTATCTGTCCTATTTAGGGTGGGTTATATTGTATTAATCTTTTACCTACAAGAAAAACGCCATTCATTTTTTTTATATTTTCACTTTTTGCTTCCAAAACATAGGTTATGACCCCTCATTGGAACGAGCTCGACGAGCTCGTTCCAATGAGGGGTCATAACCTATGTTTTGGAAGCAAAAAATGAAAATTTTTAGTTATACGAGGATGTTTTTTCCAAGTGCCGTCTGCAACTCAAGTTAGGTGATGGGTTAAAAAGTCATACTAAGCGTCTAATTTGTACGTGTGTGTGTCATATGATAAATAGAATATGAAATGAGTGTTTTTCTCATATAATATTTATGAAACTCGTCCGAATTTTCCGTTTGGGCTCTCCAGTGGCTCGCCAAAACGGAAATTTCATGGACTCGTTTCATAAATATTTTTGAGAAAAACACTCATTCCATATCCTCTATTTAGCAGGCGGACAAGAGGAAGTCTCCAGAAACGTAACAAGGATTTAATTTATGGTTTAACTGACAACAAATAATGAAATCCGGGAAAGTATAATTATTTTAGCAATCGCCTTCCAAATTGTACTAATAATTATTCAATTAGAATAGATTTACTTCGTATCCTTCATCGTTGCGAAGAAGACAAATACATTATACCCTGACAGATATAGTACTCAGGTCGAATGCTACAAATACTGACAGATTAGAAAGACGCTTCATTTCTGGATGTCCAGTTCGCGAATTATTGTTCACTGTGATGGACGAGTGATCTGAATAAAAGTAATTGGTCTCGAAGGAAGATTTGCCATTCAAATTACAGCAAGATATTCTAAATTGAATTCACTTCGGGTTAGTTATTGCTTTATATATTGGCACATCGGTCTTGAACATGGTGGAAATGCCACTTTTATTCATCTAATCAATTCATTGATCTATAGTTCATTGACCCGTCACTACTCCAGTGTGGGAGAGATTTCAAACATTTGTGCACATGATTTGCAATAAAACCCGAGAATAAAGTAAGAGTTTAGTTTAAGCATATTTTATTTGCCATAAATTTGCAAAAAGGATTGGAGTACAAGTTATACAACTTATGTTAACTCCTTTCCATAAATACAACAGAAAAAAACAATACATAGATGCGGCTACAAGATATATAAATTGGTTCACAAATGAATAGGGATTTACACTACTTACAATTGAGATGTAAGTTGTTGAAACAGACAGTCATGTACGTAATAGGGTCTCGAGACAGGGAATACATACGGTTGGACACTGTTGACTTTCTCTACGAAAGCTCTTGAATGGCAAGATAAAGGGGGAGGGATGTGACGTTTATAGTACGTCTCGTCTAGTGCGAGAGAGAGGCTAGTCGAGAATATAATGGCTCAATTGAAGCGGCTACTAGCTAGGATGAACGCTTGGGTTTTCAGAAAGATATATTCGTTTTGTTTTGTTGACAGTGTGGGTTTATCGTACAAGAGATCGGTTTCGGATGATATATCAAAATCTCGAAGAGAATCGAGTAGTGTAATCCTGGGGTCAGTGTATCGAGGGCACACCAGGAGATAGTGATGAGCATTACCACAGGGATTACCACACATACACTTTGGATTGGCCAGAATATAGTTTTTAGGTCGCTGCAGTTATTACGCAATTTTGAGTGTAAAATGTTGGCCTTTCTATTACCCACACGGAAATAAAGTAAGAGTAACGAACGAATCAACACTCGTCGCCAGGTTTATTGTAAGACGACACTTGAAACGACACTTGAAAATAAAAAATTCTAAAATTGTTCATTTTTCCCCCTAAAACACAGTTTGTGTTAGGGGCGGACTGCCCGCATGGTCCTCCGGGAAATTTCCTAGTGCCTCCCTCCCCTAATTACGTGTCTTCAGTGGGCCCCAACATTGATGCAGCCCGGCTGTTGGTGCATGCACTCTCGGGAAAATGACCTCGAGGCGAAATGGATTTGATTGCATAGACTGTCGTTTAATCGAAATGCCCTCTATGTGGACTGCCAATGGCAGTCCACACAGAGGACACTTCGATATACCACCAGTCTAGTCTGCCATTAATCGGTCAGATGCAAAGAAGCAGCGTTCTTTCGGTTCGAAAAATTTAAATTTTCTTCCACTAGGCCGAACTATGGTCGGCCCGATGAGTCCGGGCTTGGTGGTGCAACCATTTTTGGGAATGGGCGACAAAGATGATATAGAAATGACATCGAAATGCCTTCATTGTGGACTGCCTTTGATCACTCAGCTGCAAGTAAGTCTCATTCTGTCAGTTCGAAATATCGAAATTTTATCCGGATCCGGGCCCCCTTGGTACACTTCCCGGCAACATTTTTTGGCCCAGTCCGGTCCTGGCTTGTGATCGCTCATTGGAATGAACTCTCTAGTATAACATAAGGAATAACAATGCTCGTCGTCAATGGTACTGTAAGAAATACTATCTCTTTTCTTTAACACAACTTGGAGATGACACTTATAAAACAAATCTTCAGTAACCACACTTTTTTTTAATTTTCTGCCTCAAAAACATAGTTTATAACCCTCATTGGAACGAGCTCACCGTAGGGAAATCTAAAAAAATATATTTTAAAATGTGATTGTCAATTTCTGCAAATTCTTGTTTACTGGATATAAGTTTTCTGTTACATACTTCCTTTGGAGGATACCAATGATTTTCATGAAAGTTCAAGCATGGGGGGTCTTTGTCATGTATGACTGGTGGAATGTTCTGATGTGTTACACATTACGGAAAGACTGCATGATGAGCTAATATTCAATGAAATGTACCCATAAAATTGGAATAAGTGACAAAACCTTGTTTCACTGGCTTTACTGAATGAATGCTGCCACAAAAACTCAACAGCAGTTTTATACCATTAAGAGTCTTTGGCGATTTTTCATCTCCCGACCTTTGATCAACATTAGCTCATTAAGGCAATATCTCAATAGGGGAAGTATTTTTACGGGTTCTATTCCCGCGAGTAACGATGTTGGGCTAGGCTCTTTGTGATCCCCATTGTCGATCTGTGAAAAGTTGTTTGCATGGATCTGGAACGTAGGATTTGTTTGGCATGAAATTCTGTTTTATCCCTTTACCCAAAGTAACGGCCAAAACCGGCCAGCGCTATTCTCAAAAATCGCCAATTAATTTTCATTATTTTTTCATTTTTTTTCTCAAAAACATAGGTTATGACCCCTCGTGGGAACGAGCTCGTTCCAACGAGGGTTCATAACCTATGTTTTTGAGACAAAAAATGAAAAAGATCAGTTATTCAAGAATTCTTTTTGCAAGTATCGTCTGCTTATCATGTTAGGAAAAGGGTTAAGTTTGCTTTTGGAGTTTGTGTGTTTTTTTATTGTTGTTTTTTTGTCAATTATATTTTTCAAGTCGTTAAAGAAGTGTCCGGATATTATGCTGCAGGAGATAAGATGTTTACTTACTTGTGGACGAGTGATCTGAATAAAAGTAATTGGTCTCGAAGGAAGATTTGCCATTCAAATTACACCAAGATATTCCAAATTTAATTCACTTCGGGTTAGTTATTGCTTGATATATTGGCACATGGGTCTTGAACATGGTGGAAATGCCACTTTTATTCAGCTAGTCAATTCATTGATCTATAGTTCATTGACCCGTCACTACTCCAGTGTGGGAGAGATTTCAAACATTTGTGCATATGATTTGCAATAACACCCGAGAATAAAGTAAGAGTAACGACCGAATCAACACTCGTCGCCAGGTTTATTGTAAGACGACACTTGAAAATAAAACAATTCTAAAATTGTTCATTTTCCCCCCTAAAACACAGTTTGTGTTAGGGGCGGACTGCCCGTATGGTCCTCCGGGAAATTGCCCAGTGCCCCCTAATTACGTGCCTTCAAGGGGCCCCAACATTGATGCATCCCGACTGTTGGTGCATGCACTTTCGGGAAAATGACCACGAGGCGAAATGGATTTGATTGCATAGACTATCGTTTAACCCTTTACCAAACGTAACGGCCAAAACCGGCCAGTGCTATTCTCAAAAATCGCCAATTAATTTTCAAAATATTTTCATTTTTTTCTCAAAAACATAGGTTATGACCCCTCGTTGGAACGAGCTCGTCGAGCTCGATCCAACGAGGGGTCATAACCTATGTTTTCGAGACAAAAAATGAAAAAAATTAGTTATTCAAGAATTGTTTTTGCAAGTGTCGTCTGCTTTTCATGTTAGGTAAAGGGTTAATCGAAATGCCCGGGGGCGCGATGACTCCGTTGGTAGAGGCGCAGGCTGCAAGCCGAGAGGTTCTCGGCTCGAATCCTACCTGCGGCAACCGCGTTGTGTCCTTGGGCAAGACACTTAATCCCCATTGCCCACGTGGGGGCACGGTGACGCTATGTACTAAGGCGAGAAGCGTAATGCTTCGAAGCGGCGATGATCTACGGCTGGCAAGTTATCGTGCCGCATGGTAAGTTAAAAGTTGGCGGACACCTTTCTTTCAATGTGAGGCGAGTTTGTGTTGTCTCGAGCTTCGTTGAAAGGCCTGAAGATACATGTATATCACTGCTATTTGAAATCTATCTTGATATTACTTTTATTATTTTCCACTTAGCACTTAAGATGAACTTCTGTGCTTGAGTTCCGTCATGCCAACTATATTTTCTGTATTCATTTACTCAATAAAGTCTAAGTATACTATCACATTACTCTCTAAATTAACTTGACGCGTTTGAATGGAAAATCTATATCAGTTTAGATTGGTCAGGTCACAATATATGGTCACCGAAATGAATAACACTATCTGTGGGATGAACCACTGGTTGCTGAATAAATTCATTGATTGTGATTTTCCTTAAGGTTTCGCACAAACAGATGTATGTTAGCCTCTCCATAATTTTATATTTGTCCATTTCATTTAATTCAAAGCAAAGTTCGTGACTCCACAATTATATGTAAAAAGCTACTTTCTATAGAAGAAAAGCTTCCAAAATAGATGATTTACAGCATTTGCCCCATCATGTTTTGACATTTTATCAACCTGCAATACTGGGTTCAAATTCATTCATAAACAGTATCGTGACATATCTTCTTTCAATGCTCTCATAATAGTCGTTTTCGTTGCAACCATTTTGTCAAATATAATGACAGTGACCGTGTCAGTGAGAGGTTGAAATTCAGTGATGCTTTCAGAAATGAAGGAGTAGAAGAACGGCCCACGTCGCCCATCGCTGTGCTTTGAGCGCCCGTTCGGAATGAGTGCTCCACACGCAACGATGGCCGATGCAGGGGAGAACCTGGGAGTGGTGTTGTCTCGTTGTTTGGAGTTCATCTCCTTGAAAAGTTTGATATTTAGTACCCCGAACTCTTCAAAAGAAGTGTATTGTAGTTTGGGGGCTGAGCGAGTAACACACAAATAAAATGGGTAAGTGCGGCTAACAATCCGAGGGTAGTGCTATCTATGGTGGATATTCGTGACGGTCGAGCCATTCCATGTCCTGGAATTGTGAGGTAACGATATCCTCCGCAGACAGAAGGGTCTTACCATGCGTTCTCCCCAGGAAAGCACTACTGGTGGAGTCATAAACGGATCATGCACATGTGAAAGCGGTCAAACACATATACAGTACGTGGAGAGTGTATTATCACTAAATCAACCGCAGAGTGGAGATTCCACACAAGCAATAATAGCAAATTTGTTGCAAAGCATAACAAGCAAAAGCAATGTTTCGGCCAATGGACCTCCGGGTTAAACCCGGAGGTCCATTGGCTGAAACATTGCTTGTGTTTTTAGAAGATATGTACAGAAATTGAAACTTATAGTTTGGGTGATAACTCCACTCCACGGGTGATTTAGTCACAATCCACTCTCCACATACTGTACATCACATAGGTCCCTACGAAGCGTCGAGATTCGATTCGATTTCAAATCTTAAGTTGCTACTCGGTTCAGCTCGAATCGGCTGCACGTTTCGTTTTAATTCGAGTCTTTTCACTGGATTATATATTGGCATCCGTCATCTTCGTTGTCTCACAATACTATAGATCTGGCGGAAATTGTACCTAAATAGTACTGAAAATAAAGAATGTGTGCAGTTTTCGCTATATCAACAGAAACACCATTTGTACCCATGCCATCAGCCATGCTAATTCCAGTCTCCCTAGATACTACCACTGTCGATTTTTTTTAAAGTTTCCAAGCAATATCAACGATGAGCCGTCGCTAGTGGCTAGCCCTATGCAGTGCCTAGTACCGATGATTCTGGCACCCGTTTCTCTTTTTGAACTATAATCCTTGCTGGGTAATATTCCAACTGCATCACCAAGGCATGCCTTCGACGAAGGCATGCCTTGGTGATGCAGTTGGACTATTTTATCAGTCTGGAATTGGGCCATCACTGTCGAAACAAATCAAGTTTACAAACCACCTTCCCCCAGTCGGTCATCTTCAAGACGTCCCTGGTTCGATTCGAATAATATACCCGATTCGATTCGAAGCGAAAATGAGTGATTCGCAGGGCTCTAACGTTATGTTAATTTCCCTTTAATCCTTTACCTAACGCAATGATGTAACCCGGTCTTCGTTGAAAGCTGATGTGAAGTTACAGAGGGCTGATATCTCGGCCGATATGACACTAACCAAGTAATAACCTCCAAATATATTGTCTGCGGTTTTGAAAAAAATGCTGTAATTCGTACATTTTGGCGGAAGGTATGAATTATCCACTGTGAAATACTGGCTATGATCTCTCCTAACGTGTCATCCGTAGCTCTACACTGCCAAAAATGTAGGTTCTCTTTAGAACCAAAACTGGTTCCAATCTTGTCCCTGAGATGGAACCTGTTCTGTTTAAACAGTATTTATTTGAAATCAAATAAATTTATAAAGATTAGCATTAAATATTAACAGAACTAAACTTAAACTGAGGGGGTTTCAGTCGTAAGTTTAGAGCTCATACGAGGTTGTCTCAAATCATTATTAAGCAAAGGAGATATGAACAGTTGGCATATCGAACCAGTTTTGGTTCTATACAGAACCAAAACTGGTTCGATATGCCAACTATTCATGTCTACTTTGTTTCAAAATGTTTGGCGACTGCGTTGAATAAGCTCCAAGTTTACTGCTGAATCTACTTCAGTTCATGTAATATTCTGTTAAAATTGAATGCTAATCTTGGTAAATTTATTTGATTTGAAAAAAATACTGTTCAAACAGAACTGGTTCCATCTCAGGGACAAGATTAGAACCAGTTCTGGTTCTAAAGAGAACCTATATTTTTTGCAGTGTGCGTCTGACAAACAAACACAACAAATGTGTTGTGCAGCTTCTGGAGCCTACAAGATGAGCGGTTTAAATATACTCTTATCAAAAAAGTCCTTTCTAACCAGAAAACCAAATGAGTTAGAATTCCCAATTTTTCACCCACGCTCCGAGAAGTAAATTCATTTTAACTCTCAAAAGAATTCTCTTTTCAACACATAATGTCATAATATAATATTTTGTTTTTCTGAATTCACAGCAAACTGATACACAAAACTTGATTTCATGAGAGGTGTTCTGTTGTGGGAGAATGAGGGAGTCGGGGAGGGGGGGGGGGGTGTAGGTAGGATCTATCAAAACATAATATGACTGGCTTTCCGTCCCACCCACATTCAACTGAAATTTGCATAGAATATATCATTTTAAGGATTGAGGAAAGCGGTAGAAGGCAACCCGAGAATTTGCATAATTGACCACAGTGACCTAATGTACTTCAATAACTAACAAAGTTAGTTAATATCGAGTCCCACCGATGCACGATTCTAGAAACTGCGCTACATTTTGTCAGAGTAATGATACCTGTGCGAATCGGACAATTTTGCATGCAGCCTCTCCGGCGTACCAGTACTTCGTCGTCTTCCATATAATATCAGTCAGTACGTATATGATACCAACCATCATATCTGAAATAAGAAATGATGTAAAAATGTAAATATGTGAAACATTTCTACGTTAATAGTTTTACAATTCTTTGACAGGACACACCGCCCAATGTATGCTATCACTTCGTCCCCTGAGTTCCAATGTGTTCTATGTGCCAGTAGGCACATAGAACACATTGGAACTCAGGGGACGTCTTATTATTACACGCCTGTTCTATGAAATTCCCATCTACAGCAATACTGAACCATGCGGAAAATGAAAATCTGTTCCGCACACATGTGCCGAACGGAAATCGTTGACGAACTATTTTTAAATAGAAGCGAAATTTCAAATGAATTTTCTACAAATCATGCACCTCAACTGCAAATTGAATCACAAGCGATAGCTAAAAATAGTAACACGGGTTCCTCTCGCAAATTTGGTTGGCTATAAAATGTGTTCTTTTTGTTGATAGTTCGTCCCCTGAGTTCCAATGTGTTCTACGTGCCTACTGGCAGCCTACTGGCGTGACTACTGGCAGCCTACTGGCGTGCCTACTGGCACATAGAACACATTGGAACTCAGGGAACTATGCTGTCAAATGAATTTCTGCGTGTCCTTCTAATAATTACCTTTATAGACTTGAAGTCGTGTAATAAACGCAGAACGACACACGCGTGTGAATGGGTTAATCGCGGCAGGCATCGGGTCGAGTTTTATCCGTCCGCGATGGTACACGTGCCATATCGATTAACCCATTCACACGCGCTTGTCGTTCTGTGTATTTATGTGCATTACTGTGATCACAAATGTGGTATCTTTCGCGATCAGATCGCGATTTGATTGGGATATACTTACTTAGAAAGCAAGACTGCATTAAGAAAAACAAAGATCTCAGATTCAATGTTATAGCATTTATGTTTCGACAGGTTAGTTTCTACAGTGATGCTAGATGGAAGCGCACACGACATTTCGATCGACTCGCCCCAGTCGCGATCAGGTCGAAATTCTGTGTCTGCTTTTTTTTATCACAGTACTGTACCTTGAGATTGCGGTTGTGTACTTGTGTACCTGCCAATGATCTGTATAACATTTTTTTTTCATACTTAAAAGCTACCATTGTCATATTTGAAATATTTCAAAATATTGGAGTATTGAGATTACAATATAAGCCATCTTCCTTCCTTGCTTGCACTACGGCCGCCGTTTTTTTGGGCACTTTCCACCGGGTGGCCAATATTTCGACGGATGCAATAAATAGAGGATATGGAATGAGTGTTTTTTCTCATATAATATTTATGAAACGAGTCTAAGAATTTTCCGTTTTGGCGAGCCTCTGGCGAGCCCAAACGGAAAATTCGAACGAGTTTCATAAATATTATATGAGAAATACATTCATTTCATATTCTATTTATCATATGGCACACACGCACAAATTAGCCACTTAGTATGACTTTTTAACCCATCACCTAACTTGAGTTGCTGATGGCACTTGGAAAAACATCCTCATGTAACTAAAAATTTTCATTTTCTGCTTCCAAAACATAGGTTAGGACCCCTCATTGGAACGAGCGCGACACGCTCGTTCCAATGAGGGGTCATGACCTATGTTTGGGAAGCAAACAGTGAAAATATAAAAAAAATGAATGGCGTTTTTCTTGTAGGTAAAAGATTAATACAATATAACCCACCCTAAATAGGACAGATAACGTAAATTCTCCCTACTGAAATTATGCAAATGTGACCCATTTGTATTTTGTTTAGCCAATCAAATTGTCTAGTTTTGAAATTGACCAATGAAAGCTCCCAACTCTAATTATGCAAAGTATGAAAATGTGGCCCAGATGTATTTTGTTCAGCCAATCAAATTGTCTAGTTTTGAAATTGACCAATGAAATTGACGGAAGGCTTTATTTATCACTGATTAATATGAAAACAAAATATCAAATGTTTTAAAGTGAACAAAACGGACGAGTCATATGATAAAATTAGATTGCAAACATTATTTATAATAATAATCATCAAAAATTGGTTCTTCAGTAAATAAAATTTTATAATCCGCTAAACGCATGCGTGGACATCAATGCCCACGCGTGGATTATGACCAGTTCCCGCCATTGTTCTGTTCGTGCTGGTGAAAATAACAATGTAAAACATTAGGTCACTCTTCTGAAAAACAGTCGAAGGTGGCACCCTTCTTTTTGCCATTTTTTTTGTCATTTAAATATTAAGAAAAAAAAAATTATCTATGGACTTTGTGTTATACTTTGTGTTTGCTGGCATCATGTTGTCCATTTGTGTACTATTTCAGTGTTTCTTTGACTCGCAAATCTGTTCGTGTGTACTCGTTGTAGCTTCTTTGCATTTCAAAACAAGGAGAAGTTTAGGTTTGACGTAATCGAGTCGGGGTACAATTTATCTACAATCACGTAGACCGTTGCGTCCTTTTATGTGCCCAGACATTGCTGTAGGTACTTCGAAAAAGAAGCTAATTACAACTCATTTCCTGTATGTCAACAAAAATTGACAAACAACGTAAATAACCCGACATTGTAGCTGGGTATTATATTGAGTTACACAGCCAACCAACGACAAGGAAAAGGATATTGGACCAGTTATGCTCCTGGCAGGGAAGAGGAGGGAATTGATACAATTTTCAGTCGTGATTTATCTGCCCCGACCACGTGGGACGTTACTTCTTTTCATATGCTCAGACATTGCTGTAGATACCCCGGAGAGGTGTCCAATCACAATTCGTTTCCAGTATGGTGATACTTATTGATAAACAGCGAAATAAACACGGTAATAACCATTTACCTAACACGAAAAGCAGACGACACTTGCAAACAAAAATTCTTGAATAACTATTTTTTTCATTTTTTGTCTCAAAAACATAGGTTATGTCCCCCTCATTGGAACGAGCTCGACGAGCTCGTTCCAAAGAGGGGTCGTAACCTATGTTTTTGAGACAAAAAATGAAAAAAAATAATGAAAATTAATTGGCGATTTATGTGAACAGCGCTGGCCGGTTTTGGACGTTATGTTGGGTAAAGGATTAATGCTTTATATTATCAGTTACAGAGTCAACCAAAGGCCGGGAAAGGGATGATTCTGTCAGGGAAGAAGTTTTCTGTATAATCTTGGACCATGCCAGCAATGACTGAGCAATGAGCTTGGCTTCCCACGAGGGGAGCGCGGTGGCTCAGTAGGTAGAGGTGCAGGCTGCAAGCCGAGAGGTCCTCGGTTCGAATCCCATCTGCGGCAACCGCGTTGTGTCCTTGGGCAAGACACTTCATCTCCAATGCCCGCGTGGGGGCACGATGACGCTGTGTACTGAGGCGTACTGCACGTCGATGGTATGCATGTCTTCAACCAATCTAACCCTGCCTGTGCTGCAGTGCGGAGTTACGATGTTGGGGAGCTGGCAGCTGCTAGTCGTTGCTCGGTGGTTCTCTCCGGGTACACCGGCTCCCTCCACCCGTAAAACTGTCACGGTCATGATTAGCCATTGTGCATAAATATGTGACCTTAAACATAAATAAAAAAATAGCTTCCCACGACCATTAGACTCACTGTTTTCGGAAATCGTTTCTCTCTGTAGCGCATGGTGTACCTTCTGAAAACCCCTTCATCTCTTTCTTCGTTTACATAATACCAAGGAGAGATAACAATCCCTACTTTACTAATTACATGTGTAGTAGAGAAAATAGTGATCACCTTTAGCCAACTACACGGGGGCGCGGTGACGTTGCGGTAACCCGTTCTCATCAGACCGCCGAAGTTAAGCAACGCCAAACCCTGTTAATCCTTGGATGGGTGACCGTCTAAGTGATCGATTCGGACTCCCGCGTTGTTTCCTTGGGCAAGGCACTTAACCTCGATTGTCCACATGGGGGTACGATGACGCCGTGGCGTACTGCACGTCGATGGTGCGCATGTCTTCAACCAATTTAACCCTGCCTGTACTGCAATGCGGAGTTACGATGTTGGGGAGCTGACAGCTGCTCGTCGTTGACCGGTGATTCTCTCCGGGTACTCCAGCTTCCTCCACCCGTAAAACTGTCACCGAAACGATATGACCTTGGTTGTTAAAGTTTCGTTAAACCTTAATAAAACAAATAAATAAATAAATATCCAACTACACTGCCAAATGAATCGAATACTCTATCTGGGACGAAGTAAAGGTTTGTCTGATCCACCAATGTATTGTCATCGTATTGTGTCAACAGACTAATGCTTTTGAGATTCAACTTAGGTTTATGTGTATTAATATCAAGATTGAACAATAGACGTGACAATGACAGTCATATTACTAAAATATCCCGCTTAACATCTAGCAAACTCATCCAATACTGCCAGCGCAATACAGTACAAGAAGGGATGCACATATCTTAATCTGTGTGTTCAATAAAACAGGAAGTGGAGTGTTCATCAAAAGACGCACATTTGATACGAACATCAAACACATAAAGTTGTGTATTGTCACAGGTAAGTTATTAAGATAAACTACACTACTGTCATTACAAAAACGGAAAGAAAGAGATGATCGAATCGTGACTCAGTCGCGATCTCGTTAAAAATCTCCCGATACCAAAACATTCCTTAATCTCACCTGTCGAAAAAGAAATGCTGAAACATTGATGTAAATAGCGTTTGTTTTTCTTGATTTAGTCCCGATTTTGTAATATTATAGTACATCTAGCAGTGTAAATGTGTCGTGGCAACATCGCGATCCGATCGAGTTAAAAACATAATCTATGAAAAAAACTTTTAAAACCTTGCATGCTGCTGACGGATATTCCTGCCAAGGACAGAAAATCTCATGACACTAAAATAAGCATCATTTGAGAATTTTTAACCAAATTATCCTCTATAAATTGTATCAGCATTTTGTCCATTGATTTCTTGAGTTATGGGCTCTTGAATTTTCCATTAAATCTAGTTATGGCTGCTGTGAAGCAGCCATGACTAGAATTGATGAAAATATTTTTAAAATACTCAGCGGGAAAGTGTTGAAGACGATTTTGTTTTCTATAAGTATTGGAATATTAAACCTAATATTACATCAAACGAGTGTGTTATATAAACCATACCAGGTAGATTCTGGTGCATGTAGGGTGTGATAGCACTATCGGGTGAAATGGTTAGTTTGGTTTGAAAATGTATCTTCGATGGGTTGTGTATTTTGTAAATATAACTGTTCTTTTCCAGGTGGAGTGTAATCCATCAATCTGATTGGCTGAGAGCTTCGCTGAGCAACGAAGCGTTTTGAATTCATTAAATCCTTGTCTGTGCTAATACACAAATACGAATATGCAGAAGGAAAAATTAACGTTGTGCGCAAAATAATTAAACATATTCCACAAAATAATACATGATGATAATTATGAATTTAGTATTGTGTAATATGTGTTCCAAATATGATTCTAACTGTAACTGTATTCAACGATGCACTCAGTGCGTACCTAAATGTAATGGAATGGCATCAGTCTTCACACAAACAACAAACGACGATAAGATCAAAGTTAGTGTGCGAAGAGGCAGGCCCTATGGGGAACAGGCTTGGTCTGTTGTACATCAGGATCGCATATCGTCGGTCGTAATGAAAACAAAATATTTATGAGGCTCTGAAACTTCTATATGCATTTGACAAAGTTGTCTGATATTCTTGAAAGTTAAAAAGTCTTTTGTCTATTTTCGTGTGCGATTAAAACGAAAATATTCACCTATTAGAATTGTAAATGACAATTAGGTTCAAAGACTTTGGGAACAGTCTGAATGATCTCTAACCCCTAGTTAGATAGTCTAACCGAGCACGATGTATGCAGCTGCGTTCATGGCGTTTTTCGGTCCGATTAGGTAACAAAGGCGGTGGTTTCAGTACTGTGATCGCAAAAGTCATCTTTTCCTCGATCTCTTTGTGCGATCCGATCGTGCCGATTATACCATTGGATGGAGATATTATGAATAAAATATTGCAAATTCAGAGCTGAATAGAAAATCGAAAGTAGCACCTGGGATGCAACATTGTAATATATGGAGAAGTGTGAGAACCGAGGCTCGAACACACGACCTCTGGATCAAAACGATCGACTTACCTAAGATATAGAGCCACCAGTCTAATTCTGTAACGAATTCGACGTTGTCATGGCCTGGAACAACTCTAACCATTAAATAACCAGTCTCCTGTGTTTAGATTCACTCGGCTGGAATATATCACTTGGTTGGAAGAGCGAACCTTATGAAGGAACCTTATGTAGGGAACCTTATGTAGGTACCTAATGTAGGAACCTTATGCAGGAACCTTATGTAGGAACCTTATGTAGGTACCTTATGTCGGAACCTTTTGTAGGAACCTTATGTAGGAACCTTATGTAGGAACCTTATGCAGGAACCTTATGTAGGAACCTTTTGTAGGAACCTTTTGTAGGAACCGTTTGTAGGAACCTTATGTAGGAACCTTATGTAGGAACCTTATGTAGGAACCTTTTGAAGGAACCTTATGTAGGAACCTTTTGTAGGAACCTTATGTAGGAACCTAATGTAGGAACCTTATGTAGGAACCTTATGTAGGAACCGTATGTAGGGAACCTTATGTAGTAGGAACCTATGTAGAAACCTTATGTAGGGAACCTTATGTAGGAACCTTATGTAGGAACCTTATGTAGGTATCTTATGTAGGTTCCCTCTTCCGATCAACTGATATATTCCTGACGATTGATTCTATATTGGGAGCGGAGCACGGTGGCTCAGTTGTAACAGCTTGGACTTCAAAGCGAAAAGTCCACGGTTCAATCTCCGCTAGGGGTTGCTGTGTTGTACCCTTGGACAAGGCACTTCATCCCGATTACCCAATTGTGAGCACGGTGGCGCTATGTACTAAGGCGTACTACCCGTCGATGGAGCATTTGTCTTCAACCAATGCTAACCCTGCTTGTGTGTAATTAGAACGTTGCGGAGTCTGGCAGTTTCTCGTCGTTTCTCGATTGTTCTCTCCGAGAACTCCGGCTACCTCCACCCGTAAAACTGTCAGACACGAGTGTCCCTATCTGTAGAAAGTGTCTTTAATCCCCGATAAATAAATTAATTAAATCTATAAAATACCATAAAAATTCATTTTTAAAGAATCCTCTCTAAAAAAGTTGTGAATCAGCGCTAGAAAAGTTGCCCATTCAAGAGTTGATTTGACCGACTTTTGGATGGCATTACCATTAGAAATGAAGACTAATCAATTAATGAATTTAATTTAATTATTAAGGTTTAACCACACATTAACAGCCAAGGCTATATCGTGCCGGTGACAGTTTTACGGGTGGAGGAAGCGGGAGTACCTGAAGAAACCCACCGAGCTACGACGAGCAGCCGCCAGCTCGCCGACATCGCAACTCAGCACTTCTGCACAGGCAGGGTTAGATTGGTTGAAGACATGCGCACCATCGACGTGCTGCACGCCTTAGTATACGGCGTCATTGTACCCCCCCCCCCCCCCCTCATCGATTCCCGCGTTGTGTCCTTGGGCAAGACAATCGGGGTTAAGTGCCTTGCCCAAGGACACAACGCGGGAGTCGAAGACTCATCAAAACCGTAGCTTTATGATTACGCTGCGCTGTTTCACTCATTGTGCTAATATCTTGACATTTTCAAAATGAATTAATTATGTATTGATTGGAATTTTTATAGCTGATGCAGGAAAGAATATAAGTAAATGTTCGTGCGTAAAGGGACTTCACACTGTATCCCCACTCGTTTGTGGGCAAGCAAAGAGTCGTTAACAGCGTCGAATACCGAATATAATTAGACTGGTGACCCGAGTGATTGGCCAAAGAGGTCAGAACCAACCCGGGGGCCAATACTTACTATAAAACGTTTACAATTATATTTTCTAGAATTGTATTTTCTAGTTATGACTTTAAATGGGTTGAAATGAACCATTGGCATTTTCAAAGACCTGGCAATTTGCCAGTTGGCAAATTGCCATATCTTTTAAAATGCAAATGATTCATTTTATTCAGTCACGTTAATAGGTAGATCATACAATTCTAAAAAAAATACAATTACAATTTTTTATAGTACTGGCTGCAGCCTGGTTTCAGTGGTCTACAACATTTTCATATTTCTTTTTCGACTGATAGAATTCCATCAGAGTTGGGTGGTGGTAAACTGGACAGAGAGGTGTGACCGGATCACGACTGAGTCACGACCCGCTCGAAATTCTCTCTCCACTTTTGAACTAACGGTTCTGTATTTTTAATAATTTGTGATCATCTTGAAACCGCTTCTTTATTTTTGGTGTTCTATGTCGTACTATCAAATTCATTCAACCTCTTCCCGTTCACCAATAATTGCTAGTCCATGAAACGTCCCTTCATATATCTTTTTTTTCTCACACATTATTGAGATCTAACCCCTTGTGTACCGGGATTACAGGAAACAAATGTTAGGAGTGAATTCATTGTGCGTGTACATTGTATGATGGATGGACATTGTTGAAATCCGGGCACTGTAATTTTCAAACAGATATTTATTATTTATATATTTATTGGTGTTTAAGGTCACATACTTATGCACAATGGCTAATCATGACCGTGACAGTTTTACGGGTGGAGGAAGCCAGAGCACCTGGAGAGAACCACCGAGCATAAATGAGCTACTGCCAGCTCCTCAACATTCTAACTCTGTTCAAGTTCTGTTCATGCAGGGTTACAGCGGTTGAGGACATGTGTACCATCGGTGTGCAGTACACTTTAGTACACGGCATCATCGTGCCCCCATGTAGACAACTGGGATAAAGTGCCTTGCCCAAGGACACAATGCGGGTCATCCCGGATGGGGATCGAACTCAGGACCTCTGCCATAGAAGTCCAACAGTCCACCACTGAGCCACCGCGTTCCCTTTCAAGCATATGTAAATTTACCTTCATCCGGGGATATATACACATATGACTGCAAATATATCGTATATGTATTCCAAAGTATTTAGCGTGATACAGTCCTGAAGTTTGAATGTGTTCTAGGCATCTCTACAAAGAAAATCTAATGTAACTTCTTCATGATGAAATGAAATTTTATATGCAGTAAACGTTTACATGGCGTATAATGAACAATTTGAGGAGCGCAGTGGCTCAGTTGATAGAGATGCAAGCCGAGAGGTCCTCGATTCGAATCCCACCTATGGCACCGCGTTGTGTCCTTAGGTAAGACACTTCATCCCCATTGCCCACGTAAGGGCACGGAGGCGTTGTGTATTAAGGCGTACTGCACGTCGATGGTGCACTTGTATTCAGCCAATGCTAACCCTGCTTGTGTAGCGTTAGTATGTTGGAGAGTCTAACAGTTGCTCGCCGTTGTTCGGTGGTTCTCTCCGGGTATTCCGGCTTCCTCCATCCGTAAAACTGTCCGACACGAGGTGACCCTGGCTGTAGAAAGTGTCATTAAAAACCCAAATAAATAAAGGAACAATTTGCAGAAATGTACAGAAGTACAGGTTCACTGCATGGAAACAGCATAGCCCTCAGGGCTATTTTATTTTCATTCACCATATTAAACATGTAATTAATACTGACATCAAAATTGCAAACAATTTGCGTCCTTGCTGAATTCTTGATGGTGGGGGGAGGTCACTTGTATTACTTAATTATTCACTTATTTAATCCCTCACGTGGCACAAACCGAACACTATTTTCGCAAGAAATGCTCTTAACTAGGATTTCCGACTTTTTGGTTTCCAAACCCCGCCCCATGAACAAGGTCATGGTTCCCCAACGGAATGACCTCGATGAGCTTATTCTAGTGCGGAAACATGACCTCAACTCTGAAGGCTAGAACAGGAAACAGAATAAAATTCGAAATGTGATCTTTGTGAACAGTGCAAGCCGGACACAGCCATCACGCTAGATAATGGGGGCGGGGAGGTGGGGGGGGGGGGGTAAAGTATTACCGAAATTGTATTACAGAGATTACAGAAATGTATAGAACGACACGCGCATGTGAATAAGTTAATCGATGTAGCACGAATGCCAGCACGGAAGGATAAAACGAGAGGACTCGTGTTTTATCCTTCCGCGCTGGCACTCGCGCCCCATCGATTAACCCATTCACATGTGTGTATCGTTTTATGTTTATTACATGCCTTCACGTCTATAAAAAAAACAATTATTAGAAGGACACTCAGAAATTCATTTGACAACTATCAACAAAAAGAACACATTTTATCGCCGACCAAATTTGTGTATTCATACTCTTCTTCTTCTGCTGGATATTCATTATCCCCTTCATATATCGACTCTATTTTTTCTTCGCTATTTTCGTACACATTAATCTCTCCATATCCTTCAATTTTAGACATTTTATTCAGTTATTTTGCAATCGGTTCCGATCCAGGTGATCACTCGTCTGCTCGACGATTTCCGTTCGGCACATGTGTACGGAACGGATTTTAATTTTCAGTGTGGTTTAGTGTTGCTGTAGATGGAAATTTCATAGAACAGGCGTGTAACAAATTGCAGAAATAGCATTGTCTAATCAACAAAAACTAGATCCTAGAATGTGGAGACTCTGAATGTTAATATCCAGGCGAAATGGAAGTGCAATCGGTACTTAAAGGGTTATTACCGGAAACATCTGTAAAGTGTGCATACAGAGCTTTGTCTATTATCGCCTTCTTAACCCATTGAACTCCAGAGGCCGTTTTTCCGGCCGGGTCACAAGCTACGTCATAATGGCATTAAGGGGTGGGGGGGGCGGGGGGGGGGGGCGGCAATGTAAATGTGAAGTGTAGACCAATTAACATTTTCAACGTGCAGCCCTAAGGCTGCACATTGAAAATATTAATTGGTCTACCCCCACATAATAACTATTGACTCTTCCGATTGCTGTCATGGAATTGACAAGGAAAAGGGTTAAATTGGGATCTATTGAGGCTCCGGATTGATGGTTCAGTGTCATTCCAAATTCGCGGGAATGAGAAATGAAATCGATATCTGGAAATTATTAATTTCTTTTATCCCACTACCTAAATTACACATGCAGAATATTGAATAAATGTTTGTGGGTTGTTTGTGGGTTATTGAAGACTTTATTCTACACACGGGTCTTTAATTTGAATATACCGCTCTGAACATTACACTGCAAAAAAATACAGGTTCTCTTTAGAACAAAAACTGGTTCTAATCTTGTCCCTGAGATGGAACCAGCTCTGTTTAAACAGTATTTATTTCAAATCAAATAAATTTACCAAGATTTGCATTCAATTTTAACAGAATATTACATGAACTGAAGTAGATTCAGCAGTAAACTTGGAGCTTATTCAACATTTTGAAATATCTTTTTCATATATCTTTTTCGAACAGTGGTGAGAGAATTTCGATCGGGTCGCTACTCAGTCGTGATCCGGTCACAACTCTCTGTCAAATTTACCACACACAACTTTTACAGAATTCCACCTGTCGAAAAAGATATATGAAAACAAAGGAGATATGAACAGTTGACATATCGAACCAGTTTTGGTTCTGTATGGAACCAAAACTGGTTCGATATGCCAACTGTTCATATCTCCTTTGCTCAATAATGATTTGAGACAACCTCGTATAAGCTTTAAACTAACGGCTAAAACCCCCTCAATTTATGTTTAATTCTGTTAATATTTAATGTTAATCTTTATAAATTTATTTGGTTTGAAATAAATACCGTTTAAACAGAACTGGTTCCATCTCAGGGACAAGATTAGAACTAGTTCTGGTTCTAAAGAGAGTCTATATTTTATGCAGTGTAGATAACCTTTCAAATTTCTACAAGTACACCTCTTGTTGAAGATGCACCGGTTTGCAACCACCCGCCCACCGGAAATATGTAAATAGTTCACAAACACATTGATTCGAAGCGTTCATGTTAGTCTATAAATATTTAAGCATCGAATATTGAATTTTGAAGTCGAGTGCATTTTCTTATCGGTGCGATAATTGCATAATTCATGTGTTTTGATTATTATGTAAATGCCAAATTCGTAGCGTACATTTTCAAACAAATTATTTTTGCACGACCTCTCCAATCTCTTTGGCAGAAATCGTAACATTTTGAACTGATTAACCTCGCAGCAGACATTTAATTACTGACGGAAATCCCGAGATATGTAACGTTGTTAGTACCTATAATGTAAACAACGACGTGCAGATAAGAAATATAGGGAATCGATAGTGAAAAGAGAATTACCATTCCACCGAATGAGCCTTTATGGACAGCTGATTTTATTGTTAATTATCCAGGCTGAAGAACCAACGAAGCTTCAGTTGACACATAACCTGTGGTACTGCGTGGAAGGGCTTATCTAGTTTTTAACCCTTTACCCAACGCTGACGATTTCAAAATTTATTATTTTAAATATAATTTTTTAATTTTTTTTCAAAAAAAATTAACAAAACCATATCATGTAACCCCTCTTTGGAACGAGCTCGACGAGCTCGTTCCAAAGAGAGGGTCACATGATATGGAACGAGCTCGACGAGCTCGTTCCAAAGAGGGGTCGCAGGATATGGTTTTGTTGACATTTTTCGAATAATAATATTTTTTCAGCTGCTGAATTTGCATAGTACGCGGGCGGATGCGGGCGATTCGTGGGGTAAAGGGTTAACCCTTTGAGCGAGAGAGGCCGTTTTTTCGGCCAAGGAACATGATGCTTCATAATTACGTTAAGTAGGGTAGATAGTAGGTGAATTACGGAGTAGACCAATCAATGTTTCCAACGTGCAGCCCTAAGGCTGTCCCTCAATAATAGCCCCAAGGCTGCACGTTGAAAATATTAATTGGTTTACCCCCAAATAATGACTATGAACTCTTCCAATTGCTGCCATTCAAGTGATATGGAACATACCACTACAATTCAAATGGTTGGTCATACCAAACACTGGGATGTTGACCCTTAATCTCTTCAGATATTTGGGAAGGGAGAGATGTGACCAAAATTGGCCCGACCATGACATGAATTTGGAAGGGGGTTCTTACGTACACATAACACGGTTCCCGTAGGGTCTTGGATTCGAAAATGGACTTGAATTGTCTTACTCTCTTCAGATATTTGGGAAGAGAAAGATGTGACCAAAGTTGGCCCGACCATGACATGAATTTGGAAGGTGGTTCTTACGTACACATAACACGGTTCCCGTGGGGTCTTGGATTCAAAAATGGACTTGAATTTTCTGAGGGTCATTGAATGCCTTGAAATCCTGGAAAATGTGTCCGTTGGCCTAGAAAAGACTTGAATATTCACAAAATAAGAATGCCGATGATGCACTTAATTATAACGATATATAGTTGTATATGCAGAGAGTTCATGAACGCATAGTCCTAACTTGGATCTCCGGTTCTTACCACCCCTCCCACTACCCTACAAGAGAACTGGGAGGCGGAGGTAGTGACCAGAGGTCATAGTTAAGACTGGTGAAGGCAGGGTGTTGAAAATCCTTGAATTTGGCCATGCTGAGATACATCGAGAAAAGGCATCGAAAGTAATCCTGTTACCATCGAAATTCGTCACGACAATCGGCATACTTGTGGTAAAAGTCACACCAGACTACCATAATTTGTAGCACTACATTGCCGATTGCTGTGGTTATAGTCGTGGGTTCATCCAACAAACAAATCTTCAAACCAGCAAGCACAAGCGACCAGCGGCGTAGTAATGAGAGCATTTGGGGTTGGGGATCGTCCATCCACCTTTCCTAAAAGATGTCAACCCTTTACACATTCATGCCTGAAAGTACTAACATTGGTTTACGTCCTCTCATCCCGATATTCTTGTCTTTTTGCTATACTTATACCCCCTCCCTATCGGGGTACTTAATCCTTTACCTAACATAAAAAGCAGACGACACTTGCCAAAAAAATTCTTGAATAACTAATTTTTTTTTCATTTTTTGTCTCAAAAACATAGGTTATGACCCCTCGTTGGAACGAGCTCGTTCCAACGAGGGGTCATAACCTATGTTTTTGAGACAAAAAATGAAAAAAATAATGAAAATTAATTGGCGATTTTTGAGAATAGCGCTGGCCGGTTTTGGCCGTTACGTTAGGTAAAGGGTTAAGCCTGAAAACAAGTACTCAGGGTGCTATAGTTTACATGGAACTGTCGATTTTTATACCCTGGATGTTCGCCCCTGGGGATAGGAAAGTGCTACTCCGCACGAGGTGAAATGAAGTGTGGTCTGTATAACGATAATTGATCATTATTGACCTGCATGCTCGTTATGATTGATCACGATTGACGTGTTTGCTTGTTACGATTGATCATGATTGACCTACTTGCTTGTTATGATTGATCATGACTGACCTCCTTGCTTGTTATGATTGATCACCATTGACCTGTTTGCTTGTTATGATTGATCATGATTGACCTGTTTGCGTGTTATGATTGATCATGATTGACCTGTTTGCTTATGATTGATCATCATTGACCTGTTTGCTTGTTGTGATTGATCATGATTTACCTGCTTCCTTGTTATAATTGATCATGATTGGCCTGCTTGCTTGCTATGATTGATCAAGATTGACCTGCTTGCTTGTTGTGATTGATCATGTTTGACCTTCTTGATTGTTATTATTGAGCATGAATGACCTGTTTGCTTGTTATGATTGATCATGATTGACCTGTTTGCTTGTTATGATTGATCATGATTGACCTGTTTGCTTGTGATTGATCATGATTGTCCTGCTTGCTTGTTGTGATTGGTCATGATTGACCTGCTTCCTTTTTATAATAGATCATGATTGATCTGCTTGTTGAGATTGATCATGATTGGCCTGCTTGCTTGTTATAATAGATCATGATTGGCCTGCTTGTTACAATTGATCATGATTGACTTGCTTGATTGTTACAATTGATCGCGATTGACCTGCTTGTTTGTTATAATAGATCATGATTGATCTGCTTGTTGAGATTGATCATGATTGACCTGCTTGCTGGTTATCATTGGACATTATTGACCTGCTTGCTTGTTATGATTATTCATGATTGACCTGTTTGCTTGTTGTGATTGATCATGATTGACCTGCTTGCTTGCTATGATTGATCATGATTGACCTGCTTGCTTATTCAGATTTCTTCAACTTGAAAAAAAATACGTTACAGATGACTATAACTATGTCTTGTTACTTTCTAGCTTTTAGTATTCTAAGGTGGGTGGGTCACCACTACTGAAGGCGGCCCAGGGGCCTCCACATGTCTAAATCCGGCCCTGTTTACAACCTGCTGTCTGGGCAATTTTTTTTTATTAGCCGGGAGGCAAAGAATCATTTTAATACCACAGATCATCAAGATAAATTTACCGATTGAAGGGAGATAATAAATGAGCGATCTGTACGTGGACTTTTAACACTTTAGCCAACGCACACGATATCACAATTTATCATATGACTCGTCCGTTTTGTTCACTTCAAAACATTTGATATTTTGCTTTCATATTAATTAGTGATAAATAAAGCCTTCCGTCAATTTCATTGGTCAATTTCAAAACTAGACAATTTGATTGGTTGAACAAAATAAAACTGGGCGACATTTTCATAATTTGCATAATTTGAGTTGGGAGCTTTCATTGGTAAATTTCAAAACTGGACAATTTGATTGGCTGAACAAAATACAACTGGGTGGCATTTGCATAATTTCAGTAGGGAGAATTTATGTTATCTGTCCTATGTAGGGTAGGTTATATTGTATTAATCTTTTACCTACAACAAAAACGCCATTCATTTTTTTTATATTTTCACTTTTTGCTTCCAAAACATAGGTTATGACCCCTCATTGGAACGAGCTCGACGAGCTCATTCCAACGAGGGGTCATAACCTATGTTTTGGCAGCAAAAAATGAAAATTTTTAGTTATACGATAATGTTTTTTCCAAGTGCCGTCTGCAATTCAAGTTAGGTGATCGGTTAAAAAGTCATACTAAGTGGCTAATTTGTGCGTGTGTGTGCATATGATAAATAGAATATGGAATGAGTGTTTTTTCTCATATAATATTTATGAAACTCGTCCTAATTTTCCGTTTGGGTTCGCCAGAGGCTCGCCCAAACGGAAAATTCTTAGACTCGTTTCATAAATATTATATGAGAAAAACACTCATTCCATATCCTCTATTTATTATTTTAAATATTTTTCTCACCCCCCACCCCCACCCCCCCCCCCCCCACCCCAAATCAACAAAACCATGCCACGTGAAACCTCATTGGAGCTGCTATTCGAACTCATTTCGATAGGGCACGTAATATGTTTTTTTTTTTAAATTTTATTCAACTGTTTAATTAGTAAATTACTCTGAAAGGTGCTATCGATTCGTTACGAGAAGGGTTAAAGAATGTACGCCATTCGAATGCCCGTGCAATAGTATACACCTGGAACTTAATTAAGCATCCTCTGTTTTTTTTCGCAGCGTGTTAATAGAAACTGTCATTACTTTCATGCTATCTTTCAGATGCACAATGGTGATGTGGAAAGAATGGTCTGTTGACAAATGAAAGACAACACAATGATGGAAATATGCAGTATTTTAATGACGCTAATTACACATATCTGTCACTAATGTTTTTGATGGAAAAATGTTCTCGACATGATGAAACAACGCCGGTAATTACTGACAAAAAAATATTACTTCTGATCTCCTGAACACAATAGCAGTGTCTGACGTCAGTAGCGAGTGTATCCACCCCGTGCGCGGATGTCAGCCTGGACCCTCCCCTAATGCTACAGGTTAGCCTTCTGATACGGTACATATGCAGCTGCTGCCAGTCCTCGTGCAATGCAGCTTCCAGATCGGCCAAATTCCGTATAGGCAGATCCCTTGGTTGCACACGACGTCCGAGAAAGTCCCATATGTGATCTAAGGGTTTCGAATCGGCGCTCACCGCAGACCAAGGTAGTGTTATAATAGCGTTGTTCCGAAGGAATGATCTCACAGCATCGAACGATGTGGCCTTAGATTGTTGTCCATGGATACGGTGCGAGTAGCCAACGGGTGGTTGTCAAATTGAGGAACAACAAGCGGATTGAGAATGTCCCGAATGTACTGATGACCATTGAGATTCCCGCGTACAGTCACCATATCAAGTTTACAATCATGAGGGAGGCATCCCCAGATCATTACTGATCCTCCACCATAAGGAAGAGTAGGTCTGATGTTCTTGAACACGTAAACAGTATTTCTATACCTCCACACTCTCATGCGACCATTCTGTGACGTGAAGCGGGAACTCTAGTTTGACCAATGGACTCTTCTCCATGTCCTGAGATCCCAATGTTGTCGTGCCATACACCACTTCAAACGTCGTCTTTGATGCTGATCGGACAGATCGGGACGCTTGATGACCGTTCTGGACCTCATACCCAGTGCTTTGAGACGGTTTCCGACAGACAGCTCTGTTACACAATCGCCTGTTGGTGAGCCAAAGGCGTTTCAAAACCCCAATTGAAGCAAAGGGTTCACGCCTAAAGAGACGTGCAAGACTCCGATCTTACCGAGGAAAGGTCTTTCGAAGATGGCCAGTCCTTGGTGGGTCCCTAACATCGTGGGGTTTATGTTTTCCAACAAGTCTGCTGCTTACAGAATGCCTATCGCAAAGTTGCCTTCCAATAGCTTTGAATGACATGCCTTTTGCGTGCAATCCAACGATTTGCCATCTTAGGGTCTTTGGCAGTTCCCTCCTAGCCATGTCAACATTTAAGTGACAAGCAAATAGACAAATTTTCTTGTTTTATACCCAGATATTGCTTGTGGATGATAGTGTTTTTTGTGACATTCGTGGGAAGCATACTTCATGTGGAGGAGGGGATGCGTTTGGGGTACGCTATCAACCAGAAACATATTTTTCACGAGATGAAATGTACTGCAAGACATAGCAATCATTAAAACATAATAATCAGTAACAGCAACTCCACTGTTATGAAACGTTTCAGGGGGTGCTTAGTTAAGTTCCAGGAGTATATTTGTATGTACTAGAAAAGGTTTCCATAAATCGAATTCTGACGTAATCGTTCAGTGTGGAGGCTTGGATTCATCCCCAAATATCTCACAAACAGGAGCATGGGCTTGTAGTATTTACTGGACGGAAAATTTATTTTAAACAATATTTACTCTAAAAGAAATATGATATAATACATACAAGTAACTGTTAATATCACAGCAACTGTACCAAGGTTATAATAGAGAAGTATGCACTATGCAGTACGTGGAGAGTGCATTATCACTAAATCACCCGCAGAGTGGAGCTTCCACCCGGGGAATAATTGCAAATTTGTTGCAAAGCATAACCAGCACCAGCAAAGTTTCAGCCGATGGACCTCCGGGTTAAACCCGGAGGTCCATTGGCTGAAACATTGCTTGTGTTTTTTGTCGATATGTACAAAATTTGAAAGTTATAGCCTGGCTGATAACTCCACTCCGCGGGTGATTTAGTTACAATCCACTCTCCACGTACTGTAGGTAGACAACCAAAGTAATCGACAGTTTAAATGGAAAAAAATCGACAGAAAGCTTTGAGCTTATATAGGCCGTCTCCCAAGGAGACGGTCTATATAAGCTCAAAGCTTTCTGGGAGATCACAAACTTGCAATTCCCTTGTTTACTCTGCAATGTTTTGTTTTTAATAATGTCTGAAGACTGAAACACTCTGTCTGTTATGTGACGTTGGATTCCTAATTTGAAGCAATATTTTATCAACCGAATCAATATTTCACCCAGGAAGATAGTTAAAAAACTCAACCTATTTTTAGATTTTTATTTCTTTCTTCCCTGCAAGCTGGTACCTCTAATGCAACTAAGCTTCACGAAATATATCCTAGCATAATTTCATTAGAATCTTTCCACGGAACCTTCCCAAAGAGGAAACACTGTTCGCTGCTATAAGTAAACACCATAAAATCGCTGTTTGTCCGTAAACACACGAAGCTGGGGTGTTTTTGTAGATCGGGATAACAGTTAAAAACCTCAGAGCTCTTGAAAATCTGTTTATTGGTAAATACATGTAGTGGAGAGGCATGTATCTACAAACTTCTTATTTAAAGCTCCAGTCATACAAACAATTTATTTATTTATTTATTTATTTATTTATTTATTTATTTATTTATTGGAGTTTAAGGTCACATACTTATGCACAATAGTTAATCGTGGCCGTGACAATTTTTACGGGTGGAGGAGTCATAGAAACACTGAAATAGTACCCAAATGGACCACGTAATGCCAGCAAACACAAAGTATAACAAAACCTCCACAGATAACACTTTTTCCTTAATATTTAAATGACAAAAATAAGGGTGCCACCTTCGACTGTTTTTCAAAAGATTGACCCAATGATTTACATAGTTATTTTCACCTGTATGAACAGTACAGTGGCCGAGAACTGGTCGTAATCCACGCATGAGCATTGATGTCCACGCATGCGTTTAGCAGGTAATATTATTTATTTATTTATTTATTTATTTACTTATTTATTTATTATTTATTTATTTATTTATTTATTTATATATTTATTTATTTATTTATTGGTGTTTAAGGTCACATACTTATGCACAATGGTTAATCGTGACCGTGACAATTTTTACGGGTGGAGGAAGCCGGAGTACCACCGATCAAAGACGAGCAGCTGCCGTCTCCCCAACATCGTAACTCCGCACTGCAGCACAGACATGCGTACCATCGACGTGCAGTACGCCTCGGTACACGGCGTCATCGTGCCCACATGTGGACAATCGGGGTTAAGTGCCTTGCCCAAGGATGCAACGCGGGTGACCGAATCGATCGCTCAGTCGGTCACCCATCCGAGGACTAACCGGGCCCGACGTTGCTTAATTTCGGTGATCTGACGAGAACCGGTTACCCACACAGACAATGCGACCGCGATGCAGCCTCTTGGCGACCAAATTATTTGACAATCACAAAGAGGTTTCAGAGGTCTTTGAAAGGTGTCACTGAGGTCGCTACATAGTTTCAGAGCGGTCGCAAACCCAATTCGGTAACAACCAGTCTTCTGAGCACGCACAAAAGCCTGGCGGCGACCGATTTGGTCGCTCGGAGGTTTCATTGGTCTCCTATAGATTTCCAAGCGGTGTTATTTTAATCGCAGATTGGTTTCCACTGTGCGGCGATCGGTTTTTGTCCAGAAAAGGGTGTTGGTTCTTTGCAACCTAGTGGCGACCTATCTGTGACTGATCAATGATGAGGCGGTGATCGATCTGCGCTTCATCGGTGACTTGTTGTCTATCAGTTGCAAGGTGGTTTCCAAGCGTGCGCCGATGTTTCGCAGTTGGATTTGCAACATGTCGCCGTCTATAAAAAGACCTGTCTGCGCTTTAAAGCATCATTTTGTCACAAATATTCACAGAGTTCACATCAACGATTTTTTATTATTTCAATTATTTCCAGTCATCACCTCGACAACTGTTCTGCTGTTAACATCTTGACAACCTGGAGAGAAGTGATTTGATTCTGAAAAGCGCCCTTTTTATATGCATTAAGTTTTGATAAGTGACCGATCCACAACTAGTCACCGACCAGTCCACGTTCAGTTGCAACCAGTCACTGAAGATTCGCTGACTGGTCACCGATTGATCTCAACCAGTTACAAGCCTATCGCCGTATCTGCGGTGAATCGTTGCCGATAAGTTACTGATCAATCACTGACAGGTTGCAAAACCTATTGCTGATTGTTCGGCGATCATACACTAAATCCAAATATGGGAAGAAGTGGTTGCACCGGTCTCAGTCTGACACAAATGAAATAGGTCGCCAAGAGGTTGCATCGTAGTCGCATTGTCTGCGTGACTGAGGCTTAATTAGCATCTACAGTGTTCATAATTGGTCATGCTAGGCCAACAAGAGACCGAATCGTGTACCACATACTTCAGTTTTTATTGTGACTTCAAAAGAATACAAGTGATAACATCCATCGTTTTCTAAGTTGTTTTTCACGTTTGTGCCAAAGTACATTAGGAAGCAACATGGACGAAAAAGAAAGACCTAGACCAAATGCTTGCGATGGACAAACAAACAGGCGGAGTTTTCTGCCATGTACCCCGTATTTGCAGAGACTTTTAACACTTTTTCTAGAGCGGTTTATTTTTGTACTTTGTTTACGTCCCTCTTTGGAAGATTAGTAGCATATATTATCATATGACCCGTCCATTTGTTCACTTTAAAACATTTGAAATTTTGTTTTCATATTAATCAGTGATAAATAAAGCCTTCCGTCAATTCCATTGGTCAATTTCAAAACTAGACAATTTGATTGGCTGAACAAAATACAACTGGGCCACATTTTCATAATTTGCATAATTAGAGTTGGGAGCTTTCATTGGTCAATTTCAAAACTGGACAATTTGATTGGCTAAACAAAATACAACTGGGTCACATTTACATAATTTCGGTAGGGAGAATTTACGTTATCTGTCCTATTTAGGGTGGGTTATATTGTATTAATCTTTTACCTACAACAAAAACGCCATTCATTTTTTTATATTTTCACTTTTTGCTTCCAAAACATAGGTTATGACCCCTCATTGGAACGAGCTCGACGAGCTCGTTCCAATGAGGGGTCATAACCTATGTTTTGGAAGCAAAAAATGAAAATTTTTAGTTATACGAGAATGTTTTTTCCAAGTGCCGTCTTCAACTCAAGTTAGGTGATCGGTTAAAAAGTCATACAAAGTGGCTAATTTGTGCGTGTGTGTGTCACATGATAAATAGAATATGAAATGAGTGTTTTTCTCATATAATATTTATGAAACTCGTCCTAATTTTCCGTTTGGGTTCGCCAGAGGCTCGCCCAAACGGAAAATTCTTAGACTCGTTTCATAAATATTATATGAGAAAAACACTCATTCCATATCCTCTATTTATTATTTTAATTATTTTTCTCACCCCCCCCCCCCCCCCCCCCAAATCAACAAAACCATGCCACGTGAAACCTCATTGGAGCAGCTATTCGACCTCATTTCGATAAGGCACATGATATGTTTTTTTTTTAATTTTGTCCGACTGCTTAATTAGTAAATTACGAAGCCGTGTGATATCGATTCGTTACGTGAAATGTTAAAGCATGTACGTCATCCGAATGCCCGTGCAATAGTATACACCTTTCTTGCTCAGAACTACCCACATTATAGCTGGATGCTGAGAACGACTTCCAGTCAACAGCCACGTTGGTATCAAGGGTTTTCCGAATAAAGTCAGTTTTAGTTTAAACAATATTTATTAACGATTATGTTATATGTGTACATTACATAACAGTATCATAGAACAATAAAACAATTTAGCTGGTAGTACACAATATAACAGCATTGGTGATAATCGAATTGGTAAGTAGACAAGGTATCGATAGAAAGTCATGGGCTTATATATCATTCGTCTCCTGCTCTCAAAAACACCTTTCGTAAAGATGATGGCATTGATCAGTAATGAAGCATGTATATCGCAGTCTAAGGGATATGAGTCCTAGCGAGCCAATGAGTCTGGCTGAACCTAGGTCCTTGAACAGGAACACCACCAGCGCGAATCCAACCAAGTGGGCATTCAGGGGTGCGTACGCTCAGTCATTCACTTGCAACTACGTAATGGTACACATTTACTTACATAAATAAACGCAACTGAAAGGCACCGACAGCTCGCCTCAAGAGAAAATCGAGGAAGGCATTGTATGTTAGTTTTATGCTAGTTTTATAGATAGAACAAGTTGACCAATAGGCTCAGCCCCCTAGCCAGAGGTATACCCGATTGCTTAAACTACACATACGGGTGAGCTCATAAGTGGACAAACTGAAAGATAAAAAATAAATAAATGAACAAAAGGAAGAAGTAAAGAAGTAAGTAGCCATCCTGAATACATGTTGCATTGTCTTTAGACAGAGTTGAATAGAGAGGAAGGTCTTGAAATTAAGCAGCTCCATCGATAACTGGATAATAAGATTGTAGAAAATGGCCTCAGCCTTGCTGTTACCGAAAGAAGAGAATATTTTTTAGGGAAGAAGTATCTTCGAATAAAAGTTGTTGTCAGTGGATCCTGCCACTCTGTGAGATGAAGTCGTCGTGCACTGCATCAAACATTAGGCTGTTCTCCTGGTTACTGTGGTTACTGAAAAATTCTGAACCAAAAAGAAATATGGAAATATCCATAGTGAAAAAGAATAAATTGATGGTTTCATTGCGTGCGTTAACTGGTTGAGTGCTAGAAGCCGCTATCAAGGCTTTTAAAAAATTAAAAGTACCAGTGGAAGATAGAACCTTACGCTTCTGACACGATGAATTATTTGAGAATTGGTGCAATCAATACACTGGGAAGCTGTGTTTCGCTGCCGATCATATGACAAGTCTGATCGAAATGTTGGAACCCCAGGGGGCTGGGTTAAATCCCGTGCGTATTAGGTGTGTACTGATAGTGGCTAGCGGGGATTGGGAATGCGACTTAGCATTTGTTCTACTGGTTGAGCTTTGGGAATTTATATATTTATTGGGGTTTAACGACACTTTCGACAGCCAGGGTCACCTCTTGTCGGGGAGTTTTACGGGTGGGGGAAGCCGGATAACCCGGACAGAACCACCGAGCATCGGCGAGCAAATGTCAGACTCACGACGTACTAACTCCGCACAAACGGGTTAGCATTGGTTGACAACAAGTGAACCATCGACGTACAGTACGCCTTAGTACACAGTGCCACCGTATCTCCACGTAGGCAATCAGGATTAAGTGCCTTGCCTAAGGACACAACGCAGTTAGTCCTGGCGGGGATCGAGCCGTGGACCTTTCAGTGTGAAGTCCAATGCTGTAACTACTGACTCTCAGCGCCCCATTTGGGAATTAAAAAGAATCAAGAACCTGGGTATACTTTAGAATTCGTGTCGACCTTAATGGTCGTTTGTTTATTTGTTTTCTTTCTTAACGACAAAACGCCAACCGTGCTGATTATTTCATTATAGTATCTTACGGATTGAAGAATCTGAAACACCCTGCTAAAACCACAGAGGAACAGGGGCGTGGCGATAGGAGGTGAGGATGGGGTTCCTGGGGAGGGTCGGTCACCCTCAATCCTAACCAAAATTTCCTATAGTTGGAAATTCGGAGGGCAAGTCATGACTAGTTGGAAATTCCATCTATCTCGATTTTAGAGTTTCTTTGGTGATGCTAATGTCTCCTTTACTTCCCAAAGTACCAACTCGGTTTAAAATCGGTAAAAATTCCAACTGTTACTATTTACAACTACGGTGTAAACAATATCGATCTTCCTAAGGATGCATGATGTCAATCGCTACGAGATTTCTATAGCACGTTTACTTATCGTAATAAAACAAAATCCTCCAGATGCACTTCAAGAAAGTCGGATCATGTAAAATCGTTATCTTGATTTAATTCCATCATTCACAGTTTCGAAATGTTGAAACATCGAAAACTGATCATTCCTGCATAAGATCTCATTTAATGTTAGGAGATTGTGATTTGCTCAACGTTCTCAGTTTGGGCATTTGTTTATTCAATTCCCAGAATATTACCAAATAACAATAACAACTTGATAATTCTATCATGAATGTGTTGGCATTTCAGTTACAAGAATCAATTTTATCCCCCCACCTTTCATAGCGTCATTTTCAAATTTTTTCTTGGGAGTGAATTTCCAATTGGGGAGGGACCAAGAGGTGGTTTTCCCCTCCCGGTCCCTCCCACTAGTTGGAAATTTACTACCCCCCCCCCCCCCCAATCGGAAACGTTTAGCCGCGTGCCTGCCGAGAAACTGCAATTGCCAGGAATGTCAGAAGAAGATGAAACGTCCTCTGACAAAAGGTGTTGCTGTGCGTCCCATACAAAGACAAATAATTTCCATCAAGGTCAAGTGGAATAAATTGACATGCTGTCTATGTCAACATCATCTTACAAGATGATTATGGTGTACCAGGACCACCTTACTAAATTATGTGTTTTGATAACTTTGACATCAAAAAGAGCCACGGAAGTTGCTTATAACACCATGGACATTTTTTTTTTCATTTTTGGTGCCCCAGAAATTTTACAAAGTGACAATAGATCTGAATTTACGTCGCATGGCATTAACCCTTTACCCAACGAATCGGCCGCATCTGCCCGCGTAATATGCAAATTCAGCAGTTGAAAAAATATTTTTTCCAAAAATTTCAACAAAACCATATCATGTGACCCCTCGTTGGAACGAGCTCGTTCCAACGAGGGGTCACATGATATGGTTTTCCTGAATTTTTTGGAAAAATTTTAAAACATGATATTTAAAATAACAAATTTTGATATCGTCTGCGTTGGGTAAAGGGTTGAGTAATGTTTGGTTGTGAGGCCAAAATGTAAAAAGTAAAACTGAAATGTAATTCAATACGTCATCAGATCTTGAATTGTTATAACAAGCGATTGAAAATTTAAATTTGTGTGTGAAACTGTGGAACTGTGCTTCTGTGTATATATATCTATATTTCATTTGTCATGTATTTTAAAATAAAAAAAATATAAAATAAAAGTGTTTCTCTGTTTACAAAGTTGATATCAACAAAAACATGTTTTAGTACATTCGTGTATTTTACATCATTTTTCAATAAATACATGTATTGACTGAAGCTTTCAGTAAATTCATGTATTTACTGGCGACACCAGGAAAAACACGTATTTAATGACTTCATGGATTTACTGTAATGTATATACATATATGTCTATGTGGAAAATAGTATAATATAAAATTTAAAGGGATTATACGTGCGGCTATTAAGTAGATTTTCACTGCATTTGGGATGTATTTAGATGTATTCAATGATTCGGCATGCTTTTCGCACATTGGATGGCAGCAAACAGTTCTATTGATTGATTACAAATACCATGGCGGATACGATAGAATATTTAAAAATCAGAATCCCCCCTCCCCCCCCCCCCCCCCCCCCCCACCTTCGACAGAATGCGAGTACTTGTCCATTTTAAAATTAAACGCCTGTTGGAACGCTCGAAAGCCAAAACATCTGTTCCCCATACATATTTTGTTATTTCATGTAATAACCACCACGGACCTGCGCGATCTTGTTTTGTTTTATTTTGTAAATTACTGTAAAATGTACTACGTTTACACTTTACGCCATAGCAATGGTTAAAAGTGGAGAAATAAATTGAAATTGAATTGAACTCAAGCAAGTGAAGTCTTTCAGTTTTCAGATGTGATCTATTCCTCGTGAACATAATCCAAAGCTTAAGCGTGCATTTAAAAAAAATATTAATCTATGTTAATACTTTTATTCCTTTCAAATTTCTATATTTTTCACTGAATGTTATAATAACGAAACGGACCGCAATCGCTATTTTACTAAAGGTTCCAACGATTTATTCATCTGGAGGAAACACATAATTTGACATTACTATTGACCAAAATACCAACGCATTATACCGATTAGTAATATTAATAATGGAGTGGGGTTCCATATCGGTAATTAAATTCTCAGCAGTGCTTGGCTTGTCCATCATGATGATATATTTTATTCAATGAGGCAGCACTTTCGCTAATCGCTCTCCCAGAAAACTCAAGAGAGGTGTTTCTGTGTAATATGTGTCAAGATGAGCTTTTGATTCAAACAAATTTCATGATTGATAGTGCAAGACGGGACTTAATTACTTTAAACTCTCCACTGTGTATTAACCTTTTGAACACAACAGACCATCTATCCACCCATGGGGAGAACGGTGCCTCAGTGATTTGAGCACTGGACTTTAAACTGAAATGTCGGCAGCTCGATCCTGATCAGCGGTAACGACGTTGAGTTCTTGGGCTAGACACTTAATCTCGAGTGCCCACGAAGGGACACAAAAAGCAGCCTTCAACCTTTGCTACCCCTGCTTGGGCAGTAGGGCTGCAACGACATGCCTCCATAATGATGCGATATGTATTACAATGTAATCTACACGATAAAATATGTATCATGATTCACATGATCGCTCATGGCATGCAACTACAACTATCAAATACTTTGAACTACGTGTATTCATTTCTAATTACTCCCTTTATTACAAATTTTTGAATGCACTCTTTAAACAATATTTCACTTCACAAAGTGATAACCATTGGCATTCATTAATTTCAGGTTTTGATTTTATGACCCATTTTCCGATGTTTTTTTCCTCTCTGAAAATTTGATTCAAACAATTTAATCCCTTATATCTTGTTTGACAGAGCTCTTTGAGATCTGTCAAACAATATATAATGGATTAATCAAATAAATATTTAGCAAATTAGAGGACGTTTATCAACCTTGGGTTAACTGAATAATCCTGTGTTAGTGGCATATTTATCGCTGTAAATGCTGGTATGCAAACAAACTGGGTTTCGCTGCACCAGCTTTCCAAAATCTAAGAAGTTGTTTTGCCTGGTATCATTTATATTAATCGTATCGCGATACATAGTGAACAACGATACGTATTAAATCCTGAGCAATGTATCATTGTTCAAGCATACCACGATTAATCGTTGTAGCCATCTTGCGTAGGGTTAACAAGTTGGAGAGTCTGACAGTTGCTCGCTGCTTCTCGGTGATTCTCTCCTGGAACTTCGGCTTCATTCGGCCGTAAAAAAATGCCGTCACCACGTGACCCTGGCTGCACGCTGAAAATATCAACTGGTCTTCTCTCGTCTTATGTAAATCAACTCGTGCAGTCGATGCCATTGATATATAAGATATATGAAGGGGTCAGAGGTTTAATGTGTTTTATTTGCAATAAATGTTGCGTTTTCGATTTACTTTTGTTCATATTTTGTTAAGTCGCAGTGCGTTCAGATTCAGATCGGTCGCAACTTGAAAATGGTCAACTTTGCAAAAATCCATCAACAGTATTCAACATCTTGTTGGAAAGCTTTACGATCAGAATGAACATTCCAACTCCACTGATTTTATTTTCTCCCTTTGTCTTTTTTCTGTCGAGAAGTGTTGACTCATTAAAAAAACATGATAGCGTCAAGTATAGCGGCATAACCTTATTAAACGTCAGTTAATTTATTTAGTTTAAGTCAATTTTTCGATAAAAATTAAGTTATTGAATATTACACGTCGATGTCATATTATCATAGATATAAAGAACGAATCGCATCTTCTTCGCCCAATATCTGTGAGTGCTCAGAATACCCAGTCTGAGTGAAAATTAAATGAGATGGAATTACACTGAAAAATTAATTTCCTCGCACTGTACTCCATGTTAAGCTAATAAAATGTTGCTTTTGGTACGCCTGGCAAAAATGATTTAGCTTGTTACGCAGAACACTTCAAAGAAATTGACATGTATCTACTAAAATAATGGAGTTTTCACAACACTGAACACTGCTGTATGTCTGCAACACGTTTTTATTTTATTTGTACAAAAGGCTTTAGCGTTGGCCCCTGGCCCGAATCGACCACATACGCCTGTGTAATTTCCATATTAAGGAATAAAAAAAAATATATATTTTTAATTTTTTTTTAACAAATTCATATCATATGATCCCTCGTTGGAACCAGCTCGTCGAGCTGGTTCCACTGAGGGGTCACATGATATGATTTTGCTGAAATTGTTTGAACAATTGTTAGCAACAATAAAATAAGAAATTTTGATATCCAGGGAGTTGAGTAAAGTGTTAGACGTTTTGTGACAGAATACTAAAAGTTCAAAAACGTATTAAGAAAACTACGCATGTAATAAGGTCTGCAGCAATACTGAGCATGTCAGAACACATCTGATTGGTCGTTACGTATCGGATTGACGTGAAAATGCGAATGAAATGATTCGATACAAAACAATATTGTAACGCAAGAAAGTAAGGCGACCCCCGAATGTGATATTTTTCTTTAAAAATTAAATTTAAGTTTCATTCCCATAATTCAAGTTTCATCGTGGTGTAAATTATAATCATAACAGAGACAGAGTTCGTGTTCACAGGGATGTAGCTGCGGGGGGTGGGGGGATTGTAAGGGGTGTCTCACTCCCTCCCCACCTATATTTGTCCAAGAATCATGATAGTTGGAAATTTTTCAGGTAAAAATTCCAACAGTTGGAAATTCGAAGCATTGTTGTAACTAACGTATATTTTTATCCGAATGTGGTATAACATTTCCGTGAAAATTTCAACCGCTGACTCCCACAGACAGAATTCTGATTGAACAATGCAACATTTTCCAACTTGCTCCGAAGTTAATTAGACAACAGTGGTCGTGTTACGCGTTTTGTTCTCTTCAATAAAAATAACATAAAACGTACAGACAGGCTTATGGAAGTTAAATGGCTGAGATTGACTGCAGTCTTACAGAACAGCACGTGCCACGTGTCGGTAAAATGATCAAAGAAAGCCGCCAAATAATTCTCTTCGCAGAAAGATGCGACCCACCATGCATGTACAATCATGTAATTGGCACAATGTCTAATGACGACAGAGAGAGCCTAATTAAGACTACAGTACCACAAGAAATTACCATTTTGTACTGTCTCAGAACCTCAACTTATGTAAATAGATATTTAGCTGCAGTCATTAAACTGCTTGGAAAATGCTCAGGATGCCCCCAAACCTATCGGGACAATCACTCGAAATCAACATTTTGAAAAATTCCCGCTACCAGGCAGTGGAGACTGGGGTGAGTGTTTGGGGTGGAGGAAGTGGGGTGGGGGTCCCCTTTAAGTATCCACCCCCATTGTAATTTTCATAGATCTACACCCCTCATTTCAACCCTGCGTGTTCAGGCATCAACGACCCATGTCGGAGATTTTTTCCTATATTTCAATCGCGCATACTGTGCTCGTTTACTACCTGAAGAAATCCAACTAGGGTCGCTGATTCTCGTCCCCCGCACTCCACCCTCATTGTGTTCTGTCTTATGGTCAAATGGTTTGTTATGTCTTGGCTGATAATTTTTCATCATTGGAAGCTTTTTACGGGTAAGTTAGATAACTTTAATTTCCAAAAAGATGTCCTTACATTTCCCACTAAGGGTATGGGAACTTCATGTGGAAATTTAACACTTTCGCTGCCGAAAGCGACTATTGTCGGCTATTTTATGGTAATTTTCTATACGTTCTTTTGTGCGCAGAATAAACCTAAAATCTGATTAATTGTTGGAAAGGGCTCGGAGAGCCCTTTCCAACAATTAATCAGACGGTAGAGTTTCAAGTATGTCATAAATCTGATTAAACTTCCTCGCATACAGGCGTACATACAGGTCCTCCATATATGGATAAAGTGGGCGTGGCAGTGAAAAGGTTAAATTTCGAAAAATACATAAACTATTTCTTTTCACATTTTCTCCAATTAGTTCAAACGTTTAACTATTATTCTCCTCAGAAACCCATTTAAAAACAGAAAAACGGCTTTTTCATCATATTTTGGTGTTCTGCAACTTTTTTCTCTTCATGATATCAACTGTGTGTGCATCTTAACATTTAATACAGACAAAGTCCTTTTCACTAATGTGAAAATCTCGGAGGTGATATTTGCTATTTTTTTTCATGGCAAAATACGATCAACTGTGAACTACGTATTTCCAATTAGTTGTACGATCGTTCCGAGCCATTTGTCACTTTTGGTTTGAATTGTTCAGAAAATGTATTTTCTTAATAGTCCGGCAGCCAAGGCACCGTTGCGTGTTTTAGCGTGTAAAGATTTTTTTCTCGGCGAATTATGGTTGTCCACAACACCCAATTGCAGAATCAATCAGCTAGCCTTTTTGTCAGCCTTGAGGAATTTGTGATATTTCAGTTTTTGAAAATGGCGGTTAAAATGCTGGCTATTTTTACAAGCAGAGGATTTTAACCAACGTGGAGTGCTAATTGAAACAAACAAGTATCTCCCACACACCTTTCTTATCTAACTGATACTCATTTTTAATTTTGTGCAAAAAATCAGACTGCTTAAATCCAAAATGGCGGACAAAATGGCGACGAAAATTAGAAAAATCGATTTTTTTCACACATTTTACCTATTTCGTTCAGATTACTGGTGAAATGATGGTCGTTGTGACCTGTGTTTGTGATGAACTATCACATAACAGTAATGTTTAGGGATGTCCGTACAAATATACAAGCTCTATCGGTTCAGGTATGAAGTTCGGAATTGGGACTAATTTTTCGCCCGTAAATTATCAATGATAGCATTGATTTTAACCCTTTGATACGTTTGTACTTCTCATGACGTACGAAATCAAACAGCGCGTTCATACTTTGTGTTAATTTGTTTTGTTATTATTTTTCGATTTTTTAAAGTTTTAACCTCAATTCCTATTTTCTCCCGAATAGTGTGCAGTGACAACCGTAGAGCCAAATGTTATCGCAGCTTAAAATACTGATATATTCCTGCTGTCAAGACTTCTTAACTGGTTGAGTGCTAGAAGCCACTATCAGTCTTTTTTAAAAAGAGGACACCAGACCAAAAGTCAACACTTTCCTTGCTTATGTTTCATATTCAGTCAAACACATATAATATTTTGTATATATAAATTTGTTTTATTGCAAATTATTGGAGAGTGATAATAAATTCAGAACACCAAAAACAATCTAGCTCTCAACCAGATAATCACTAATGTGAAAAATACCTTGTTGTTTGAACTTTCCGACGCTTGACGTTGCATTTTGAAAAACGTTGACAAAACTGAATTCCCAGTGACATTTGAACGTCAGGATAATTAAAGTCTTAAAGGGTTAAAAATACTGGAAACAGCGAGTCCTTGTGTATGGTATGACAAGAAAGATTATGTAGACCGCAAGGTAGTTTAAAAAATCGACGCCTGAGTGTTAGAATGTTCTATGTCCCCAATGGGACATAGAACATTCTAGCACTCAGGCGACGAAACTGGTAAGTATCCAAAAATATAACAAAAGGCCGCCAAATGTAATGTCCAATATTGTATTTTCTAACCATTTAGGCAACGATTAGTCTTCATTTTCACCAGACTCGCCCGTAGCCCTGTTCGTCTGTTCGTCTGTTCGTTATAGCACCCAATTGTTGCTTGGCAAGTACAAAAGCAGTGCATGCTAACCTTGAGGCAACACAGCTTGTCCTTGACGTCTTGCATGTTTGTTTGCTGAAACACGAGCATCGAATCTGTTTTAAGATATGGTCAGGTGGTTGCCTTCTCGTCTCTAACAAACCCATAATTTGTAGGTTCCATTTTGGGTAGATCCGAATGCAGTGCATGTTTCCAAATGCACGCTTGCTTGTGGCTTCGTTTGACCTTCTCTGCAAACGACTCAGTACTTGGAGGGAGGGTATATAGTTTAGGGACTTTTGTTGTTCCTCGTCGTCCTACTTGGGATGTCCAACTACTGACTCTTGCATCAGATATTGAGTTGGATGTAGGACACCAATAAAGGGGCAGCTTGAACTGTGTAGCTTCACGTAAGAAGTCGTCCCACGGAGCATCAACTTTTCCAACTGAATCCAGCGATATACAACCCTCTTTCAAAACGACGTTTACCTATTCCAAAGTACCCGTCGATGGTATCACACCTAGAGATAGCATACGCAGCAAGGATACTTGGGATAATATCACGATGCTGCCACCAATATCCATCACAGACCTATCCATAATGGGTGACTCCATAAACATGGGATATGTTATATTCTGTTCCAGATAGTGGTCCAAGAGTAGGGTATACATATCTGTGTCGTCTGTAAGAACGACAACCTGTTTCTTTTCATCCATAGCAAGTTTCACGGCCTGTTGAACTATAATATTATCACAGCTTCTTCGTGACTTGTTTTCATGTCACGCCTTTCTATGATGACACCCTTGTTAATTTCAGTTGGAGCGTTGTCGTGTCCAGTAACGACAACTTTATGCCCCTTAGTACTATGTATTTGACTTGAAATACTGACAAATTATACTGATGAGCTGCCTTTTATTCTCCAGCCGACGGAATATTGATGTAGGATGTCTGAACGATCGGAAACTACCGAGAATCTCCAGATGCCAAAAAAAAGTGGCTTTGGCTGCCGGACAATAAGGCCGTACATTAATCAACTATTTCACACCCATTTAATGTAATAATGTCCAATATCTCAGCGAAAGTTTTTTTGTTTTTGTTTTTGCCTTTTATCTGTCACAAATAGAATACATTTCTTGAAAGATTATGATATTATATTTACCTCCAAAACACACCTTTAGATCACCCATTGAACTCGTTCAAATGAGGCGTCAAAAGTTATGTTTTGGGGACAATCAATGGGAAGATATATAGAATAAATAGGTGCTAGGGCCGGTAATCAGATTTTAAAACACGAGTGAGATAAGGGTTTTTCTACGATAAGTCACTGCACGTAGTAGATTTATTTATTGGTGTTTTTAAGATCACATATTTCTGCACTATAGCTAACCATGACAGTTTTACGGGTGGAAGAAGCCGGAGTACCCGGAGAGAACCACTGATCAACGGCGAGCAAATGTTAGCTCCCCAACATACCAAGACCACACAAGCAGGGTTAGCATTGGTTGAAGACAGGTGCACCATCGACGTGCAGTACGCCTTAGTACACAACGTCACCGTGCCCTCACGTGGGCAATGAGGGTGAAGTGTCTTGCCCAAGGACACAACGCGGTTGCCGCAGGTGGGATTCGAACCGAGGACTTCTCGGCTTGCAGCCTGCACCTCATTTTTTTTTTTTATCTTTTATTTATAAAAAACAGGTAAAACTTTTTACAAAATATAAATATATGATCCACGCTGACAAATGATCATCTCACATACCACCCATTCACACCCTGGCACGTGTACCCAACCCCTGACTGTAAGACTGATGTGTAAGCTTTACAGTCAACTTAACCCGCCCTATTTCCCAATGTTTTTCCACTCCGCACACCCACACTCACCCACACACTTAAATGAAAGTACACTAGCAAATACAAAATCACAAAAAGGACTAATATTGACTCGAATATAAGATTGATTTAGATTCTTGGATTGTCTTTTTTTTTGGAAAAGAACCTCCTGAATTCTGTATATCCACATCATAATCTCGTCGCCTGGGTGCTACAACGCACCATGTCCCCATGGGACATAGAACATTCCAGCACCCAGTCGACGATCTATCATGGCTTAATATAATGTTTACTTAGAGCAGATACCCATTGGACATCCGCAGTATATTAAAATTAAAAATCCAGTAATTTAAGGAACCTTTGCTATCTGATATCAAAATCCATGCTAAACATGTCTCCCTCAAATCTAACATAACTGTTGAATTTTACTATATTTTTAAAAAAATTACCTAGTTTCAAGTTACTGGCACACAATTCATAGTAATATTTTAAATGAGATGTTAGTAGTATCTTCCATAATGAATTAACTGGAACTAACCTATTTTCTTTTATAAAGTAATTTCTTCTTCGATATATCGCCAATCTGTACGAACTTCAGCCTGCACCTCTACCAGCTGAGCCACCACGCACCCGCACGTAGTAGATAGTAACGCAAAATGTCGAATGTTTGAATGAACCATTGCGAAGTGTGAATACACCGAAGTCGGCAAATTGGGTCAGGTCAAAGGTAAAGTTGAATGTAATCATGTACGACTATTTCTATCCCCCTAGTTGCGCATGCGTGAAAAACAGAGCTATCTTCATTTTCCAATTTACTATGGAGGTCAATGGGAGAAAGCAATAAAACTTCATTTTTCATCCATATTTGCTTTTCAATAAAATTCGCGTACATATGGTCAAATAGTTTAGGGCATCCTCTTTAAAGTGATGTTTAATACTTATTGCTAGACAAAATTCTTCATGTTTCCATTTTTGTTTTAAATAACTTATTTTATCTGTGTGCATTTCCTTATGAATTTATGAAAAAAGGCTGACTGCGGTAGCTTTAAAGTTAAAAATATATATTAACCATCAATAGCATGCATTCCGCGCACATCATTCGGAATAAAGTAAACTTTAAATTATTTGATTCTATAAAAATATTTCAATTATGGTTTTGTTTTAATGTTTCCATTTCACTTTGAAAATAGTGATTTTTATATTTATGCGATTTCAACAGACGATTCTCCGCGGCTAATATTGTCTTCACTGACGTGAATGAAAGGACTTAAAAGCTCCATCATTTCTATTGACTCGTTAATATAAGTGTTTAATTTTACATTGAACACAATGTATGTGATTTTAACAATTTAGAATTAATAACTTTGCTGACGGTGTACAGGTTTAGATCAATTAGGTTAACCTGAAGTTGACAGCTAATTGGAAAAACTTTGATGTGGGTATTTTTTTAAACAATTACTCAATGTCAGGTTTCTAATTATTATAAAACCAGTACATCTTCAGAACCACTGCACCCTCGAGGAGAGGTAGTACCTATGTGAGAGGACCCAACCTCTCACACTGGTCCTCATCCGAGGGGTTCAACCGACATCAGCCAAAGAGACCATCACGCCGCAACCGGTGACACCTGCCGAGTACCTGAGCCCGTTCCTCCTCCAACACGCCTAGACATGTGAGAATTGATCATCTACAGTCATTTAGGGTCGAAAGGGGCTTGTTCTCCATACCGTCCCTGCGCGCCTTCGGCGCGCGAAACCATTCCTTTCCAGGTGATAGTTGAATGAATTCAGTTCAGGCGATGTTCATATTTTGGGGGGGGGGGGGGGGCAACACAAACTTGCCTGAAAAAAATGAAACTGCCATAAAAAGTCCTTTTTTCGGGCTAAAAAATTGTTCTCAAATGCATTTTACTCTACTATTGCAAACCAAGAATTCAAATATGAAGAACGCCACCCCATCCCTCCCACTCCCAGTCCTCACATCTCCTTATTTAAGATTTCCGTGTGCTTTTGGAAGATAGTTGTTTGTAAATATTTATTTGTTGTGTTTAAGTTTTTGAATTTTAATAATAAAAACATTTCACATCAAATTTTAGTCTTTGCTTTTCATTTTGTACATTTACAGTTCTGCAGATGACGCGACCGACAGCCAACTGTAAAGTTGTGAATTGCATTCAATTCCAAACATACAACTATACCGAGGTATGAATACGATGTGCAGGTAAGGAATGGTCGCCGACTGTTGGTAATCACATTTCGCTTTCATATTATTCCAATGTGCTTGTGCGTTCGAGACGACTGTAAATTAATTTCTTCATCGATGGTACACAACGAGGTGCGAAGCTTTTTAATTATTACCCGCGCAGTCAAGTGTGAAAAAATAGGGGCGACAACTCGAAATTTAATGTCTGACTCAGGCAATAGAAATAGTTCAGTATGTCCTACTATAGGTGTCATTTTTGCAATGGAATTCCCTTTGGAAACTTTTAACCGCAATAGAAGGTTTACACCAGTAACGGGGTTAACCCTTTACCCAACGCAGACGATATCAAAATTATTGTTTTAAATATCATTTTTTAAAATTTTTCAAAAAATTTCAACAAAACCATATCATGTGACCCCTCATTGGAACGAGCTCTATGAGCTCGTTCCAATGAGGGGTCACATGATATGTTTTTTATTAAATATTTTGAAAAAATTAATTTTTTCAACTGCTCAATTTGCATATTACGCTGGCGGATGCGGATGATTCGTTAGGTAAAGGGTTAAAAGCTAAAATTTAACATACGGGCATTTCACAGGTAGTAACATACATTAGTTGAGCATGGTTTAAAATCGTATACTGACATTTTGTCTGAATATACTGGTCGTAAATTAGGTATTCCGCTGGCTTTGGTATCAAAAATATTATTGTTTAAACTGGGAACATTGTGCATATTCAGACTGAAGAGGATATTTTAAAAACATCCATCCTTTCAGCTTGACTCCTTTAGGAAATCAATAAGATAATTTGCTGCACGAATTAACAATTCTGGAGGCAATCAACTGTGTATTTGTTATTCATACTTTAAATGCGTTTTTCTAAACAATATTAATCTCCTCATTCTTATTCGAGGTGATCTGAGTTTCGTTGACTTCATTTTCTTGGGTAATCCCATTTAAAACTCACTTAAAATTGGATAGATTATACGAACTAGCATTTGTATGTGACGTCTCAAACTCCAGACTCCACTGGCACGAATATCTGCTATTTGTCTTTGATAAACCTTCTTTCACGTATCGCTTTTCAGTGCTTCCACATTTTTGTTAACGCCTCGAAAAGCTTTTAAAAGAAGATGATTTTAACATCCTTTATCATGTTCAGAGACATCTACTGCACGAAACTCAAATAGTGAGCACAATCTTCTTGTTTATTATTTTTATTATTAGGGTTTAACGACACATTAACAGTCAGGGTCATATCATGTCGGTGACAGCTTTACAGGTGGAGGAAGCCGGAGAGAATCACCGAACAACGACGAGCAGCTGCCAGCTCCCCAACATCGTAACTCTGAACTCTGCACCGCGACACAGGCGGGGTTAGATTGGTTGAAGACATGCGCACCTTCGACGTGCAGTACGCCTTACTACACAGCGTCATCGTGCCCCCATGTAGGCAATCGGGGTTAAGTGTCTTGGCCATGGACACAACGCGGGAGCGCGAATCAGTCGCTGAAATGGTCACCCATCCAATTACTAGCCGCACTCGACGTTGCTTAACTTCGGTGATCTGACGAGAACCGGTTACCGCGACGCCACCGCGCCCCCATCTTGTTGTTTCAAATCGTCCACTGAGTTCCAATGTGTTCTATGTGCCAACTGGCATATAGAACACATTGGAACTCAGGGGGACGAAATGTACAGACGTGCTAATCATCGGCTTGCGAAGCTTGCTTTCGATTCGAAATTTTCTCGATGATTCGATTCGAGTCAAACTAAATTTTCGAATAGTCAGGATGTTCTGAAAATCCGACCAATGACTCCTCTTGAACTGTTTTTCTATCTTCAGGTCTTCCGTGTAGATGATACAGTATAGTCGCCGTGGAATGGTCATAATCCACGCGTGGACAATGATGTCAACGCATGGTTTTACCAGGCACTAAAAATCATCATGAGCAAAATTAAATTTCATTAATTCAATTTTTGATGATTATTCCTATAATTAGTTTTTGAATCCAATATTATTGCGCCCGTGGGAATATCGCCCACCCGTGGAAAATTATCAATCCACGGCGGCCGTGGCTCGGCAAAACGGAAAAGTCTTTAACTCGTTTCATAAATATTGAGTGACCAAAACCCTCATTCCATATCCTCTATTTATCAAGCAACTAATATATGCGCTACGGCAGAGTAGAGCCCCAACTGACCTTCACTTATTATCTTGTAATTACAAGATACTGATTTATAATTATAGCCGCTACTGACCTTCGCTTATTATCTTATAATTACAGGATACTAACTTGTAATAACAAGATTCTAACTTGTAATTACGAGATACTCTAGTGTAATTACATGATACTAACTTGTCATTACAATTTACAATTTTAGTACGTGAAATTACAATTTACATTTTTAATAACTTGTAATTGCAATTTTATAACTTGTAATTACAAGTTTTTAACTTGCAATTACACATTACTAACTTATAGTTACAAGTTACTAACATGTAGTTAAAAATTACTAACTTGTAATTACAATTTAGCTAGCTTGTAATTTGAATTTAGTAACTTTTAATTACAATTTAGGAAGCTTGTAATTATAATTTGTTGACTTGTCAGATGGTTATAGGAGAATGGTTGGTTATCTACTACGGTAGTATAGGATGGACTATGTGTGTCCCTATTTTTCTAATGTTAGCCCTTGGTACCAGCTACTTATGTTATGCTTTTCACTATCCTATGGTTGCTGGGGAAAGTATGTAATGTTAGGTCATGCGGTGTTGTTGATCATACTTGGTTGTCTAGTATAGACTTTTGTACACTTTTTGGCCTTTTATCTTGGAAGGACACCTGTTGGATGGCTAAAGCCATACAATCTACTCCCTATGGATTTTGTGCTATTTCCAACAATTCGATTGTTCTTGAGTGTTCTTCATTACAGTGGAGGATCATTGATAGCTCCTACATTATGATCCTTATGACTGCTAGATCCCACATTATAGTCGTATCGTTGGCTCCTAAGACTCCAATCTGGACAAATCGTCGCGTGAGAACCCTAAGATTATATATTCCATTATACTAGCGCTTTACTATATATGGGTTCGGGGAACTAACAGGTATATCAAACGTTAAAGGATCCAAGGGGGGGGGGGGGGGTACAGAAAATGCAAGGTATACTTCCATACATGACAACCATGCATAGCCAACAACACCCCGTGAGATAATATTGCGTACTACCCATAGCAACCAAAATATAGTAAAAACACAATAACATGTGTAGAGAGTAACAAGTGATAACATAACGTCCCCTGAGTTCCAATGTGTTCTATGAGCCTCCTGGCACATAGGACACATTAAAACTCAGAGGACGATAAGACTAACAGGGATACACACAGGGATACACAGAGTCCATCATATACTACACACTAAACAACCAATTATACCCCACATAACTACATGGCATGATACTAATTTGTAATTACGAGTTACTAACATTTTAAGTACAAGTTAGCTACAGTACGTGGAGAGTGGATTGTAACTAAATCACCCGCGGAGTGGAGTTATCACCCAAATTATCACTTTCAAATTCTGCACATATGGACAAAAAACACAAGCAAGGTTTCAGCCAATGGACCTCCGGGTTTAACCCGGAGGTCCATTGGCTGGAACTTTGCTTGTGTTTGTTACGCTTTGCAACAAATTTGCAATTATTGCACGGGTGGAATCTCCACTCTGCGGGTGATTTAATGATAATACACTCTCCACGTACTGTAAATTGTAAGTACAAGTTATTAAAGTAAGTATGTGTTAGCTGACTAGAAATTACAAGCTAGCTCAATTGAAATTACAAGATATTAACAATTACAAGATAGTAACTTGTAATTACATGTTAATATCATGTAATTACAATTTAGTACCTTGTGATTGCAAGATATTGAGAGAAGGTTAATGGCGGCTTCGCGCTTTTGTGCGTCATACACTGTGTGAAACTGGTCTCCATCGTGTTTCTAAACCATTGAACATGAAGTTACGAAACTACCAGGGACGAAATATTTATGAAATAATTGCGCTATCGTGTGAGTGATAAATTTCTTTACAAAAAGACATATTTCAGAATAGTTATTAATACTGACAGCGACGACCGCAATTGGGTCACTACGTTGTGCGCCCTTGGTTACGCCGGCGAAATACCAGTCTCTTTGGTTTCTGTGTGTTTCTGGTGGGTTTTTGGAGGGGGTTAAGGTTTTTTTGTTGTTTCTGTATTACGGCATGAAAATAATTCTCTTTCGCAGGGACCTGGTATGAGTATACCAGAGAAATAAACTCGGGACATGTTGCAAATTTATGATATCATCTGCCTGCCTGCCTGCCTGCCTGCCCGAAATCCACACACCCACCCGTCCGTCCGCCCGTCCGCCCACACGACCGCCCGCCTACCCACCCGGCTGCCCGTCCGCCCGCCCACCCGCCCGCCCAAAATATCTAGACATTACCAAATGGTGATTATTTATATGCAGCATATATGCTACGTTAACATTTATTGTACAACTCAATGAAACGGTTAGGAACGTAGTACTACACACATGCACACATTGTAAAACACACTACTAGTTTTTTACAACTCTAGTCATAGACATTACCTGCAACTGCTAAATTAACTATGAAGAAATTCATTCGCGAGTTCAAACTATTTCGTGATAGGGCGACAGCTGCTAAAACCACAGAATTTCCTCCAACAATCATCACAAATAACAACCATAGAAATGTCAGTTGTTCAACCTGAAAGTGAAAAAAGGAATGGTAAATATCATTATATTTATATGTTAGGGTGAATGTTAGTCTGTCTGTTTGACTGTTTATACATCTGTATAGCGTGTCAAGTTATGTACGAATGTGCCCGACATTCTGTGCTTGCTTCTGTCCGCCTTGTTTCTGTCTCGTTTTGTTTTTATAATAATAATGACACTTTGACCGGTCGTTGATATGTCGCGGTTCTCGCATGAGAAGGCCTTGGTTACCCCTGTGCCCCCAACTGCCGCCCTATTCTCAAGTTTCTTCCCTCCTCTCAACACTCCCCCAGCATTCAAAAATTGATCAGCGGTATTCACAAAACACACAATTTGAATTTTATTACCTGCCTGTTCTATGAAATCCCCATCTACAGCAACACTAAACCATTCGGAAAACGAGATTCCGTTCTGCACACATGTGCAGAATGGAATTCGTTGACGGACTATATTTATAAAGAAGCGAAATTTCACTGGAATTTTCTACAAATCGTGCACCGCCTTTACAATTTGAATCGCTAGCGATAGCTAAAAATCGTCCCAGGAGTTCCAATGTGTTCTATGTGCCAGTAGGCACGCCAGTCGGCACATAGAACACATTGGAACTCAGGGGATGAAATAGTATCATGGGTTCCCCTCGCAAATTTGTTTGGCGATAAAATGTGGGATGTTTTTGACAGTTGTCAAATGAATTGCTGAGTGTCCTTCTAATAATTGCTTTTATAGACGTGAAGGCGTGTAATAAACGTAGAACGATATGCTTGTCGTTCTGTGTACTTATTATATATCTCTCAGCTTTTACCTTAAAAACACTTTTATGTCGTTCCAATGAAGGGACATGAGATATATTATTGAGGATCTGTCTGCCTGTGTTTGCTGTGTGTGTTGCTCTTGCTGCATTGTTACATGTGTTGCCGTGGCATCAATCGTTGCCCCCCCCCCCCCTCCCCTCTCTCTCAACGCCCCCATCCCCGATCTCTAGCGCTTCCTCTCTCGGAATACATTATTACTGATGTACCCGTCTTCAAGAGCAAAATTAATTCGCCCAATTTACAAAGCAGCTATGTATAAGATCTGATCCAGTTCTAGGGACACAGTTTTGGAAGGGTTAATTTTACAGCATGTGCATTATTAGCCAGTTTCAAATAAAGTAAAGAGAAACTTTGTAAAGTCCAGTGATCACAAATGTAGACAGAAAATTTCGGTCGGATCGCAACTGGTCCGAGATCCGATCGAAATTATCGTTCCGCTTTTCTCCAAGCAACATGGTAGAATCTCACCCCTCGGAAATACACAGAACGACGATGTGGCACGAGTTCCAGCAACCGAAGGACAAAACGAGAGGCCGCAGGCCTCGGGATTTATCCTTCCGCGATGGCACAAGTGTCATGTCGATTAACCCATTCACACGTGTGTGTCGTTCTGTGTTTATTACGCGCCTTCACGTCTATAAAAAAAAAAACAATTATTTGAAGGACACTCAGCAATTCATTGGATAACTATCAACGAAAAGAACACATTTTATCTCCAACCAAATTTGTGTACTCATACTCTTCTTCTTCTTTTGGATATTCATTATCCCCTTCATATATCAACTCTATTTCTTCTTCATAGTTTAGTACATATTAAACTCGCCATATCCTTCAATTTTAGACATTTTATTTAGTTTTATCGCAATCCTTTCAGTTTCTGGAGATGAATCGTCTCCTCGACGATTTCCGTTCGGCACATGTGTGCGGCACGGATTTTCATTTTCCGCATGATTTAGTGTTGTTGTAGATGGGGAATTTATAGAACAGGCGTGTAATAAAAATAAAGTTAAAACATTAAATCTGAGATGTTAATTTCGTTTATCTTTCATGATTCGATCTGTCTTTCGAAACGTGTATTTGTGAAATCACGATCTCCCTCTTTAATGCAGAAGTGTGTCGTTATCCGATCCCCATGCGATCAAGAAAAAATACTACTTTTGCGATCAAAGTAGTGTTTATGCCACCAGACTTGATACGATTTTCTTTCATTGGAAATGTTAGAGAGTCTTCAAGTGAACATTATTTTCTACACTTAACCCTATACCCAACGTAGACGATATCAAAATTTATTATTTTAAATATTATTTTTTTAAATTTTTCAAAAAATTTCAACAAAACCATATCATGTGACCCCTCGTTGGAACGAGCTCGACGAGCTCGTTCCAACGAGGGGTCACATGATATGGTTTTGTTGAAATTTTTTGAAATATAATATTTTTTTAACTGCTGAATTTGCATATTACGCGGGCGGATGCGGGCGATTCGTTGGGTAAAGGGTTAAACAGGAGCTCAATATACGGTTTCCCCCAAGGTTCTAAAGCAGTAATTTTATTCCGCTCATGGAATTGATTTGATTCTGACTGTGCTTTATCTGTCGCCTGTTTATGTTCGAAGTTAAATCAATGGTTTTGAAAATAAAAGGCATCATCAATTCCACGCACGTTTGAGTAAACTGCAAACATGAAAGTCACAAACTGACACTCTTGTGCAAAGCTCTCTCTCACTCTCTCTCTCCTTCTCTCGCTTTTTCTCCCTCCCCTTGTGTTTATTTCTCCTCGCTATATAGAAAATAACAAAATATTCTTTACACTCTAAAGAAAATCATTTGGGCTAATCATTAATCCAAATGATTTAGGTTAAGTGTATATGAACCCAGTTGATTTGGATTGATTTTTAACCCAACTGATTTTAGAGTGTATACGACACTCTCAATATTTTTTCCTAAATGAAACATCCCAGTCACTGCTTCTCCAATATAACTTATAAAACCCCGTTGGTACGCGTCCAGCTTGATCCAGTGATTGATCGCAAGCTATGTTTTGAAAGCAAAACAATAGGCCCTATCGATAAATAGGTCTCCACTTTATTTCGCGAACTCCTCTGCGCTGTGGAAACGAATATAAATTACTTCCGGTTGGTATGCCAAATTACACACCAATTCCTGTGTCTTCTCTGGGTTGGCAAGAGACGTGAAATACCCGATAGAACAATAGACTAGTTGTTCAAGTGACGTCACTTGAACACCTGTTTTCACTTACCATACCTGGGTCCGTGCGTTCTGTGAATTAACGTGTAAGTAAGTTACTAACCTCGCTGTCGGTGTTCATGAATTTGAACAACCTAGCAACGTGCTGTAAAACCTCGCCGCTTCGCGGCTCGGTGTCACATACCGCACGTTGGCAAGTTGTTCAAATTCATGAATACCTCCAGCTCAGTTAGTAACTATTACTTATTTGTTTCAGAGCGTGCGTTGGTTTACAACGTGGTGCTATTGAATGGTGGTGTCAAAACTCTAACCATACTAATGGCAAAGTCTACCGCTGCATGAGTAATTGCCTGTCATAATTACACCGACAAAGTTATCAACGGCCATGCCATCGCTTTGTGTGATGTTCAGCGTTTTTCCCGACAAAGTTGTCAACGGCCATGTCATCGCTTTGTGTGATGTGCGGCGTACAGGCCGATGGTGACAGTCCTGTCACATTGATTGTCATTCACATTTTTCTTGGAAGGTGGGGATCCAGGAGTGTTCGTGGGCTATCAATCGAGTCGAACCAACCGGTAGTTATTAGCCTAAGAACGACAATTCACTTTCCGACAGACGCTATTGAAAGTAACATTGAATATTCCACTGAACACGAATATTCATAAATAAACGATCACAAATGCGCGGAGTGTAACTCACACCAAAAGGCGTTCGTCCCCAAATTACAGCGAAGACAAGCAGTAATCAATGCATTCATAGACATATCTAAACTTCATGGCTAAATTGCTGTTGTTGTGTCCAAGGGCGTCCATCTCATCTTTTGAACTTGAACGTTTACTGCATAAAGTAACAGATTGTCATATTTGAATGTGCAAATTCATGCTCTTTTACGTTACGTGTGTGGTGATGTGGGACAGTGACGAGCTTGTAGTGTCTACAATCAAATGGGATTTCATCTTTTAACCCTTTACCCAACGTAACGGCCAAAACCGGCCAGCGCTATTCACAAAAATCGCAAATTAATTTTCATTATTTTTTTCATTTTTTGTCTCAAAAACATAGGTTATGACCCCACTTTGGAACGAGCTCGTTGAGCTCGTTCCAAAGAGGGGTCATAACCTATGTTTTTGAGATAAACAATGAAAAAAAATAGTTATTCAAGAATTTTGTATGCAAGTGTTGTCTGCTATTCATGATAAAGGGTTAAATGGGTCTCACAATTGTATTTATTCAGTGTACAATGCATTGTGTACCAGCAACTGAAAACACAGGGATTATTTCAAATCCGCGAATCCCTTGCTTGACTCAAGAACTGTCGCCGACTTCAGGCGCATTCTGGAACAGCTTCTCTGGTCAAAACATTTTTAAATGTCTATCTGTGTACTGGAGTTTAACGAGAATTTCAACAACCAGGGCTACATCGTATCGGACAGTTTTACGGGTGGACAAAGCTGGGGTTTCCGGAGATAATCACCGCGCAGCGACGAGTAACTGCCATACTCCCTATCGTACTAATACAACACACGCCGAGTTACCAGAGGTTGAAGGAACGTGGACCATCGACGTGCAAATAGACTTAGTACACAGCGCCATCGCGATCCATGTGGGCAATAGGGATTAAGTGCCTTGCTCAAGAACACAGCATCAATAGAGTCGGTCAGAATCGAACCATCGACCTTCGGCTCAAAGTCCAATGCTCTAATAACTGCCCCGCATTATTTGAATAGGTACAAATTTCCATTTGTTTTTGGCCTCATCATAGCTTGTAGCTCCTCATTGGAACGCGCTCACAACAATTTCCCGTCCTCTTTAGCGCTTACGAAAGCTTGTGAATACCCATTGGAACAAAATCGTTCCAGTGAGGGATCGTTGGCAATGTTTCTCAGGCCAAAACTGAAACAAAATGTAATGACGATTGATATGAATAACGCTGGTAGGTTATGGCCGTTACGTTACAGGCAGAGGATTCGATAAATCTCTTCTTGGAAAGAATAAGGGTTTTGACAGTTGAGTGGATCGCTGCGAAGCAGTCTGAGGATTATCCTTGTGTGCAGGCCATAACTAATATTATGAGTGTAAGAGAAGTCCAGTAAGATGTTCAGCCCGTGGACCCCCAGGCCTCCCAGAGTTCCTTTACATGACTGAAGCCTTGCTCTTACATCTTCTGTGTGTACTTAGAACGTTTTTGTGTGGATGGGGACGTCGATAGTGTTACCGGTGGTGATCTTCTGCCTATATGCCCGTATTATATAATCCTGGATAGTTTTTGGTTTGAACCTTACGCTGCCGAAAGTGACTACTGTCACCTATTTTTATGATGATTATATGTACGTTCTGGTATGCGCAGATCAACCTACCATCTGATTAATTGTTGGAAAGAGCCATTTCCAACAATTAATCAGATGATAGAGTTTCAAGTGTGTCATAAATTTTATTAAACCTCCTCACATAGAAGACCTCAATCTATGGCTAAAGTGGATGTGACAGTAGAAGGGTTAATCAGCTATTGATTGATTGATTTATTTATTTATTTATTGGGGTTTAACGACACTGTCGACAGCCAGGGTCACTTCGGGCCGAACAGTTTTACGCGTGGAGGAAGCTGGCGTACCCGGAGAGAACCACCGAGCAACGACGAGTAACTGTCAGACTCCCCAACATACTAGCTCCACATATGCAGGGTTAGCATTGATTGAAGACAAGTGCATCATCTACGTGCAGTACGACTTAGTACAGAACGCCACCGTGCCCCCACGTGAGCAATGGAGATGAAGTGTCTTGTCCAAGGACACAACGCGGTTGCCGCAGGTGGAATTCGAACCGAGGACCTCTCGGCTTGCAGCCTGCACCTCTACCAGCTGAGCCAACGCACCCCCCAAGTATTCATTCTATTTTTGTAATAATACGGACATGGCAGAACAAGCCAGATGTGGGGTGGCGGATGGGTAAGTGGAGTTTGATCAGGGAAGACGACAACCACACCACCAACTTCCTTCCGTTCACAAACTCTAACATCAGGTAAAAATTTCATTTGTGTGATTATTGAGTATTACACTATACATGTTTTCGTGAACGCTGCCTGCGGCAAAATTTCTCCACACAGAGGCACATTTTTTTTTATATTTTCTAGTGAGGTCAGCGAAATGTAGTACCGGTAGAATAAATAAAAGAGTTCCTCTGTGTGAGTGAATTAATGTATACGTATACGTGATACAGTACATGGAGAGTGTATTATCACTAAATCACCCGCAGAGTGGAGATTTCACCCATGCAATAATTGCAAATTTGTTGCAAAGTATAACCAGCACAAGCAAAGTTTCAGCCAATGCACCTCCGGGTTAAACCCGGAGGTCCATTGACTGAAAAATTGCTTATGTTTTTTGTCGATATGTACAAAATTTGAAAGTTATAGCTTGGGTGATAACTCCACTCCGCGGGAGATTTAGTTACAATCCACTCTCCACGTACTGTACGTGGGGATGTGTGTGTGGGTCAGGGTGTGCGTATTTGTGAGTGTGAAGTTTGAAGTAGTGTGTGTCTGAGCGAGCAAATGGGTGTATACGGTGGTGGTTAAACAAGTTCATAGGTCATCGGATTCAAAGTGGATGGGGTACGTCCCCCTTGTGATCCCAACGCTCACACCCCTCCCCATGTTTCGCCACGCCGGTAAAAAACATTAGTTATCAACATTATCAAGGAACAACCGTCAGGAAAGCGAAGCTGGCATGCACTTTCAGTAAATCGACTTCCACAGTCCCGTAATTGAAAAGCCATGTATTAATTGCTCGAAATTGTCTTCCCCGTAATCTTATTGTACTCTAAGACAGCGTCTACCAGACGAACGTCATCTGTAATGGACAAATAATCGCACAGCGACGCCGGAAAATGTAATTTCTAAACTAAAACAGTACATTTTAGAGATATCAAACAAACGCAGTAATGCATTTTGCCAAAATTATTAGACAAACTGCCCACTGGCTATTTCCGGTTTGTGGATAATTATTCTGCTGGAAATGAAAACACGCCGTGAACATATTCGATAATGGAACATAAATATGATTTGAAAATGATTAACTGATGTGTTGCAGGATTGGGCAATTAGAAATTATGGCAACCTGAAAAAGGATTGCTAAAAAAATTGAGTTAACCCTTCTATTGTTTTTTTAGAAATAGAAAGGAAGAGTATTTATTTAAGAACTGAATGCAATTTTTATAATCTTTATTGGAGTATGAACGTGTGGGAATGGGTACAAATTATGTATGAATCCCGTCGGGATTCATACATAATTTGTACCCATTCCCTCACGTTCATACTCCAATAAAGATTATAAAAATTGCATTCAATTCTTATAATTACATTCCGTAACTGTTTAAACTACTTTTTACCAAACAACAAAGCAGAAAGACGAGAGGCGCTAAAAGTTAAAAACCTGCCCAAACACCGCCCCAATTACATTCTGTCAACTGAGGTCTACCGTAAATGCGGGTCAAAGTTCGACCAAATGTATTCATTGGAAAATGAATTACATTTGGTCATGACGTTTTTATCCAGTTACCAATGGAAATTGAGTATTTGGACCCAAAACGCATAGCTACATTAACAATGTAATTATTTTATGATATGACAATGTAATTTAGCCGCTACAGATCACTACTGTTTGAAGATCTTTTTCCTGGTCCCGGGAAAATCCAGTGTGGAATCCAATTCCGCATCACTATAGTATGAAGGACCATATACTGGTGCTTTCTAATTCGCATAATAAGCTGTTCCGGTCGCAGAGAGTACTTTACTCCGAGCTTGAATGGGTGCGCTCGAACGGCGATCCGGGTTTTATTTTATCGTATTCATGATATTTTTTTTGTCGTATTCATGCGCATCGGGGGATTCCCCGGAAGTGTGCACCTGTTACAAAAATAAGTGTAAACAAAAATAGTTGGAATTGTTAATGCTAGCGGTGGCATGCGATTTTGAACGTTGAGTCATATCATAAACCTTTTATCGCTACAGTGAAATGATCTGGGTCGTCGCATCGCGTCTCGTTGAGGATCTGGGTCGTCGCATCGCGCAGCCTGCAGCAGCTCGTTTGATACGGCGATCTGACCTCCTCAACACGACGTGATACTACGATCCAGATCACTCCAATGTAGCGATAATATATATTATTTATTTATTTATTTATTTATTATTTATTTATTTAGTAGGGATTTAACGACACTTTCGACAGCCATGGTCACGTCGTGTCGGACAATTTTATCAACTGAGGAAGCCGGAGTGTCCGGAGAGAACCACCGATCAGCGGCGAGCAACTGTCAGACTACCTAGTGTACTAACTCCGCACAAGCATTTTTTTAGCATTGATTCAAGGCAAACCTACCATCGATGTGCACTACACCTTAGTGAACAACACAACCGTGTCCCCACGTGTGCAATCAAGATTAAGTGTCATGCTCAAAGACACAACGCAGTTACCGATGGTCAGAATCGATCTGTGGAGAGGACATTTCGGTTTGAAATCCAATGATCTTACCACTGTGCCACCGTTCTCCTGGGCAAAGTAATAGCGATATGTTTACTCATGCATCAGCAAGGCTGACATGAGTATCCTTGAACACTTTAGCTTATTTCAAGCACTTCTTTAACAACGATGATGAGGTGTTGTGGTGTAATACACTGTTGCAAAGGGCTCAGGGAGCCCCTTCCAACAGTGTTTTAAACCACAATATTTATCACCAGAGTCAAAGTTTTATCATTTATAATAATAGATCATAATTCTTGAAGAGCTAAGAAATGAGTACAATGGGCAGTTGGTGTGTACATTCACGTTACTAGTCTAAGATCCACTACTGTTCACGAACGAAAAATTGGTCGCCTTCTTTCTTTTGGGGCGAACTATAGCTCAACAAAATGGCCGTTTGCCAAATGTGTACGGGCCTGGAGCCCATTTAATTGGATATATTTTAACTGAATATCCCCGTTAATTGAATATAATTTCTAAACACAAAACCATTTACCATACCTGCAGTACAAATTTGCCCTGTGGATTTTGTTGCATGTGGTTTGTAGACTAAACTTCTGTTAACTGAATAAAAAATCTTGCAATATGTCAAAAATTTACCCAGATAATCATTAAATTACCCTTGTATATTGCCAAATTTGGGCTCACTGTATCCAATGCAGACATTTAATCTATTATATCTTGTTTGACAGAGCTCATTGAGCTCTGTCAAACAAGATATAATAGAATAAATCTGTTTAAATGTCTAGCATACAGAAAAGTGATCAAATCCCTGTTAATTGAATACTTCTGTTAATTGAATAATTCTAACTGGCAAAGTGACTATTCAATTAACAGTACTCCACTGCACTTCTGTAAGATAAGATCTTAACTAAAATGTTAGGGACAGTAAGCTAAAACAAAACTAATTTACGGCGTCAGCCGTCATCGTTTATTTCGTAACAGTTCAACTGCTGAAAAAGGGGCGCCACTACGACACCAGGGAATACACACACACATACCCAAGTTTTAGAGCATAATAATAACAGTTTGACCAGCAGTTGATTTATTGTGGTTCTTAGGTTAGAAAACTTGAATTATCTTTTCTCAAACATGCCTCCCTACCCCACGCATCTTCTCTCCTCCCAACACCCAGAAACGAACTGTTTGATGCCATCCCATACCTCATTCTTGCCAGATTACATCCCGTACCCTGGTGTTCCGACTTCACTATTCAGATGAGCATGCTTTGGGTTTTTTCAGTCGATATTCCGGGAAACAGAGCCACACTCGTCCACCTAATTGTAGGTGTCTCTCACAAGGAAGATCGATTCAAAAGTTTAGCTCGAAGCTTTCCCACGAAGCATGGACAAGTGCGCCCATGGTTCCATGGTCGTAAGATCACCAGATTTGGACAAAAATCCGGAAGTGAGGGAGCGCCACACTTAAATCTTCCCGTGGGAACCCCGCACAGTGGCATAGTGTTCAAGTACTGGGAAAAAAACAAAAACAAGCTCCGTTTGCTGGTCAAATAAATTCAGGTAACCAACGTGACTTGATACTTGTTTGGCATCATAGCCTCAGATGTTTAATTTTATTTTAACCACCAACAAATAAATATTTGGCATTATTTTCAGAAGTTAATCCTTTAGAAGAGCATGGCACTTTTCAAAATATTGTTGAATAACAAACAAAATTATTTCGCTCCCCCCACCCCCCCCCCCCCAAAAAAAAAAAAAATAAAATAAATAGGTTGCGACTCCCTCATTGTTTCAAACTGGGCGCACACATTTCAACAAGGGGTCGATAAGCCAAATTTTTGAGACAACAATTCCAAGTACAATACAGTTTGAATGGTTAAGGATGAAAGTGTGAACAACGATTGATTTTCTTCAACCAAATTGGTGCTAAAAATTCGCACAGTTCCAAGTTCAAGTAACGATAATGTCAATATCTGTCACTTAGACACAGATGCGGCGGCGTGACAGGGGAGGGCGGGAGATGGAGAGGGCGGCACAGGAGGAACGTGTCCCTCCACTATTTTACACCGATATGTTTCGCAGTTACACAATGAGTTAATTTGGGTTCTGTAACATTATTTGCAAATCCAAACAATATTTATCAAAAAAATCCCACTTTCGGTCGCTTCGGTCCGTTTCTCCCACTTCAACAATCTTCCAACCCGAAGGCTGGCCTTCGGGTTGGAAGATGGTTGAAGAAGAAGAAACGGACAAGACAGTGACCACACGGCGGAATATTCATCTTAATCAGAGATTATAGCGAATCACTGTATATTTACCGATACACGACGAACTATAGTAGCAGTGTAAATTTGTGGCCCTCCACCTTTACCGAGCTTCCGCCGTCCCTGGTCAGACAGCACCCAGGGCTGGGGACTGTTAGGAAAATTCGATGCGATAACTAGGTGGCAATTATTGCAGCATCTCACAGCTATCAAAGAGTCTCATGGGAACAGATACGAACATGCCAAACACCAGGAGCAAATCGTGTTTTTTATGTATTTGAGTTTGCGAACAGTAACCAAGCCGTGAAAGAATTAATGTATGCCCAAAGATATCCACTCAACAATGATTGTCTTGACAAATGACCATGTGCTAATGGAAGATTTTGCCTTAGGCCTATTTTCGTTGTCGCTGAAACGATATGTAGCTTTGAAAGGATAGTAACTTAACCAAAAATTTTCTCTAATTAATATATGTACCTATAAATGCAGACGCTCCTTCCTGTCTGCCTGCCTGCCCGAAAGAACGCCCGCCCGCCCGCCCGCCCGCCCGCCCGAAACCCCGAAACCCCTCGTGTCCGCGAGCCGAAACGCCTGCCAACCGCACGCATGGCCGTGCGCCTGCCTGTCCCACTTCTATCTAATGACTCAGATCCTACATTCATTACATCGGTGATAATTTTCGTTTGTTTAACTTTATAGGCAGACCAGACCAGACCGAGTTCAAATGACAAAACTAGTGCAGGAACTGGATTGCAAGCTTCTGTTTAGAGTGGCACCGTAACAAACGTGGTTACAGTGTCCAGATCCATAAGACAGGTTGTCTGTGTTATGGAACCAGGGTAGAATATCATGTATGCCGGTTCAAGAAAACTGTTCAAAACAGACAGAAAAATGGAAAACTGTCGATTCCTTTGCTCTGATTCAGAAACATGACGTTGGAACAGGCCCTACTAGTTTCATTGTATGTGCAGATTCGTCACTTGAAGTTCCATGAAGGCCTTCTGATTCAAAGACTGTGAGGGTCGTTTACTTTTGCAGCAAATCAACAAAGAATGAACTTAACTGAAAAACAGTCTGTGAGGGAGTGTATTACAAGTCTTTTATTATCTCATATGTTACGCTATGCTTTCTTTTTGTCTCCTTTACCAAACGCATTGAACGTATTTGAGCTGTACTATTCATAAAAAAAAATCGCCCTTCAAATTATATATATAGTTTTTTTTTTTATTTTGCCTGCAAAACATAACTTATGACTATGACTCCTTCTTGGAATGAGCTCAACCAGCTCGTTCCAATAAAGCGTAATAAGTTATGTTTTTTCTCTCAGTCAAAACATAACACTGTTAGTAGTTATTAAAGAAATTGTTTTTTGTGGTTTTTTTGTTGTTCTCTAAGGATGTTACAGTACGTGGGGAGTGAATTTAACAAAATCACCCGCGGAGTGGAGTTATCACCCAAAATATCACTTTCAAATTCTGTACATATGGACAAAAAACACAAGCAATGTTTCAGCCAATGGACCTCCGGGTTTAACCCGGAGGTCCATTGGCTGGAACTTTGCTTTTGCTTGTTATGCTTTGCAACAAATTTGAAATTATTGCTTGGGTGGAATCTTCACTCCGTGGATGATTTAGTGTAGGTAAACGGTTAAATTTCGTTTATCACATGTAATTATCAGATCTAAATTCATTAAAAGGAAGATTTCCCAAGTGTTTTACGTGAAAGTTTTCACTTCCATTTATATATTCTGACCTCCTGCACCTTGGATTACAAAATCCCTTGGGAAATATGTAAATGTCTTAAAATGTATTCGAAAATCCAATTAAATTATGCCCTAAAGTAGTTTCTGTGCATGAGTTGAACCTGCATTTTACTGAAGTTTACTGGTTCGGAAAGGTTTGATGAGACTTAGGGTGGTAATTTGAAGGGAAGGCAGAATGACAACGTAAGACAGAAAGCTTGATTATTCATTAAGAGGACTGCGTGCCTCAAATTTCAAATTTGTGGCTTTTCAGTTGACAGAACCAATAAAAGCAAAATGCCTGTATGTTTCAAATACCTTATACATATTGAAAGCAGCAGTTTATCCCTCTCACAACGGTAAATATAATTTTTTTTACCAAAGGCTTATGTTGCAGGCTGTCGGAAAATGAAGCAATGAATAGCATATAGCAAAAGAGGGCAGTGAAATCTAAAACCTGCAGCCCTTCGGGGCTGTAGTTTTAACCTTTTCAGCATATAAACGCAAAATGCAATCGCCTACAGTACGTGGAGAGTGGATTGTAACTAAATCACCTGGGGAGTAGAGTTATCACCCAAAGCATCACTGTCAATTTCTGTACATGTAGACAAAAACACGCGCCAAGTTTCAGCCAATGGACCTCCGGGTGAAACCCGGAGGTCCATTGGTTGGAACTTTACTTGTGCTTGTTCTTCTTTGCAACAAATTTGCAATTATTACTTGGGTGGAATCTCCACTCTGTGGGTGATTTATTAATAATACACTCGCCACGTACTGTAGGTGCTGAACACAGTATACATTAGACTCTCCCTCTGAGGAACGCAAGGTTGAAAGATTTAAGAGCCATTGAGAAATATCTCCACACACTGCTCTACGCTGGACGATTCCACCACGTTACGACGATAGTTGTCAATATTGTAGCTGCAGGTGGAATATTTGACATCAATCTCCGACTTCCGCCACAATGTGATCAGCACTTTCGATGGGGTTCGATTATTCGAAACGGCTGGCACACGGAAAGTAAATAAACGTTGATGGACCAACCACCAGTCCTCCCAACAACCAGTATTTTATTGGCATCTTTAAGCCTTCGCCCAACGTAAGCCCTATTCACAAGTTTCCATTCATATTTTAATGTTGTTTCACCCATTGCCTACAAAACATAGCCTATGACCCGTTTTTGAATCGCGCTCCTTGACCTTATTATGAATAAGTGGTCAAACACTATGTTCTTCTCGTAAATAAATCACGTTTTTAGTTATTCAAACTTTTTTTAATGTGTCGCTTTCTGTGTTAACTGGCTGAGTGGTAGAAGCCACTATCGGGGATTTCAAACAAATGAGGGTACTAAGGCAAAAGTCTGTGTTTCATATTTCATATTCAGTCAAACACTCATAACATTTTGTTTGTACACCTTTGTTCCATTACAAATTATTGGAGAGTGCCCCTGATCGCCCTCCAATGAATTGTAATAAACAAATTTTGAATAACAAATTCAAACCACTAAAAATAATCCAGCCCTAATCCTTTTAAGCAAAGGTCAACAGGGCCATGATAAGCGTGTCAATACGTATGTCGCACTGAGACTCTCGGAGGTTTTTGATTTCTGGAAAGAGGAAAAGGTATTTCATACATGCCTTTTCTAATCTTTTATTTGTCTAAATAACATCTTCACCCTGAGCGTTAAACAAAAGGGGAGAGAGGTATGATAACACTGTCCGAGTATATCGCTGTGAAAAAGGAGATACAGTTAAAACTAGAAGTCCTGTCATGAAATGCGCACAAATAGCACGTCGATCTGCGCGTTAATTTATGACCATAGTAAAGCTATCAAATTCTGTACATATGGCCTGTGCATAAGCATTGTTTCAGCCAATGGACCTCTGGGTAACCCGGATGTCCATTGGCGGAAACATTGCCTGTGTTTGCTATGAGTAACCAGGAGAACATGCCAAGCTTTGGATGCCATTCGATATGGCAATTGCGCGCAATTCCTACTCGCAATTAAGCCTAGACAAGCGCACAGTTCGTGACAGGACTTCTAGTTTTAACTGCAGACAAAGGAAGAGAGGTGTATAATATTTGGGAAGTTCGTCGTAGAGGCTGTTAAAAAACTATTACAACATTTTTGCTATCTGTGTGTGCTATGGCGACTGAAAATGTGAGGAGATGAAGCGAGGCATAAAAATATACCTGTCTGTAGTGGCCGCGAAAACTGGAAAAGATTGGGTGAGAAATTTAATAATGTTGTGTGGTGTATAGGGAGACGAAATGTTGACGAGGTAAAGAAGAGACTCGCGGGATTATAATACTGTTGGTATGGTCATGGATATAAGCTGTCTTGAGTGAAGTGTATGAAAAAGGATGAATTTAAATTGGACATATAGTACGTGGAGAGTGTATTATTACTAAATCACCCGCAGAGTGGAGATTCCGCCCGAGCAATAATTGCAAATTTGTTGCAAAGCATAACCAGCGCCAGCAAAGTTTCAGCCAATGGACGTCCGGGTTAAACCCGGAGGTCAATTGGCTGAAACATTGCTTCTGTTTTTTGTAGATATGTACAAAATTTGAAAGTTATAGCTTGGGGGATACCTCCACTCCGCGGGTGATTTAGTTACAATCCACTCTCCACGTACTGTAGTTTGACCCGATTGCGATTAGAAACCCAATGAGAAACCCGAAAGAGCGTGCGGGCAAAGCAGTGCTGTCATTATTGGAACTGGGTTAACCATTACCAAAAGTAGCAAATGATTAATGATATTATTTTCCAACCATATTAATTCGCTATGCAGTTGCGCTAGCAGGTGGTAAATAACCCATGTAAAAATACCAGGAAGTATTCTGCATAAACCACTTATTAAAAGCTGCTTAAAACAGAAGAAATCCACTTTGTACATAGCTCTTCTGCACAGCGTTGATTGCATTACCATTTGGAAAGTTTCACAGTTGCAATGAAGTTTATTTTTCCAAAATAGCATAAAGTGCCTATTTTATCGACCGTACCACATGGTCCGATACTTAGATGAGATCAACAATTTGGTTCCTATGCGGATTAAAATAGCGGTGTTTCCGGGAACGAAACGAAATACTAACCAGCGATGTTTCCTAAAGTCGTCGCGGCACAAAACTACTCTTCACAACCCGTTAGCCAAAGGCAAATACTACTCATGTTAATTAACATAGATAATATAATTATATTCCTTTATTGTACTATTATACCAATCGTGGTCAAATGTACATAAATGTTTGATAAAGATACAAAAATTATAATATCTAGTAGTAGATATTTTAAGCACAAAAACTATAAGATATAATAATAAGTATTTTATCTGGTTGAGTGGTAAATTATTTTTTAAAGGCACTTTGAAATATGGGTATCGTTTTTCAAACATACTGCACTACCAGCAAGAATATCCTTAGTTTAACACAATAAATGTTTTGTTACAATTCATTGGAGAGTGCCGATAGGCACTCTCTAATAAACTGAAACCAAACAATTTTATATATAGAGGATATGGAATGAGATTTTTTTCTCATATAATATTTATGAAACGAGTCTAAGAATTTTCCGTTTTGGCGAGCCTCTGGCGAGCCCAAACGGAAAATTCGGACGAGTTTCATAAATATTATATGAGAAAAACACTCATTTCATATTCTATTTACCATATGACACACACACGCACAAATTAGCCACTTAGTATGATTGTTTAACCCATCACCTAACTTGAGTTGCAGACGGCACTTGGAAAAAACATCCTCGTATAACTAAAATGTTTCATTTTTTGCTTCGTCGAGCTCGTTCCAATGAGGGGTCACAACCTATGTCTTGGAAGCAAAAAGTGAAAATTTAAACAAATGAATGGCGTTTTTCTTGTAGGTAAAAGATTAATACAATATAACCCACCCTAAATAGGACAGATAACGTAAATTCTCCCTACTGAAATTATGCAAATGTGACCCAGTTGCATTTTGTTTAGCCAATCAAATTGTCCAGTTTTGAAATTGACCAATGAAATTGACGAAAGGTTTTATTTATCACTGATTAATATGAAAACAAAATATCAAATGTTTTAAAGTGAACAAAACGGACGAGTCATATGATAAAAAAATGTATTCCATCGCGGAGCAAACATCAAGCTAATGCATACAGTTTAAATCCACTAAAGTGGCTTCTGGTACTTTTCAATAGGGCCATGATAGTGGCTTCTAGCATTGAACCAGTTAGCACCAAAAGATGATGATTACATTAACAACACCTGGTCTTACTATATTTAGTAATCTATAGAACCATTGCCTAGGCCCGCCGTAGAGGCTTCGAGCACCTGACTATTTACGGTTGGGGCAGTGTGACTGCAGCGGGAAACCATTAACCTTTCTTATTTGATCTGGCATAGATAAATTGAGCCAAACTGTTTAACATTTTAGACTCTTGGCAAGTCATAATTGACGCATTTTTTTTCATTATCTGTCAACTGGTTAAATGGGTAATGTATTCTGCTGCTTGTCCTTCGGTAGTAAGGGTCTTACAGTGCAAGAGGAGATGTTCCTCGTCGTCAACAAACCGCATTCAGTGCATATGCATATGCATGTATGTTGAAAAACCTCCCTGTGTCAATGCCTAATGCATGAGAGCTTAGCCCAATTCTAGTGAGTGCTTCTCTGTGCTTTTGAATTTTACACATTTCAAGATATGTTTCAAGACAGGTTTCTGTTTTGAATTGCCGAATAGTTCGTAATTTGTTTTTATTCTTTCTTCGGTGGGTGTCGTTAAAAATTTCAGACTTTATTTCACCGTGGAGGTAATTGTTAATGTTTTGCTTTGTGTTGGGTGACGGGAATGCAGGGTTGGTTAATTTGCGACTCTTTTTCTACTACCTCTGACCAGGAGAAGACCACAAGGCAGGGGGGGGGGGGGGGTGCAAGAGTCTGTTCTAAATGCAGACGTTAAAAGCCTGTTTTCAGGTACCTGGCCAACATGAGTTTCAATTTTTGATAGGTGGATTCATGTTAAGGGCATTATTCCTAGTTCCACCCTTGTTGCCATATTACGTGCTTCTCTGGGAAGACCCAAAAGTAGCTTACAAAACCTTGCCTGTGACCTATCATACTCTAAGTTATCTAGATGCTTTAGTAAGCCGTATTCAACTCCAGACTTTTCTGTTCTTTGTTGGGATGTATGTAACTTGTTTACAACGTCTGCAAACCTTATTTCAGAATTATATGTTATCACGGGGACAATTAAACTATATAATAATTTGATACCTGTTTTATGAGGGATTTTCTGTTGTGGCAGAGTTTTGAAAAGATAAAAGGCTGTTTTCATACCTTTCTGTGACAGCTCAGCTCTCGCAGAATCGAATGATCTATTTCTAGTAATTTTTAAACCTAGGTAGGTGTAACAACTAACACTTTCTATAGCTCTTCCTTGTGGGATCTGAGAATCACAAATTTGTTTTCGAATCGAATCTCGAATCGAATCGTGTCTCTGATATCGACATCGAATCGAATCCCGAATCGAATCTTAAAAGACAAGTTATTTCATATTGCATCAAACGGAAGTTAAGGAACACTGTGATGACCCTTACGCGACGGAGTGAACACCTTAAACACCAATAACTAAATATTCTCTGTAGCACCGTCGATGAAACAGCTAGGCCTATTGTCCATAGTTTTAGTTTTTGAAGGCCTAACTTGTTACTATTCACGTTCTTAAGAACGTGAATAGTAACAAGTTAAGCCTTCAAAAACCAAAACTATGGATAATGTTCTGGGCCAAATTCACACCTTACCTAACAATTAAACATTGTCAATTACACAAATAAATAGCAATTGAGCCTACATGAATGAATTTTCTAATGACAGTTTTATCCTGTTATTGTTGGAAATGTAACAAATTGAAGTTAGTACGAGAGATTCGAAAAAATCGAATCCTGAGACTGATTCCGGATGGATCTCGAAGCATACGTATGGTATCGATATCGAATCGAATCTCGAATATTCGCAGGACCCTAGTTCCTTGGTACGTAAGGTTGGGCGTGGCTGAATTCGTGTTTCGTTTGAAAATACCATTGCTTTTGTTTTGTCCGTGTTTAGTGTTATTTTCCATTTTGTATTGTATTTGTCCAGTGAATCTACTTTAGCCTGGAGACCCTCTTTGGTTGAAACAATCGAGATCGAAGCGAACATGAGGCAAGGAACGAAGTTGTTTTGAAGCTTGGGGTCGTCTAAGAATCTGTGGATATGAGTTGGAAGATCATTTATAAACATATTAAACAATGTTGGGCTTACATTGTCCCCTTGTTGAACACCATCCATTACGTTAAAGTATTCAGTGTGTTTGTTTTGGAATTTCGGAGACACTTTTTGATTCCAGTACATTGATTTTAGTATATTAAACATTTTTGTGCCAATACCAGAGTTTAGTAGTTTGTGTAGCATACCTGGCCTCCAAATAGAATCAAAGGATTTTTGTGTAGTCTGTAAAGCAGGAATAGAGCTTTACCCCGTTTTTATGCACATATTTGTTGATTAGTGGTTTTAGGATAAAAAGACAGTCAGCTGTTATATGACCTTTGCGGACACCATGTTGGTATATGTTGATTTTATTTATTTATCAAGTAGCCCAATATTTAAGGTTGAGCTAAATGTTTTTGCACGGCAGCTCATGATGGCGATACCGCTGTAGTTTCCAGGTGAACCTTTGTCTCCTGATTTATGATAGGGGTGAGAAATAAGGCGTTCCAGCTGTCAGGATAGATATCACTATCAACTATGTTATTGAACAATTTAGTAATCGACGTAGCTTAGATTCCATGTCCGTACTTGCGCGATTCATTAATTACTCCATCTGGGCCTGCTGATTTCGTGTTCTTCAATTCCCTTAAAACCTTTTTCATTTCAGTGATTGTGAATGGTGTATCAGTTTCTGTGTTGACCGTGAGTTTGCCCTCAGGGTCAAGTAATGTTGTATTCGAGTCACTATTATCTATGTCGCTCTTGTCGGACATTTTTCCTGGAGGGCTTTTGAAATGTTGATCCCAAGAGTTGATATTAACAGGGATTGGCGAAGCGGTTTTTTTCCCTTAGCACTGTATTTACTAATAGTATTCCAAAGCCTGGCGCCAAGCGAAGGGCATCTACAACATTTTGAAAGTCAGCTTGTTTTGCGGCGTTCACCGATTTTAGTGAAATTTATATTTCTGCAGCCAAAATGATGAACATAACCCAGTGATGAGCTAAGTGGTAGACCTCACCCCCCCCCCCCCCAACCCCCTGTAATTTATGGCTGCTTAGTATGAGCTTTCATGGACACTGATATCTTAACCATTTACCTAACGAATCACCCGCATCCGCCGCGTAATATGCAAATTCAGCAGTTGAAAAAATATTATATTTCAAAAAATTTCAACAAAACCATATCATGTGACCCTTCGTTGGATCGAGCTCTTCGAGCTCGTTCCGACGAGGGGTCACATGATATGGTTTTGTTGAAATTTTTTAAACAATTAAAAAAATGATATTTAAAATAATAAATTTTGATACCGTCTGCGGTGGGTAAAGGGTTAATGTAGTCCGACATATCGTTCACCCACAATAATAAAAGTACCGTTACATTTATTTATACTACGCTTAGAGTCACTGTTATCCACATTTTCATAGAATACAATAAGCTTTGGTTATTGTTACACTATAAACAAATGTTTCCGTTAGTACTTTCGATACTTTAAGCCTCATCAAAGCGACATTTTTATCCTTTACCTAACATAGCGGTTAAAACGGCCAGGAAATTGACCAAAATAAGCCAACCACAGCCAAAAATATATCACAAAAATGTCTCTATAAAACCATACAAATATGGACATCATTAGAACTGTCACATCGAGCCGGTTCTAATGATATCCATATTTGTATGTTTTTTTTTTTAAATTGTGAGAATGTTTTTCGAAAAAAGTGAAATTTAATTTAGTTTTTAAAAAGATGTGTTAGGAAAAGGGTTGAAATGAAATATACCAGAGGGTTTAGTGAATATATAATAGAGCCGTAATCTAGATATTTCCTAAAGAGAAGTGATTGATGTGTCCTAAATGTTTTCTCAGACCGGATAACCAATTACAAGAGAAAATACTTCTTGCCTTCAATTAAAGCATGAGTAATTTCAGGTTTCGAATGTTTCAGATACAGCTGAAAATAATGTCTGTGACGACGTCATTTTATGAAAGTTATCTATAAAAAAAAAACAACCAAGTTATTCACAATATATACTATTTGATAAGTATTCAAGAAGCAGCAAAATTAAAATGCCAATTCAAAGCTTCCACACAAACCCTGAACGTAGTTACTTCAGAAAGGATAGACACTGATCGGTCGGTGACTCAACCGTAGTATACTGAGGGTGAAATGTGTTCATATAGTAATCCACTTTTCACGCATTTTGTCTGTACTTGATACCATCATCGGTAGATATTTCCAGAGAGAGCTTGCTGAGCATTGGCCGCTCTACAACAGATGATCGTGCTATGTCAGAATATTTAACAGTGATGAAGTATTTGGGTATTAAGGCAGTAATAGTGGGTAGGTAGTAATAGTAGTAGTAGCTGCAATAGATTTATTGTTGTGGCAAGTGCGTTCCGTTAACAACGTTATCATAATTAAATATAAACCAGCTTTCGGTCCAATGGACCTTGTCACCTAAAAGAATCAGATGTGGCAGATAAATTTCGCATTGGGAGGGGGGAGGGGGTGGACTCTCTGTATGAGTTTAATAGTATAAACGCAAAATTGTTTTAACCCAAAACCGGCCAGCGCTATTCTCAAAAATCGCCAATTAATTTTCATTTTTTTTTTCATTTTTTGTTTCAAAAACGTAGGTTATGACCCCTCGTTGGAACGAGCTAGTCGAGCTCGTTCCAATGAGGGGGTCATAACCTATGTTTTTGAGACAAAAAATGAAAAAAATAATAAAAATTAATTGGCGATTTTTGAGAATAGGGCTGGTCGGTTTTGGCCGTTACGTTGAGTAAAGGGTTAAGGACATTATGAAAACCCCTTAAAGACAGATGTGCCTACTAAGTTTATAAGCTTATTTTGGATTTTAATGGGAGAGTGGGGGTGGGTGTGAAAATTTGCACGTAGTGGGTGGGTGGGTGGGTGTAAAAAGGAGCCGAATAAAAAATAGGACGTCACGTCTTGCAAATTTTTAGTGTCCCCCCCCCGGTCTGTCAATAATTTCCGTTCTGCACATATGTGCGGAACAGATTTTCATTTTGCGCACGGTTTAGTGTTGCTGTAGGTGGGGGTAACATTTAACAGGCGTGTAATAAAAGGGAAAACGGGGTAAAAGGCTATCACTTCTGATTGTAGAAATAAGGGTGATAAAAGTGAGGAGAATCGCGGTGGATTGGTGATTTGAAAATATACATTGGACTCAATCACGATAAAAGTTTCTTCGCATGCCACAAGTGCAGAAACAATCCTGTAATCTTAAAACGAGGTGGGACAAATTTCACCACACCAAACCCCAATAAAAAATTATTAGTCTTTTCATTGGTGTGGTGAGATGAAGTCAATTTTCATTTTCTATGCCACACTGCTGCGTGTGGGAACTGACGCGTGCTAGCAAAACAAGGAATATTTCCCCATTCTCAACGAGTGCACAAATTGTGTCTTCGTCGTTTAATGACTTAAATATGATAGAGACATATTAAGCTGTATAGTTGTTTATAATTATATTCATTTTTGCTCCTCCAAGTGTATGGCCCTACGAACCGTTCGAGATTTGACTCGATTCGAAACCATCGCCAAGATTCGACTCGACTCGAAACCGTTGACGTGGATTCGAGATTTCCGAACTCGCGTAGGTAGGTTGGGATGGGGTGGGGATGTCCTTAAAAGGAAAATCAGTAAGTTATTTCCACATAACAAAAAGCGAACGAGGAGGAGCATAACGTTACACGCTTATATCCGAAGTCGGAATAAACTAAATTCTATACGAATAGCGTAACAGCTTGGCTTCATTAGATCCGGAATGGCTTAGTGGCAACTTGCTTACCTAGCGGTAGCACCCTTCACTCCATTAATTCAGGCTACAATATTTTCCATTGACACCAAGTTCACAGGTCATTCAAACTATTATATTTCTCTTGCCAAGATCTGCGACTCATCAATTTCATCTGCTCGGAGAAAGATACCTGTGACTTCATACCTGACCCCCGAATGACTCGTTGATGAATATCGCAGGCGGAGAGAACAAAACGGTCTGTTACGATTGTTAATCTGGTTACAAGCTTTGGATGCTGTAAGGTGTATGTTGCATTGGTGAGTGAGATGCTCAACGTAAAACTGTGCGATTGGTGCAATACATTAATCACAACAAACGTTTCTTTATGAACGAAGCTATCTCAGTAAGCTTGGGTGATTCGTTTATTAACTGTTGAGTGCTGGAAGCCACTATCAGGGCTTTAACAAAATGAGTGTACAAGAGCAAACGCCAACATTTTCCTTCCTCATGTTTCCTATTCAGTCAAATGCAAATAAAATTTTGTTTATACAAGTTTGTTCTATTACAAATCATTGGAGAGTGCCTTCAGGCACTCTCCAATAATTTGTAATAAAACAAATTTATACATCAAATTTAGACCACCAAAAATAATCTAGCCCTCAACCAGTAAACAACACTAACAGTTCAGATCGTGCTTGAATTACTGGTAACAACGTTCGAGATTCGGCTCGATTCAATACCACGAAGGTGATCGTCTCGAACTTCGATTCGAGCTAATAAACCCGATTCGCAGGGCCCTGTCCTAGTGCTATCTCTTGCTGTTATATGCTGAAGGGTTAATGTGCCCTTAATTTCATACAAATGTAGAACTGTCGAAGACTTACAGTCATGTTTTTCGAGAGAGAAGAGGAAATAGCTGATAGATTATATCTTAATCCTCACCGTGGGGAACATTAAAGAAATATTAAAACATTATCGTTTCGTCATTAAAGCGAGTCGTAGACAGCTGATGGAATGAAGTTGTCTTTCGAGATTTAGTTTTAAAGAGAAATTGGCTCCACGAAGTGTAGCTAGTCAGCGAAAATATGCATTATTTCAACAACAAAAAATCAAACTGCAAAAACCCTTCAAGACATTCAACAGGTTTTTGGCAGCATTTGCTTCCAAATTCTAATTTTTGAATTCTTGTCCGAATATTGTTTCTATCTTGTTACATGCTATTTCTTCAAGGTATTCAAGAGTAAGGGTTGCGTGGGCCCTTGGCCGTACCTGTTATTTGTTGGAAAGCCCTCTCTCCAAAGTGGAAATAATTATTCTCCAATATAAATTATAATCACGTCAATATGAAGGCTTTGGGAATGTTTCTACAAATTAATTCTTAATATTTATCGGGCCAGTATTCTTCGGCCTTCAACCCAAGTTCGTGAGAGATACTCAAATAGAGGCTTGTAACATCGAAAGAGGTTAAACTGGTGTTCTCTTCGACGGTGTTTGGCAGTCATGTTGCGAAATCCAAGTCACCCTTCATGTAACTGTTAACTTTATAAATGAAGGGTTTCAATATTATGTCGAGAAAATTGCTTAAACGTTGAGTTACACACGCTGGACCTGCGACAATAGGCCGTAATTTCAAATTATCGGGGCAGTACACATTTATGTACATGTAGGACGAATTTTCTTGTTGGCAAGCCTGCATTATTGAGGTTGATTTGTGAACTTTGGGTAAGCTATAACAAATTACTTCCTTTTATTTCAAAGTTAACGAGATAATCATTTTCTTTCTCGGTTATAAAATCATCATATCTAGAAACATTATTATTTAGAATTTTAAATATTTTTTTTCGGATTATGATTAAATACGTCAGAACAAAATTGTGTATCTATTAACATAGAGTTTACCAAATTTCGATAATAGTCTTGCCCATTATGGCCACAGCGCCGCCTTCATCAGCTTCTTTGATTATAAATGTGTCATCATGTTGTAATCTTTTAAGTTCATTTCGATCCTTTTTGGAAATGTCACATGTTTTTGTCCACATTTCGTCCCCTGATTCCAATGTGTTCTATGTGCCTACTGGCACATAGAACACATTGGAACTCGGGGACGAATTTTCATTGTTCACACAAAGGGGGTTGATTGTTTCCACATATTTATCTACATATTTGTCCCTGCCTGATTTAAATTGAAAGAATATTTTTTATTTCTAACTAATGATGTATTGTCATTTTTAGATGTTTCAGTTTCCGAGTCGCTCTCTCGGAAACTGAAAAGTATTCCTTGAGCCGAAGTTTTCTGCAAAATTCTGCAACATCAAATCGTAGTTCCATTTTCATCACTTCGGGCAGTTGGTGTAAACATTAGACCTTTTTCCATAGTGTGATTTCTTCTGTGGTCAGTTCCCTACTTGACAAATTTATGACATTTGGCTGGGTCCTTTTTTTTTTCCTTACAAAACAAACAACTGGAAATTACAAACAAATAAAAATTGTCTGAACTGAACCCGATGAAGGCGCAAGCCGAAAACTTGTTCCGAAGACATATGAAATATACATAGGTGTTAGCAATATCATTCTGCTATCTCTTTGTACGCTTACCCATACAGCTACTGAAGACATTTATATATATATGAATATATAAAACCCATTACTGTCCCATAGGGCTGCACGATATATCGATAAACCGATATGTACCGATATTCAACCCAATATCGATTGAATACCGGTGTAATTACAAACATATCGGTTTATCGGCATTGTTTATTTGACCACAATTTCATTTTCAAGATTTCTTGAGTTTTAACTGCAGCCCCGAATGAATAATATTATCCCTTTACCCAATGAATCGTCCGCGTATGCCCGCGTAATATCAGTGGCGTAGATAAAGGGGGGTGGGCGGGGAGGGTGGCGGAGGCCCCCCACCAGAAGTTTTGTCGGAAATTTTTTTTGGACCATTTTTAGGCGAATTTATGCCTAAAAACATTAAAATGCTGGCTTTGGGGATAAAAACATGCCATTTGGGCAAATTTTAGGGTACAAAAGAATAAATTTTCAGTACATTTGCAGTAAACAACAGATTCTTTCTGTTTGTTTGGGTTTTTGTTGTTGTTACACTGTCGAAAAATTTTCGGTCTGTCGGAAAATTTTGGGCTTGCCCCTTCGCAAGCGAAAAGCTATCTACGCCACTGCGTAATATACAAATTCAGCAGTTGAAATAATAATTTTCAACAAAACTATATCATGTGACCCCTCATTGGAACGAGCTCGCTGAGCTCGTTCCATTGAGGGGTCACATGATATTGTTGTGTAGAAACTTTTGGAAAAATCTGATAAACTATTATTTAAAATAATAAATTTTGATATCGTCTGCTTTGGGTAAAGGTGTTTCGAACCGCATCATCAAGTCATGCTGATTTGTTCCGACTGTGATGCCTCAAGTCTCGATGTGGAACTTATATTCAGATATCTGAACAGTTTTCGATATACCGGTATACCGCGGTATTTTTTTTAATACCGATTCCGGTATTCAGTTTTTAATATCGTGCAGCCCTACTATCCCATTACTATTTATATATCCCGAATCATGATTTTTTACAAATTATCCCAATTACCCAATTAAATAAATACAACTGTAATCACGTGACCAATCGCTATACCCAATAATAATTCCCGAAAAATATAATTACAATGTGAAATTAATTCGCTCCCTAACTCTCATTCGAGGAGAAATATCGAAGCCAAAATTAATATCAGTTCCTCATTTGTCCACTTATCCGCGCTTTCCAAATGCGTTTGTTACCGAACTCGTTGCTTATCAGACTTATCCGGTGATTTAACAACAACCAATCGACTGCCGGATGAGCTGATTTATTAACCTTTACAATCTTGGTATCGTTCCCTTTACCAAAGAGAAAAATTAAATTTATTGGCCATTATTAAGAAAATCACATCCAACTTGTGCTAAAATGTCGAGATCCGTGCGGAATTGCGGGACCCAGGGTGAATGAGGCACTGACCCTCTGGTATTCTTTGGATCATGGTTTCTAACATATGACACGAGTGTCAAAGCAGAGAGAGCGAGAGGTTAACCCTTCAACCTGGTTTGCATAAATTTTTGCCTGAAGAAAAAAAATGATAGTGGTTGAGCAGACGATATAAAGAGCAAACAATCTCAAACGAGGCTCGGTAATAATTTAATCGATAGGGCTGTTGGGTTAACTTATTACTGAACCTCCCTACAAACCAGTATAATGTGGCCCATTTCGCTGTTGTGAGTATTGACTGAAGTAATACCTTCCAGGACGCCAGTGTTGAAAGGGTTAAGAGAGGATAATTGGGGAAATGACGGCAATTCGTGGCTTTTCAGTCTAAATTTATACAAGGTCCCTTGAGATGTCACATTCTGAGAAATATTCCAAATTTTGACTATCAAAGTCGCCTTTTCCTCGAATCCCAATGAACGGAATAATATACAGTGTGTGGAGAGTGGGTTGTTACTAAATCATTCCACAATTACAGTCAATTCCGGTGATAATGCATGAAAAGGACAAGCATTTTAGCCACGGGACCTTCGGGTTCTACTCGGAGGTCCCTTGACTGAAACTTTGCTCGTCATTGGGATGGTTTTCTCAGACACGGAATTTTTGTCTGAGTGGAAACTTCACCCCACGAGGGATGTAATAACAACCCACTCTCCATGTACTGTAGATAACAAAGTGAACATCCTGTAAAATACTGATAAAACTTGACTAAACAGAAATCGACGTTTATTACAGCCGAGGTATTTAATAAAGCCATGCCAAAGGGCATTCTGCTTTGGTCTGGCAGCACATTTTTTTTCAAACGACTGAAACTTGAGGTGTCGCGATAGCTATAAGAGAATACCTGCCCTGAAGTGACGCGAATTCTGCAACAATTTTAGGTCAATATCGATGTACGTTTTCGGCAATTGGGTGTTTAGTTGCTATTAAAGCATATTTCCAGTGCGATTAAAGCATCGCGACATTTTTTATACCCCGCCTACCTGGTGCGGGTATAACGGTTTCCTCATGTGGGCCCGTCAGTCCGTCCGTCCCGAAGTTGCATCATACACTACTCTCACGCCTTTGGGGATATTCATCTGGAATTTTGCACAAAGCAGAACTACATTCAGCACATTACCATGTTAGAATGTCAGACGACTGTGTGTTTTTGTTACAGTTATTGCCCTGTAATCTGTCAAGGTCCGTCGTTTGTAATCCTTCATCCATCACCCAGTAATGAATGTTTCATTTCTGTAATGCTATCCATGGTATTGCTGGCCGGTGTATTTCGGGCGGAGGTATATGCCACATTCGGTGTTACTCTGGTATAAAAATAATACCTTCTGTTTTTCTTCAGATGTTTGAATTATCTCTTTCGTGACAGCAAGGAAATCTAAGTTTTAAATTTGGTTGCAGTCACGAATGAGATAATTATTACTTAAAACAGTAGGTAACATATATGTATTTCTTATGCTAAGTGTACAAAACAAAATAGGATTCTGAACAAGTGCTTTATGAGTAGAACGGTCACTTTTTGCAAAACACTCGTCCATAAGTGTCATGAACAATTTTTCTGAGTACTTACAATAGTTACAGTACGTGGAGAGTGGATTGTAACTAAATCACCCGCGGTGTGGAGTTATCACCCAAAGTATCAATTTCAAATTCTGTACATATGGACATAAAACACAAGCAATGTTCCAGCCAATGGACCTCCGGGTTTAACCCGGAGGTCCATTGGCTGGAACTTTGCCTGTGATGGTTATGCTTTGCAATAAATCTGCAATTATTGCTCGGGTGGAATATCCACTCTGCGGGTGATTTAATGATAATACACTCTCCACGTACTGTACTCCATCAGTTTTCAATGTAGAGATTTGAAACTTTTGGACCTTGCTATCTTGAAAATGCGCAACATGTATATCGATGACATCAAAAACATTTTTGAAAAGAGTAATTGGCCGTTATCGATTAAGTAACATTTGAATGGCTGCATTCCGGGTTCCTTCACGATGTAATCAAATCATGCAATCGTTTGTACTGTCGAGATTTAACATGTTAGGGGCATGGTTACAAACGTGTTGAAGCTGTGCAACATGAACACATGTGTCAGAAGCACTGATTTGTCCTTTAAGTGAGAAAATTTCCAATGTTTTTATTTTAATACTTTTCGGGAGACGTTGTGTCAGCGATCATTTATATGGTTTATTCCCCGTTTCTCTCCGAACTTGACTGATCGCTTAACAGACTTCACCTACCGTAACCGTCATAGCCGACATTCTCTATTTACAAAAACTGCGATTGACTGAGATGACCCCAATGAGGGAATCATACCCTTTTTAGGCAAAAATGAAAATTTTTCGCGATTGAAGAATTGTCTACATTTGTCATCGGCTTGCCGCGTAAGATATAGAGGATATGGAATGGGCGTTTTGGTCATACGATATTTATGAAACGAGTCTGAGAATTTTCCGTTTTACCTCGCCAGAGGCTCGGAAAACGGGTAATTTGTAGACGAGTTTCAGAAATATCGTGCGACTACAACACAATTTCATATTCTGTTTATCGTTTAACACCACAGTTATCAAAAACACATCTTTTAGATAGAAAAGGATGTTTAAAGAATGGAATTTCACATTGAACGTCGTGCATGACTGTGACGCGTCACAGCGGCACGCAGTCATACTCATAACCGCATTAATTTGACACAGGTTTTTTCGGTGATAACCAATCAGAAAGCGTTCTTTTGAAATAAACCAATCATATCAACTGAAGGTGTTATGAAGCACTAATTAATAATTATTGAAAATATGGAACGGTAATAAACCGAGAAAACGGAAAAGGCATATGATAGAAATAGTTAACAACTTTACCTATGTGAACATATGTGCAGTAGATGAACAACGATGGGGGAGAGGGCATTAGTAAAGTTTCAAACCTACCGTCTTTTAGGGTTCAAGAATTGAATTATTTCTAATTATTTTCCCAGTCAATGCAAAGGGGATTCGTTAACTACTCCAAAACAGCATTGCTTGTGACGATTCCATCAACAGCTCAGAGATGAAAGGGTTACTGTTTATATTTGGGATTTCAGTCTGTGATTCTTTTTTTGAAAATGTAATCCGAAAGTTACAAGAACTTTACCAAATTATGAGCATAAATTCAGACCTTCCTCATATTGTTGAAAAAAATGCCTCTCCTAATTCTGGTTGCTTGAAAAATGGTATAAATGGAATGACTCTTCAAATTGTTCATTGGCTGTCTTTCGGCGACATTCTCCTTCTGGCATTTGGCAGAAACAGTGTTACAATAGAGATAAAATGAATTCCTTTCCTTTTTCCTTACTCATTATAAAGCTCGATAAGATTTGAGAGCCAAGATAGGTTCATCAGGAGTAATATGTGTCTTGGTCTTGAAAAAAAAACAATGTTATATGGTTGTAAAATGGGTTTTATTAGATTTTTATGTTGATAAAATGTTACCAAGGTAGTGTTTGCATTCAAATTTTATGTAGCTAGAAATCCGACAAACAAACCCAAAGTACTCTCTTCCACCTCCCAGAAAACATAAAAATGGTTTATACACGCGATCGTATGTTTTGACAACAAATAGTTGTGTTTATTTATGCTGATGGTGTTTGTTTTGGTTAGAATTTCGTCCAGAGTCTATTATTTGTGTACACACACAGTTGTTAAGAATGAGAAGTAAACATTGTCTTCAGAATCAATGAACACTTGTAAAGGGTTCTTGACTGTGATTCTGTTTGTTATGGCCTAGAGTATGTTTTAGGATTGTTATTGTTTCTTCAAGTGGGTTTAACGATTTCTGTTACTTATCATATCGGTTATTTTCTATTTTCTGGTTGATCTAGACCATTTTCAACTTATCTTGGGCGTGTATAGAAAATATATGAAATACATAAACTTAAAATTATTGAAACTATTTTACGCAATATGGGTGTAGTTGAGTTTAATCTTAGTAAAAATAGGTCAAAACTACGTATCTCTATATAAAAGAAGGAGAATTATCAATTTTAAGTCTTAACCTCCCCTACTGCTCGATTCATAGCTTGTGGTTCGCAATCGTACAGTTCTCGATGTGATAAGCAGCTATCTCAAAGAGAGAGAAAAAAAAATTGATTGCTTTAGGACCAACTTTGGGCAGTCGAATCCCAATCATGCCAGTTAATCCTTCACCCAACCGTAAACCACACAACCGTAATCTAATTTTGATCTTACAAGAGATTTATACAGATGGAGTAATGTTTTGGTCAGCACACCAATCGGGTCTACCAAATACCATAAGAAGGTCAAGTGCTTTCTTTTTTTACGTCTCGCACTTAGTTGTGTTATATGGGAAGTGAAATTCAATTTATTGTCAAACAATAAACCAAGAAATTTCACTTCTTAACACCTTTTATAATACAACCATCTATTTTTAACTCCGCATCGAGGTGATGTTTCCGGAGTTTTTGACTACAAGAACTTGAAACCTTTCTTCTGTAGCCCAATCCTGAATTCTGGTTAAACACAACCGAACTTTACGCTCGATGGCATTCACGTTTTTACTACCCTAGCAAATTAAAAAGTCATCGACCTGCAATGACGAATCTACAATATTCTCAAATGTGTCAACTATGATATTGATTATAACATGGGGGCGCGGTGACTCAGTTTGTAGAGGTGCAGGGAGTAAGCCGAGAGGTTCACGGTTCGAATCCCACCTGCTGCAACCGCGTTGTGTCCTTGGGCAAGTCACTTCACTCCCATTTCCCACGTTACGGCACGGTGGCGTTGTGTACTAAGGCCTAAGGCGTACTGCAAGTTGATTGTGTACTAGCCTTCAACCAATGCTAACCCCGCTTGTGTGAAGTTAGTATGTTGGATAGTCTGACAGTTGATCGCCATTGCTCGATGGTTCTCTCCGGGTACTCCGGCTTCCTCCACCCGTAAAGCTGTCCGACACGAGGTGACCATGGCTGTCGAAAGTGTAGTTCAAACCCCAATAAATAAATAAATAAATAAATAAATAAAAAAATAAATAAATAAATAAATAAATAAATAAATAAATAAATAAATAAATAAATAAATAAATATTGATTGTAACATAAAAATATCATCGTGGTTGAACGCAGACAATTTGTTAATGAAATAGCTATGGAATTAATTGTATTGCTGTGACCTTTATAAGGCTTTGGAATGATAATTAATAGTGGCTTTCGCTAAGAACATGAAAACTGACCGTTCACCCATATATGATTAACAATTGATAGTAAAACTTCAAGTGATGTTCGAGGCGGACGTTTTAACTGATTGAGTGCAACATTATTTTTGGTGGTCTGAATGTATTCATCAAAATTTGTTTTATTACAAGGTATTGAAGAGTGCCCACTGGCACTCTTCAATACTTTGTAATAAAACAAATTTATATATACAAAATGTTATCTACGTTTGACAAATCAGCGGCTGGCCAAAGTGTTATTATTATGACTGAAAATGAAACATGATGAGAAAATATTGGCTTTTTCTGTGATACCCTCATCTTTTGAAAGCTGTGATAGTGGCTTCTAGCCCTCAACCAGTTAAGAGTTGATGGTGTATCTCATCGGGTCCAGTGGCAGTAGTGTTTACTTTATGCAAAGCGTTATTTGAGTCTTTCATAGATAACGATTCAAAGAAATTCTCTACGTTATCAGACGTTAATTTGAACTTTTGGTTTTCCTGTCGTTTTTGATTATTAACTAATTCTGGATTACAATGTTCAGATGACGAGTGTTTTAAAAATGTTGAGGCCAGATTGTTTGATATACCTCTTTTGGTGTAATGGGGTTGTTATCTTCCTGGTGTTGTACATTTAATTTGGTTGAATCATTTTCCGTATTTTGTTGATAGGAAGACGTTGGTTAAGCTTGGAAACATAAGCTTCCCAAGAACATTTCTTTTCTTTCTTTCGTTTTGTTTTGTAAGTCACCTTGTTTGTGCTTGATTTATACACAGTTTGTCCAAATTATTTGTAGTTGGTGACTTATCAAATAATTCCTGTCCAGTATTCGTGCGAGTCTTTACAGTCTGTTTCCAATCATTGTCAAACCATCGGTTGATGAAACGTTTAAGCTTTGCCGTGGTTTTTGAAATGGCTGTGTTTGTAATGTCAAGCAATTCCACAGTGAAGAGTTATAATTGGTCGGAACGTTCTTTAAATTTCTCCCGTGTGAGTTCAGAACCAAGCAATGAGAAAGTGTTCCAGTTTCCTTTTTAAGTTGCACCGATGCATCCTTTCATCGTTCGCCGGAACAGTGCTGTCCAACACAATTGGAAAGTGGTAACTCCAGCATAAATAATCTTCTACCTTCCAAGAAAAATCAAGAGAGACAAAAGTGTATGCAGTTGTGAGATCAATTAATGTGTACGAACCAGATGCAAGTAAATGTTGGAAGGTAATATTTTGGAAGGTAATATTTTGGAAGGCAATATTTTGGAAGGTAATATTTTGGAAGGTAATGTCCGTGTTTCAGCTTCTGGAATATTGTCAATATTGAGGACAGCTATGTGATCATGACAGGTGACCTCAACATCCCAGCTAACAACAGAAGTACCCGGTTGTAGAAGCCTCCTGTCACCGTCAAATTGCGATCATCCGATAACTAATTTCCGAAATATATCCTCCATTGATACAGCAATACTGCTCGAACAAAACTATTTATGGGTACAGCCCATGTAAATGCCAAAAGATTAAGCCCCCAGTGTATGCACTGCAAGGTAGTGATTCAAAACTTCTTCACACATTTTCCAGTTCACAGAACTGTTCACCATACCAATGGCAGCGAATGAGTTGGATGAGGTCGGGGCCAAAGGGGGAAGGGGGGGGGGGGGCGGGGGATCCTCGGAGTGGTATCTATTGGGACGAAAAAATAAAGCCATGAAATTCCAGATGTCAACATTAAAATAGCCACCAAAAATAATTAGCGGTGCTTGGGGATATGGCGGCACCGAAGTATGTCCTCCGCGGGAAACCATTGGTGACTACTGAGGTTCTCACTTCTAAATGAATAATTTTCTTATAGGTTCAGCACCCTTATGGAAACTGCCTTACAATTCCATGCCACCTTTAGGCCTGCACTTGAGTATAATTGGGATAATGTTAGTAATATTGTCTCTATTTTCTCACTTCACGACATTTTCTTCATATAGAACTATTCCGTTTTCTGCAACATGTAAGTCAATAAGTTGGGAAGTGGTGGTGGAGTGACACATTAACAATTCCTGGTATATTCTGTTCGTGTTTCAACTACTCGAATATAGTCAAGTACGCTATTTGACCAATAAATTTCGACGATGGTGGACTTTTTCATACACTTATTTCGAAATGACATTCATCATTCTTGAGTTTTATCATATAACTATGTAATTTAACCGCTAAATATCACAACTGTTTGACGATCTTTTTCTGGTCCATAGATTGGAATCCGATTCCGTATCACTGTAGTATGACGGACTATTTACGGGTGCGTTCGAATTCGCATAATTAGCTGTTTAGGTCGCAGACAGTACTTTACTTCGAGCCGTAAAGGGTGCGCTCGAACGGTGGTCCGGGTTTTTATTGTCTTCGTGATATTCTTTTTATCGTATTCATGCGCACTGGGGGGATTCCCTGGAAGTGTGCACCTGTTACAAAAATAAGTGTAAACAAAAATAGTTCTGTTTTACTTCAATTCAATTTACCAAAGGCTTGGGGAATTATTAATCCTAGCGTTGGCATGCGATGTTGAACCAAAAGTCATATAATAAATCTTTTATCGCTACAGTGAAGTGATCTGGGTCATCGCATAGCGTCTCGTTTGATCATTTGATCCAGTGGTCTGACCTCCTCAAGTCAACATGATACTACGACCCAGATCACTTCACTGTAGCGATAATATGAATGTATCTTCATTGTTTTCGCGTGCAACTAACGATTTTCCGTAGCCGTGTAGTTTATTAACCCATTATCTAACATAACTGTTATATCAGGCAAGCTTTATTCGCAGTAAATGACCATTAAATTGTACCCCAATTTCGTAGACACGGGAACTGTATCTCCGTATGCGTCCGAACGAAATTCTTATGTATGCAAACATTTTCAGGCTTAATGGGTTTCAAGCATGACACGGAATTACATAAAAAACAAAATTCATTTCAACTAAGTGTTGACCTTAGGAACTGGTTAAACTTGGCCTCCAGTTTAGTCCTTACACGTATGCTAGACAAGCTTTTGTTTTTCAGATAACTGATGACAGGACCAAGAGTTAAAGTCTCTTTTCAATATCAATTGGCCAAATCTAACTCTTCTTTTATATTATGTTTTCGCGATCATTCTGCTGTTGGTTACAATTAAATGAAAGATTGATCCCCTATTCAATCTCCCCTCGACATGCTAATAACAAAAGGCGAAAGGGTTTGAAGTGAATTGCTCTACAAAGCCTCTCGTTTTTTTCTAAATTCAGCATTTTCACTGTATCTTAAATCGAGGCTGTTCGATTGGATGAATTGCAAAGGTTAAGATATTATGCTACTAGGGTGTCAGAAATATGTTTTAAATCAATTTTGTTTCGCGTAGAGCGTTCTCTAAATGTATTTTGAGTTTGAACCCCATGCTGTTTCCTGCAGAGCTTACAGGTGATAAGGTAAATGACATTGGGTGAATCACAATGTAGGGAAATGCAGGTCTGCTAAGGATGTTTAGTTTGTTCAGAATAGAATTTCTCTTTCCCACCAGGCATACAATTAGGCAACGTACTGCGCGGTTTGTTCCAATTCAGTGCCGTGCCACTACATTTGTGAAGCGATGGTTGTGTTCAATTTTTTTTCCTTCGTTAAAAAATATTAATGTTTAAAGGAATTTCTATTTTTCAACGTCTGAGAATTCAGTCTTTGCAAAAAACACAAAGTATTCCCCCTATAACTTACGACACCAGGCCTGGAAGAAGGCTCGTTAAAATATACGTTATCACTTGAATTGTGGTAAAGACGAACGAGCAGTGATGTCATCAATCCTTTAACCCTTTACTCAACGTAAAGCCAAAACCGGCCAGCACTTTTCTCAAAAAATCGACAATTAACTTTTATTATTTTTTCATTGTTGTCTCAAAAACGTAGGTCACAACGCCTCGTTGGAACGAGCTCGTTCCAGTGAGGGGTCACATAACCTACGTTTTTGAGACAAAAAATGAAAAAAGTGAGTTATTCAAAAATTGTTTTGCGAGTGTCGTCTGCTTTTCATGTTAGGTAAAGGGTTAAATGTCTGTAGTGGACATAATGATTGTGTATGCAATAACCGATATGAATCACATCGAAAAAGGGACACTTTATGATCCAGTTCACATGATTATTGAAGCGGACTGCCTTAAACACGGTCCCTTGGGACAGTTTATCAGAAAGTTTTCTACTGGTAACATTTAATTTGTTGTTTGAACACGATTATTTACAAGTCCAAAATATGATCAAATTCTTTCATTTTTTGTCCCAGATGATAAAAATGGCATCTAAATATTCGAGAATTGATGGTCGCATTTGATTAACGCAGTTTCCTCCAATTTTGTTTCGTAAATGCTTGAAAAATTAGGACTGCCCAGTGGACAACCTATTATTAAGTCATTGAACTCGAGAGGCCGTTTTTCCGGCCCAGGAACATGGTACGTCCCAATTGCATTACGAAGGATGGCTGCTTAGTGTATATGCAGAGCAGACCAATTAATAGATTACCGTGCCGCCCCGTCTATCCCCAACTTATGCATATGGAATCTTCCAATTTCTGCCATTGAACTGACATGGGAGATACCACCCGCATTCATAGGGTTAAATCATTCAACGAAGTTAAAATGAAGACTAAAAGCGACCGTTTACCTTTTTTCTTTCTTACTTTTTTCTTTTTTTCTTTCTTTGTTTTTTGTCCGACCAAAATTTCGGGTACTTCTCTTTAATCCACACTCGTGAAATTTGGCAGACAAATCAGAAATATGAAATACTCGCCCGGACAACCATTTGTTTCTCGAAATTCTATCCACGATAAGAGCGATTTTAATATTTCTTTATTTTTTTCAATATCGTTTTAATTACAACGTTTGTATCACACCCCTTCCACTTTAAAAATGTTTTCTCTTCGTGGGAAATTCTCAAGCCCCCGGGTGACGTCATGGGGTCATAAGTCAGACAAATTCATCTTCGTCTGACTTTTGTGAATTTCTTTAATGTGTTGCAGAATAGAAAAATATGAGATAGCTGTTTTTGTTGTTCCTCGAGATAGTACCTGTATGACATTTTTACATCACTTCACATTTCGGCATTTTCTCTTTAGAAAGGCTCATTTCATTACACACAAAACCTCGTACTTCTGAAATATACAGCCTATCAAATATCGCACATCGATTTCCGGGTATCTGAACCTGGTTCATCCGGTTTTACTTATTGTCATTGAGGCCTCTGGTTGGAAGGAGCCGGATGTCAAGGATTTTGTAAAGGTTTTAATTTCCAGCTTATTTTTAAGACTATTTTTCTGATATTTTGGAAAAATAATCTCCAATAACTGTACCTAAAAATACTGAACTCTGAGGTGACATCTGGGAGGGGTGGGGGCCTCATGAGGTCAAAAATTAAAATTCGTCTGATTATTTTAAACTTTTAGAATGTTGAAAAGCTAAAGAAATTGGGAAATTGCTGTTTTTATCATTTTTTTAACTTATCGCCATTTTGACTTTTCACGTGACCTCAGATTATACAGCACGCGGAGAGTGTATTATCACTAAATCACCCACGGAGTGGAGATTCTACCCAAGCAATAATTGCAAAAGTTTGCTGCAAAACATAATAAGCACAAGCAAAGTTCCAGCCAATGGACCTCCGGGTTAAACCCGGAGGTCCATTGGCTGAAACATTACTTGTGTTTTTGTCCATATGTACATAATTTGAAAGTGATACTTGGGTGATAACGCCACCCCAGGGGTGATTTTGTTACATTCCACTCTCCATGTACTGTAGCCTGTTTTGAACATTCATCATTATTTGGTGACGTTAAACATACAACTCCGAAACTTCGCACATCCACTTCCAGTTCCAGCAAAATGTTCCATCCATCTTCACTTTTGGTAATTTCGACTCTTGAAATTTTCAAAAATAAAATCTCCAAGAAAGGCCATATCTAAAATTGTATTCACGTATTAGTTTTTATCTGATAACCATAGAGTATAACACTCGTTGTATATACTTGAAGTATATACAACGGGTGTTGTATATAATTATAATTTATGCAAACGATCTTTGACCTCGTTCGATTCCATTTTCATTCATTCAGTTACTTCGTAATGCAAGTTTGAATTCTACGTTGAAGGAGCAAGTGAAATTTAATCGAAATATATATGACATATTTTCTGTAAGTATAAACATGTAAATTTTCAGTTTATTTTGCTGAAATAAAGAAATAATTACAACCTACTTCGTTCAAAACCTTATGTAGAAATTACTAGACTGACAGTAATGTGTAATGCGCTATTTATAGCTACGTCTACGTCCACGATCAAAGTACTGCTCCAATTACACGTTCGTCTGCTACGTGAAAAAAAAACGTTTCGTACGAATTGTAAACAAAAACAAAAGTGGACCATAAATAATGGAAATTGGAAACTCCTCGATTGAATACACTTTATCATCGTCGCCAGGAAGAGCTAAAAAGACATGAATAATAGATCAACTGCAACCAGTGGTTTTGCCTGTACAGCAACAACCAAAAGATCGCGTTTGCTTTGTCTCATTTTCTACGGAGGCCCGTGGGAATGAGCATAAAAGTGAATATAAGCCTCAACTATTGAAACTGCTGTTTGTTATCAGATAAAAACAATATACATATAGTGTTTTTTATATCTGGTTTATACAACTCGTTGAAATATAGTTAATATTTTCTCGGCAGAGCCTCGAAAATATTAACTATATTTCAACTCGTTGTATAAACCAGATATAAAAAAACACTATATGTATATTGTCTATATACATTATTTATTTCAAGAGTACAAAATAATATGAAAACTGTATTACATAGATTATTGTGGATTCGGCATGAAGTTATAGGCCTATACAAATCCGATTCCATCGTAATAGGATGTTTCTGATGTTATGTCTTCGATTTATCGCCCTTATTGATATTCTTACATCACTTCAAAGTTTGACGATTCTTTATATATTCATTAAAACGTTAATGTTTTTCGAAGTGTTAACAGACATTTTCTATAGGCCAAAAAAGTATTACCGTGTTTGGCAGATTACGTAGAAAAAAAAATTAAAATTTGAAGTAGGTGTTTCATGAGATTTTACGACAGTTTGCTCTCAACGGACGGTACTGTAATAATTCTCATGCAGGGCATTCACTGCTTGTAAGGGTCATGGTGCGACGAAGGGATACGTTATTAGGCGACAAAGTGCGTTAAAAGGATACATACGCTTATCCTAGTTGTTGGGCACACTCGGTGATTCCTGGGTTTCGTTGAATCACTTTTGGAAATTGGCTTCACGATTTCAAAACAATGTAGTATCTCAATAAATTTTATCCATTGAATTCAAATCTTTATGTTTTATACTGAGCACCACAGGACCCAACATCTGTTCATCCGGGTATTTTGCATCAGGATAATTTTCGAATGCAGTCTTCACATATTTTACTTCTTTATCAATGACAGCATTTGTACACATGCTTTCATAATCTGAAGAGTCAAAAATGCATTTTTTGTTCTCTTCTTTTAAAAGGTTTGAACAGGAAATCCTGTATGTTTTTAGATAGCTCGGATTTCAATTAGCTATATAATTGAGAAGGTGATCAGAGAGTTGTGTAATGGCAGAGGGTTCTGAATTACAGTTCGAAAGAGTTAGTCTTCTGCAGCCAATACTATAAACATTTTTATGATTGTATTTTTATGATTGTATTTGCCACCTATTATTAATATAAATGACTAAAATAAACCATTAGCATTCTAAAAGATATGGCAATTTGCCAACTGGAAAATTGCAACATATTTGAAAATGCTAATGGTTCATTTCAACCAATTTAAAAAATCTTAACCAGAAAAAAACAATTCTGAAAAACACAGTTGTAAAAGTTTTATAGTACTGACCCCTGAATAGAAATAAGTCATTCGTACATGACGCGCAGTCTTTGTGAATCTTTGTTGGGTTGTAAAATTCTCTTGCGTCACTGTCTTCATAGTGATGTCAAGATAACACATTTTCTAGAAGCAAATTCTTCCCATAATGCAACGAAGAATGTAACCAGTTTACATTTGTTTAACAGAGCTCATTATTCTCTGTCACACAATATTGATTTCTTTAAATTCCTAGTTGCATTATGGGAGTAATTGCCGTGTGAAATCAGTGTGCATAGTGTTAATGACTTATCTTGGCTGTTAATTATCTCATGTTTTCTTAAATAAGTAGATGTGTTTTTTTTCGCATAATGTCTAGTGTTGCTGGTTTGTCTTATTTTTTCCTTTATACAGTTATCCCGATACAGAGCGACCAATGACCCGCTTTTATCTGCTGTTTTAATAACTAATCTCTTAATCTGTCGAAGTTTTGCGAGTGATCCCCTTTCAACAACTCGTCCCCTGAGTTCCAATGTGTTCTCTGTGCCTACTGGCACAGAGAACACATTGAAACTCAGGGGACGAACTGTTGAGCTGTTTTTATTCGGTAGTATGTACAGATTGGACCCCTGTTTGGGGATGCGTTTGTTCATCCAGATGATGCTGTGAAAGGACATTTCTGGCCACTGGGGTTTCTATGGCGATCTTCATATTATTAGAAAGAGAAAATTACAGTTTTACGTGAATTAGCTAGATAATTTTCCAAGCCAGATAATTTAGCACTTTGCAGCAAAAGTTAATCATCGGTCAAATGCAGATTTTTCTCGGGTCGTTGGGTCATCGTTGCCAGACAGATTAACCACACTAGTCCCAATTTGCTTCCTTTACCCTCACTTTGTTTAAACGTGGGTGATTCAACCAGTGACCTTATATAATATTGTTGGTACTCGTAGGTGGTAGGCATGCATGTACAAATTGTTTCATTTACGTTGCGAGAAGAGTGGTTCAACAGTAAATACTCAAAGAATGGGGTGTCCACCTATAATAACTTGTAGTATGTGAAGCAACACAAAAAGTACAACTAATATTTCAACCCGGAGGTCTATTGACTGAAATGTTGTTTGTGCTTCTTAAGCTTTTTTCACATAATCTGAGACGTATTCTTTGCATGGAATTTCCCCCCGCCTCTTGGGCGTTTCATTGCTATTTGCCTTTCCCCATTCAGCAGTAAATGATTTATTTATTATATATAATTATTTATTATTTATATATTTGTAATTAATTAATTAATTATTCATTTATTTACTTATTTGGTCACATTTATTATTTATTTATTGGAATTTAACCCTTTGAACTATAGTGGTATCTTCTAATTAGAAGAGTCCATATTCATTATTTGGGGTAGACCAATCAATATTTTGAACGTGCAGCCTCGGGGCTGCACGTTGAAATTAATGATTGGTCTATCCCACACATTTACTGAACAGCCATCCTATTTAATGACGTTATGACGCATCATATTCTGGCCGGAAAAACGGCCGCTGAAACTCTTTGATAGACAGGGCCATATCGTGTCGGACACTTACGGGTGAGGGTGCTGCAGAGAAACATCAAGTAATGGCGAGTAACTGTCGGAAACTCCAACTTCCTAACCCCGTGCAAGCATGGTTAGCATCGGTCGAAAGTATGTGTGCCATCGACGTGCAATACACCTTGGTGCACAAAACAGCCCGCGCTCCCATTGGGAAGTTGGGATTAACTTGCCCAAGGACACAAAGCAGATGTTGCGAGTCACGATCGACCCTACGACCTTTCGATCCAACGTTTTAACCAATGAGTCTCCTTGCTTCTACTGTACTTAATGCATACTCTCTCTGCACTGTATATGAATTACGTAATGTGTATTCGCCTGTCGGTTTATAAGCACTAACTATCTTTGTTTCTCTGAGGGTGATAAGCCACTCTTTCTTCGGTCCTGCCAAATCAGCTACTTCCGAAAAGAACTTGATTTCATTTTTGTGATGTCCGAAGCCTGTTACAGAGCAGCACAATACCCATGGGACAATTAATTAGAAGCTTTTGGTAAACTAGGCAGATGATCACGTAAGAGAAAGTGAGCTTTGATTATCTACCGTTTGTGAAGCTTTCAGAAATGACAGAATTGTTTGTGTATGGATATTAAATATCGTTGTCATGTCATTTCCGAACGGAGAGTTTATATGTCAAATTTCTTTGTGCATATTCCCGGAAAATCGCGTTCATGACATAACGTTAGTTCGATATTCTAGTCTGAGCGAGTTATCTGGAAAATGTCAAGTTTCATCTTCCTTGAACTTTTGGAGCTTCAGATAATGTTCACGCTCGCCCGGTCTGAATATGTCTGATATACCGTCTCGCTACCTTGTACAGCTCCACGTTCACTTACATAACCTCGATCGAAATTCAAGGTGACTTTATTTTGGTGATGAATAAATATTGTAGGGCGAACGTGGATTACTACTAAAACACGGTTGAACGACTGTCATTTACAACGAATTTGTGTAAAATTCCGAGTTAAACACCAGCAAACTGTCATGGCATGAACTACCTGGAGCCAATACAATAAACAATAAAATGTTTACAGTTGTATTTTTAGGATTGTATATGGATCCTATTGATATAACTGACTAAAATAAACAATTAGCATTTTAAAAGATATGGCAATTTGCCAACTGGCAAATTGCCACACCTTTGAAAATGCTAATGGTTCATTTCAACCTATTCAAAGTCATAACTAGAAAATACAATTCTAGAAAATACAATTTTAAAAGTTTTATAGTATTGGTGCCTGAATAGAAATAAGTCATTCGTTCATGAAGCACGGTCCTTGCTAAGCTGAAAAATTGTTTTCACTGTTTTGTTTTTTCTTTCCATTGTGGAGACATAACGTCGGATACAAAAACATCTCCACTGTCTTTTATGGGTAAAGTCCCCATCAAGCACTGTGCCACGTGACATTATGGCAGAATGGCCAAACTGAGTCCATTTCAAACGCTGGTACACAACTAAATACAAATAAACGAGAGGAGTAAAACAATAAGAATGAATTGTGACAGGCGACTAGACTGGCCAGAGTAATATCCGGGGGCATCTTCTTCCATCCCGCATCTCTTTACTAAATACCTAATAACATCATGTCGTTTAACAATAAGATAGTTCAATACACAAAATGTGACGAAAATGTAAGTCCTTAACTCCGCTCAACTACTATCGTTCAAATGTGTCTTGAACGCGCATTTGTTTCATAGTTTGATAATAAACAACATACTTGTTACCTAAATACTTCGTGATATATTTAGGCATTTATGAAAAAGGATTGAGGAATGTATTTTTCTCCTTGTGAAGCTCATAAGCAGCACTTGTCCGTTCAACCTTGGTCGCTTCAACATTTTAGCACAGCTTCAAAAATTGCTTTCACCCCTATTTGAGTCACGTTTCCATCATTCCTACATTCATGCAGCAGCGTAGACAAAATATTATTTTTATGTTAGTTACTTTGTGCTCGAACCACCCATCGGTCCACCCGAAGTTAACCTCATAACTGTCACAACTAACTGAGAACAATTCGTAAGCAGTGAAATTAGATTTGTATCAGTTTATTATGTTACAAAAAACTCCGAATAAGTTTTCGACCACGGATGACTTAATTATTTCTTTGAAAATTTTCCACTGAGTTTCTACATTTCTTAAAGCCACTGAACTACGTAACTGTTGCCAATCGACATTAACTTCCGTCTTCATTGGGAGTCATGGTCTTTAGCTATGTTTTTTTCTTTGTATTCCCACTGAATTCAGGTAGAAGTTAAAATGAAATGTAATCATCACGTGATCTCTCTTTCCAAGTTGGTCTAAAATATGTTAGGTCTGAGATCATGCTTTCTCAACCACTTCTTATGCAAATTAAGCGTGTCTCATGTGAAAAAGCCACGTGACATGGGTATCTATCTCACATGACCCACCCGACCGGCTTATTAGCATATTTAATGAGCGCAGGACTATTCAATCATCGCACGTTCTTCGATAAATAAACAACACGGCGTCACGTTTCGGAAATATCAGCAGACGAACGTTTGTCGAAGATAATAGAAATAAAAACACAGACCGCAAAATGAAAGGACACTGGACTCTTTCATATGAATTTTTGTGTGAACGCCATTATGAGTGGATGGAGTTACACGAAATTCCCGTCGAAAAGTTATGCGAATACATTACAGAATTCATCATATGACGTCATCGAAATGTGTCTATGTTCATTTCGCTACAAATCTTTAATCCCTGACTTGCCGACGTTGGGATTTAATTTCGTGGTATATACCTCTGGGATATATAGAACTTTTGTGCGCTCTTTCCGATAAGCAAATCATTTTTTTTTCAGAAATGCACAACAAAATTGTTCGATATAGCTGCACGTGCTCCTGAATTACTTTTAATGATGTCAGACTGTTTTGATGGGGGGAGAAAAATTATCCCTGATGGGGTCGGGTGTGTGATGTGGAAATCTCACACCGGGACAAGATATTTGGCCCAGACACGAGGCAAGCCTCGTGTCTGGGCCAAATATCTTGCCCTCGGGTGAGATTTCCGCATCTCACACCCTCCCCCACCAGGAATAATAATAATCTTCATTTATTATGATCAAATCCAGTATGTGTGATTCCAAGTTTAACCTATGTCTTGTGGATTTGGTAATATGCTTATCCATGAAGTTATCTTGTAGTGTTTTACAAAATTCTGTTCTCTCAGTCTGTTATCTGTGGATTCCCATCTAGACCAATCAATATGTGTATAATTAAAATCGCCAACTATGAGTAGATGGGTATTTGTCTTGTCTTCGATAAGCTTTTGAAGGATGACCATTTAATGTTTTTTTTTATCATACCTCTTCATCACTTCTCTCTGGGCTTCTGTTTATATTACCAATTATTAATTTCCGATCCCGGAACGTGAATTAAGTTCACTTAGTAGGATGACAGTCCAGTGTAAGGGGGTAACCAATCAATATTTTCAATGTGCAGTCAAAGACTGTACGTTGAAAATATTTAATGATCTACTTCCAGGTAATGAATATGGACGCTTTCAATAGCTGTCATTGAATTGGCTTGAAGACGTCATAAGGATTCAAAGGATTAATACCCGCCCAGATAGATCCCCTCTGTGAAATGTATTTCCATACCCAGTTCTTCCGCTCAATATGGTTTTTAATGTATGTAGCCACACCAGATACTGTATCTTTGTCAATATTCTAATGAAACATGCTGAACCCACTGAGATTTTATTCTGATACAGCATGGTTCCCTCTAGTGTTTTAGGCTTGACTTTGGTAACGGCAATTCTATCCGCTGATATAGAGTTTTCCGTCTGAAATTTAAGTTCACCTAGTTTAGTTGCAAGTCACTCTGCGTTAAACATCACTGCAATTAACTATTCTAAAATACAGTACGTGGAGAGTGGATTGTAACTAAATCACCCGCGGAGTGGAGTTATCACCCAGGCTATAACTTTCAAATTTTGTACATATCGACAAAAAACACAAGCAATGTTTCAGCCAATGGACCTCCGGGTTTCACCCGGAGGTCCATTGGCTGAAACTTTGCTGGTGCTGGTTATGCTTTGCAACAAATTTGCAATTATTCCTCGGGTGGAATCTCCACTCTGCGGGTGATTTAGTGATAATACACTCTCCATGTACTGTACAGTTCTCGTCTTCAATGAAATTTCGATTTTATTTTATTTTTCTTTTCTTCTCGTGGAATATAGTTTCTTGCAACTGAGCATCCACACTCAGCTGCCACTTTAGTGCAAACTTCGTCAACCTCTTGGGCAGCTTTGCCCCTTTTTGTGCATTCACCCTCAATTTCTGTGCAGCATCGCCCATTTTTGTGCTTTTGTGAACTTTGTACTGCGCAGTACGGTTTTACGTCTGATTGCGCAATGTCTTGAAGCGAATTATTTAACTTTCTGTCCTTTTCTTCACCATGTAGATGCCACAGGAATGGTTCCTCACGTTGAGATTACTTTCTGTTTTCTCATTTCTAAACTAAATAATACTTTAATACATTGCTTGGTGACAAAATATGATGAATACTTGACTCACGAATTTTAAGAAGTATTCTAAAACATTTAAGTCGTTTTCCAACAAAATGTCACTGACTTTAGTTCTGTGATAGTACCCCTATCTACTAAAATCCGACATCAGAACAAGTAGCCACGTTCATGCTTCAATCAAATAACAAATACGACGGTTATAAAAAGCGGAGGTATGAAATTATGTCTTTGCCCACAATTTCTAGTGACAATAACTCTAGAGGTATTTAGAAATCTGCGTAACCACCAACAAATTTTCCAACAGAAACTAAAAGCTATCCCTGTTCTCGGTATACACAGGTTATTCAATTTCATTTGTGTTTGATGTTTTATCTATACATATGCAGAACGACACACGTGTATGAATGGGGTACTCGATATGGCCCAAGTGCCAGCGCGGAGGGATAAAACGAGAGGCCCCAGTACTCGAGTTTTATCCCTCCGCGATGGCACAAGTGCCATATCGATTAACCCATTCACACAGCTGTGTCGTTCTGCATTTGTTACAAGTCTTCGAGTCTATAAAAGCAATTATTAGAAGGACACCCAGAAATTCAGTTGACAACTCGTCCCCTGAGTTCCAATGTGTTTTATGTGCCAGTAGACATTAAAGCACATTGCAACCAGGGGGACGAACTATCAACAAAAAGAAAACATTTTATCGGCAACCAAATTTGCGATGGGAACCCGTGTTATTATTTTTAGCTATCGCTAGCGATTCAAATTGTAATTGCGGTTAACGATTTTTAGAAAATTCCAGTGAAATTTCGCTTCAACTTAAAAATAATCCGTCCACGATTTCCGTTCTGCATATGTGTTCGGAACGGATTTTAATTTTTAATTATATGGTTTCGTGTTGCTGTAGATGGCGATTTCATAGAATAGGCGTGTAATATAAACGTTTCTATTCTATTGTCTCAATCGATGTCGTTAAAAATGTTTGCCTTCCTTCCGGTTCCATTCTCTGGCATTGTAGTTTTGGGGTTTGACCATGGAGCAAATATTCTCTGTATATTGTCTTTTGGGGGCGCTTCTGAGGGTGATTTGAATTGAAACACTCGTCAAGCGAGGGACACATTGAACAAATAGAACAAACATGTTTCTGCGTTAAGTCTGATCTAAAGTTCCACAATCAACTTTTGAGAAATAAATATGTATTTTGTATGCCCCGCTTTCTATTTTGTCCCGCGCTTTAGAAATTAAATTACACACGTCTGTATTGTTGTCCCCACCATCGCAAAGCAAACAGGTTTACATATTTTTTAATAAATTCTTCATGGTTCTGTCGATGGCTAAAAACTGCAGATTTAGATTTTGGATTGATGGTGAAGGCTTCCGCCATTTAAGTGTAAGACGGGTTTCGTCTATCCCCGAATGAAAATCCCATGACAGTTAGGTATTATGCAGATTTAAGCTCCTCAGTTAGTCGTCTTCTTCTGAGACATGAAAGTAATATAGGATTCGGCGTTGACATGAGGTGACGTTCCAAGTGTCATAAGGCATGTTGTTAACCCTTTACCCAACGCAGACGATATTGAAATTTATTATTTTAAATATCATTTTTTTTTAAATTTCAACAAAACTATATCATGTGACCCCTCGTTGGAACGAGCTCGACGAGCTCGTTCCAACGAGGGGTCACATGATATGGTTTTGTTGAAATGTTTTGAAAAATAACATTTTTTCAACTACTGAATTAGCATATTACGCGGGCAGATGCGGCCGATTCGTTGGGTAAAGGGTTAATGGAATAAATCTAAGGAAAAGTTAGTATTCTTCTTGAAGGAATATCGCTGCACATGTTTGATTTAGAAATGTCTTTCTAATCTAATGACTAGGCATCGTCGCCTGGGTGCTAGAATGTCCTATGTCCCATTTGAGACATGGGACATTCTAGCACTCAGGCGACGGCATGTCAAACAAGTTCCGTGTTTACCCTAACAATTAGTCCATTTGTATTGAATTAAATTGGAATTGTTGCAGTCCTGGCAGCACGGCTTGCTTGTTGATCAAACCCAATGTAAATTCTCAACGCTCAAACAAATTAAACGTGCGTCGGTTGAATTCTTTGACGTGAAAGTCATGTAGAATACAGCGTCGCCACGAGATGACGTTCCCTGTTCCATTAGGGTTCGTTGTTAATGAAATTAATTCAAGGAAAAGAAAAATTCGATAAGTCGACAAGCATTTAGATGTATTTCTGATCATTATAAATCGACAAATATTTAGAAATATTTCATAGTTAAACTTTTGAACCCGAGAGAGCGATTTTCCGGCTCAGGAACCTGATACGTCATAAGTCCATTAAGTAGGATGACCGCTATGTGAATGTGTGTGGTAGACCAATCAATATTTTCAGTGTGTAACCCGAAGGCTGCACTTTGAAAATATTAGTTCGTCTACCTTATATTATAAATATGAACTCTTCCTCCGGCTGCCACTGTACTTACATGGAAGATGCTACCAGGGTTTAACGGGTTAAATGATTTCTGTGGGCTAACCACAATAATTGGACAGAGAAGAAATGGTGAAAGCCTCCCTAGCCATATTCTATAGCCAAGTGAAATTAATGACATGTAAATGCATAATCAAATTTACGACTAAATAAATAATTATCTGACAAACTGACTACATAACTAAATGAATGAATATGATGTTACGCGTTTTTCTAGAAATTGATACGGGTGCATATAACATTGTTAAATCTTTGCTCCGTCTTGTTACTCAATGTTAATGACGACCTAGGTGACCAGTCATCCCAAACAATTTATCCATCCAACTCCAGAGTCATTCTCCCTTCATTCAAGCACACGTCCGCTCTATTCCGTTGAAAGCCTTTGAGTTTTAGCCAAAGCGTCTGTATGATGCTTTGCGGGTAACTGTCGTCGCCTGAGTGCTAGAATGTCGTATGTCCCATAGGGGACAGAGTACTCCCATAGGGGACATAGGACATTCTAGCACTCAGGAGACGCCATCGCGATCTACAGGAGTGAGCTGCTGGTTAGTAAAAAATGTTAATTCAAAAAAGAGAAATTCCCTAACGTTTAAGAAGTCCAAGACTGTCACCATTATTGTTTATTATCTTAAAACCCACTGCTGGTCAGTACTTTTCAGTCAATAATTATCATTTCCTCCTCCATGAGGTTACAACGGTGGTGTTCCGAATATGGTGATTGTTATTTACTGAGGAGGCCGCCTCTATTAATCATCAAGCTACCAACAATGTGAGCCCCATCACACGGTGAAAATCACTCTGCGGTCAACACCGCTAATTTTTAACCTTCTGATAGTATCATTCATCCAAGTGTGTTTAAGATTGGTTCAATACCCCCCCCCCCTCCCCCGCCCCCAATTACACCTCCACTTCTGTTGCTTAAGATTTCCAGTTTCAACAAGCTTCCTACCCAACCTCGGTATATTATCCAGTTACAATAATTTAAAGTTGAGGCAATAGTCCAATTTCATCGATAGCATAATCCAGGGTAGACCAACCGAGAGCTGGTTAATAAGATACACAATATAATACAGTTTCATTCAGCGTATGAAGCTAAGAGATGTAATGACAACAATTTGTAAAGAACGTGAAGTTATAATCAAGAATAAACAGAGCTGAATTTGATAAAATAAAACACACGTCTTCCAACAGTTTCTCGGTTCTCGATGTGTACGTCATTGTGCACACAGTACAGCCGCAGTGGAATGGTCACTCTCCAAGGGTGGGTAATATTCCCATGGACGCAATAATATCAGATTTGAAACTCTAATTACTGGAATAACCATAACAATTTAATTAATGAAGCATCAGGTACAGCTTCCTTAATTAAAATTGTGCTAATAAAGATTGTTATTATCTGGTAAACGCATGCGTGGACATAACTGTCAACGCGTGGATTACGTCCAATCCACGGCGACTTTACTGTATGATCCATTTCAAACCCAATCCACAACTTGCAAAATTGATCAGTGCTACCGCTATATTTCATATGGTAATTTTTTAGACGGATTTGGTTCCAAACTTAGCGAGATGAAGAATCCCTCTTTTGATATCTTTTGGTGGTATTTTTTTTTTAAAGTCCGACAGGCAATTAGATGGGGATACGAAGAAAATTATATAAATCAAAGAAAGAAATTTCATCAGCCGACCAATCATTCTCTGTGTACAACCGATATTCCTCCAAAGTCTCTTCTTCAAGAATGATTAATAATTGGAGACAGATTGCTGATAGAGCACCGACGAATGGAAACCCTTAAGGGATATTATTTAAAACCCCTCAAAACATGTCCAGAACCACCTTATGCAACCAAGTGGTAAAGGACTTCCAGTGCTTGTGTTTTTTTTTTCAGAATTGATAAATAACTGCTGGATGGTAAAACTCCGTTTTTTTGTCGTAATCCATTCTATTCGGACCACATTTAACCCTGCTATATCAAACACGACCACTTTTGCAATCAGATCGCGACACATACATCATTCTGTCTATATTCCATAAGTAAAATGTCTCGAAATACCGAGAATCTGGGATAAAAACGAAAATTACAAAGTAAATTCAATATTCAAACATTTCTCCGTTGACAATGAGATTCTATAGTTTTGTACATTACAGCGCCGTGGACTGGTCACTTTCCGCGGGTGGGCAATATTGCCACGGATGCAATAATGTCAGATTCCAAACTGTAATTATAGGAATAACCATCAAAAATTTAATTAATGAAGCACCGGGTATAACCCGGTGCTTCATTCATTAAACTTTTACTCATGATGATTTGTATTACCTGGTAACCGCATGCGTGTACACAACTGCCAGTGCGTGGATTGGTACCAGACTATGGCGACTGAACTGTAGAATGAAAAGCGAGCAGTCTCAATCGGGATATTTTGTAGAGATGTTCTCCCTCCGTTTTGCTGCCACAGTACTGTATAGCTGTTGTATTTTGTTAATGAGCAACACGAACGATTACCTTACCATTTATTCCGGCAGCGGGGTTCTCATGTTTTGTAAAGTCTTTTGTTCCTGCTGCCTCTCGACTGTCACATTTTCTTTAATGCAAAATGTAATTTCGTTTCGACGATTCGAAAGGCTCATCTTGACAGTAGCAATCAAAATCATTCCGTGAAATGAAGAAATCCGAACTCCAAGTCGCAGACTATTTTCTTTTATTAATTGTCATTGTCGATCGAAATGGGTAGTTGCTTATATTCGTTGTCTGTTCTCGCGCAAACGATCCAATAAACTCAAACAGATTAACTTTAAATCTGATTTCATCTTCTGTTTATTAGTCCAAAGAGCAATTTAAAGTTAAATGTTGCTACTTTTTTAAGTAAATGCGGAATGAAAAGAACGATCGATTTTAATGAACAAGGTCGGTGTGTAGAATGGTTGGTGTTAGAATTACAGAGCTGACAGGATAAATGTAGTAGTGTATAGTGTGTGTGACGATGGTAGTTTAGGTAGCATCGGGTGCCTTCCAAGTACAAATGCATATTCTCATTAACCCCCTGCACACTGATGTCAAAATCTCAAAATTTCGGGCTGCTAATTTTTCCCATGATGCAACAAGAAATTTAATCAATTCAGTCTTGTTTGACAGAGTTCATTGAACTCTGTCAAACAAGACTGAATTGATTAAATTTCTAGTTGCATTATGGGAATAATGGCTTCTCGAAATATTGGTATTTTGACGTCAGTGTGCAGGGGGGGTTAAAGAAACTTTTGTTTCTGGTTATGAGGTGAAATTGATTGAAAGCAGTAATTCTGATACAGTGGCACCTCATCATTAAGAAATGAAGTTATTCTGATGCTGAAATTGATACACATTTTGTTTTTTAATATATGCATAATATTTTGCGGAAAAGAAAATTGTGTTATTTGGTAATTAAATAAGAAAATAAACAACGGAAGGTAATGCAATTCAATAATATTTAATCATACAGCCCTAGAGAGGTTTGTTTACTTGTTGGGAAACGCAGTGGCGTTTCAATCGCACAGGGCTGTAAGATTAAGCGTTTACAGAAGTTCCCAACTAATACAAAACAAACTCTCCCATTATGTTTGTAAATAACAATATTGAGCTCAACAGCTTTTAGGAACTTAGTGTTAAATTATTTTTTTTTCAAAAATAAGCAAGAGAATTGTATAAGTACAAAATTTGTTGGATCCCCCCAGTAAGCTTAAACCTTCCCATAAACCAGAAAAATGAATACATAAAATTATTAGAATGACTGGCGCTGGTCGACATCTTAAACAACAGTGACAGTGGCTTTCGTTACAACATGTGTTGTGCATTTTATATTCTGTGTTGGTGTTATCACGAAAAAAGGAAAAGGGCTAATACTGTTAGTAGGAGGCCGTAGCCTGAATGAATTGCCAAGTATTATCTGCTGTAAACACTCATCCTTCCATCATCAATTTTGTTGTTTCTTCATAGAGGTTTAACGACACTTTCAACAGCCAGGGTCATATTGAGTCGAACAATTTTATTGGTAAATGAATCAGGAGTGCACGGATAGGACCATCTGGCAGCGGTTAATAACCATCACACTCTCCATCATGCTAGAGGTAACTTACAAACCACCCTGCTCCATTCCCACAATGATGCCCGCCAGCTAGCCTTTTACCCAACACGAAAGAAGACGACACATGCAAAAACAAATTCTTGAACTATTTTGTTTATTTTTTGCGTCACAAACACAGCTTATGACCCCCATTGGAACGAGCTCAACGAGCTCGTTCCAATGAGGGGTCATAACCTATGTTTTTGAGACAAAAAATGAAAAATAATGAAAATGGAATGGTGATTTTTTGTGAACAGCGATAGCCGCTTTTGAAGTTACATTGGTTAAAGGGCTAACAGTGTAATCAGATTGAAACCTATAATTGTAGAGTATTCCAATGATATACACGAAAATTGCATTAGGCGAGTATATGAAAAATCATCGATTCCCGCCCATTGTGGTACAAGCTGTTTTGGAAAGAATATCGTTTGAAATTATTTCAGAAAAAATGAGGACATCATTTCCGAAAATATATATTGGAGAAGTGACTGATCATCCACAATCGAGCATTTTATTTATAACAATGGATGCACGCACGACAAAAATAGTTGTGCTTGCCAAAACAGCGAATGATGACGGCTGTATTTGTGGTTTACATATCGTCGTCTGAGTGCTAGAATGTTCTATGTCCCCTATGGGAGTACTTTGTCCCCTATGGGAGTAATCTGTCCTCTATGGGAGTACTATGTCCCCTATGGGAGTACTCTATCCCCCATGGGAATACTCTGTCCTCTATGGGAGTAATCTGTCCCCTATGGGAGTACTATGTCCCCCATGGGAGTACTCTGCCCCTATGGGAGTAACCTGTCCCATATGGGAGTAATATGTCCCCTATGGGAGTACTGTGTCCCCTATGGGAGTACTGTGTCCCCTATGGGAGTACTCTGTCCCATATGGGAGTACTCTGTCCCCTATGGGAGTACAGTTTCCCCTGTGGGAGTACTCAGGCCCCTATGGGAGTACTCTGTCCTCTATGTGAGTACTATTTTCCCTATGGGAGTACTATTTTCCCTATGTGAGTACTATGTCCCCTATGGGAGTACTCTGTCCCTATGGGAGTACTCTGTCCCCTGTGGGAGTACTCTGTCCTCTATGGGAGTACTATTTCCTATGGGATTACTCTGTCCCCTATGGGGTACTCTGTCCCCTATGGGAGTACTCTGTCCCCTATGGAAATACTCTGTCCCCTATGGGACATAGAACATTCTAGCACTCAGGCGACGATATGACATAATCGCCTAGACGTTTAAAGATTAAAAGACAGTAAACTTGAACTGGTTCACGGTATAAATGTTCGGTTGTTTTTAGACATTATCTGGATATATTTTTAGGGGCTGCAACAAAATAAAAACAAAGTAGATACCTTTTAAGTCAGTTTAATGTAATGTTACTCTCAGATATCCTGGATTATTCTTGGATTACTGTGATGACATGCTATCGCGTGACACACTGTTATAAAGTACACTGGGAGCCCTTTCTCACAGCGTGTCAGGTAAAAGCAAATCATCAAGAAAATTTAGACAACACACAGATGAGGCCGTCATCTTAGAATATATCATGGAATCGCAATAGTTTTCCCTCAAAGGACACGGAAATCTAAGGTCGTAAACGCTCAAATCGGTTCATTCGCAATAACATTACTGTGACATGACTGAAAGCTTGAACGTCGTGGATAAAGTAGAAAGTCATAGATCAGTAACTACTCGCAAACAGAAACTTGCATACTGCCAAGAAGTTGATTTACTTGGAGCTAGGCAATATTTTTTTTGCATTGCGTAGATAACGTATTTTTTCATGGAACAATATATCTGACTTCAAATAAAGCGTAACACCGTGTTTTAATTAATCGTGTTAAAACTCATTTAGGTTCAAGAAAAACGCAGCACATACAGCAAACGAATTGCACAAGAGCTTTGTCACGAACAGTTCGCCATTAGTGATATAAAATGTCAAACGGGATTCAATTTATGCTGCAAAAAATGTGCAATTTAACTTGGGAAAGATTTTGTTGAATTATGCAATTTGGGGAATGAAATATCTCAATGTTCGTCAATGTTAGTTGTTTGTTCACAGTTAACTTTGAATTATTGAATTATCAAATTAAGAAGTTTCTTACACAGTTTATCATTCAAATTCCGATAGTATTGGTGGGGGTTTACCGAGGAAGTCGGGTGTTGGAATAGGGTTGAAGACTGTGAAGCTAATTCATATATACAGTACGTGCAGAGTGTATTGTAACTAAATCACCCGCGGAGTGGAGTTATCACCCAAGTTATAACTTTAAAATTTTGTACATATCGACAAAAAACACAAGCAATGTTTTAACCCGGAGGTCCATTGGCTGAAACTTTGCTTGTGCTTGTTATGATTTGCAACAAATGTACAATTATTGCTTGGGTGGAATCTCCACTCCGCGGGTGATTTAGTGTTAATACACTCTACACGTACTGTAGGTTTGCTGATGGGCGCGTTATGACTAGCAGATCCTGATTTGTTCGTCATCATAGACTCCACCATATCATCGCGTGAGAACCATAAGGTTCTATCTTCCAGTGGAAGGGTCAGGGTCGGGGTTCAAGTGGAAGGGTTAGGGTCGGGATTCCAGTGGAAGATAGAACCTTATGATACTCACACGACGATATGCTACGAGAGTTGCACTGAATTCTAGATTGTAAAATCGAGTCATCTTGCTTTTTTATTTTATATTATATTGGAATTTCGAAGGTTATAATTATTTAAATTAATCATATTTGTTTTTACAAGGATTGGCGAACAAGTTATGCATCTTATATTAACGCCTTTCCAGTTAGCCAAATGGCGCAGGTGTGTGGGATGACCTTCGTAGAGGCAACTTCGTCGCCTCGCTCTTCTCGAGTGTGTCTCTCTCCTCACATGGGACAGCCTTTTGACGTCTCGACCCGATAGGACGGTACGCTGTAACAACATCAACCCCACAATTGATGCTGATATACAGTGTTCCGAAACGTTGAGAATTTTCCCCGACCGTGGATCGATTCCGGGACATCTGGCATGAGAAGCCAGCGCACTTATTCACTCGGCCGCCACTCTCTGGTGTCATTGTATTGTTAAACTCCACAGAAACGAATTTGTGATACTTCGAAGATCTTTTCCGTTTTAACTGTTTAAAGCAATAGAGTACATTATGATATTTTCAATTAACAAGAGTACTCAATGACATCCTTGATTTATTACATCATGTAACATAAAAGGAATCTATATTGTCCTTGTCTTCTATTATTTACACAAATTACGATAGTGCCTGGTCAATAAGTGAAAATCAATTGTTAATGCGGAATAATGTTTAGCCAACACCACATAGTGAGAACGCCTTCAAACAAATTTGTGGAAGAAGAAAATAATATTCTTATTTTGCCTAAACAAATACGCTACGGCCTCCTCATGGGAACGAGTTCAGCAGGTACTGAAATTTGAATGACGTTTCAATTTTAGACGCTTGTTGGATAGAACTCTTGTTTGTTAAAAAGAGTTTAGCTGTATACAATTTAAATAAAGCAACCAATTCTTATTTCACATAAAATGGCCATCGGACTCCTTTGTAATTAGGACAATTCGACCTGCAATTCACGATATGAATTATGTCATAAAACAAGGCATCATAACACAATTCTATAACATTCACTTCTACAGAAGAGCGGGCTATTTAAATTGTCTGCACACTCTAAGAGTCCAGTGGAGTGAATGAAATATGACCCCCCCCCCCCTCCCAAGCGGTGACTTTTATGGCACTCTACTGTAAACTCTACAGAAACGAATTTGTCATAATTCGAATAGCCTTGTTGTGTTAAGTCGGTTAACCCTTTACCTAACGAATCGCCCGCATCCGTCCGCGTAAGATGCAAATTGAGCAGTTGAAACAATTCAATTTTATTCAAAAAATTTCAACAAAACCATATCATGTGACCCCTCATTGGAACGAGCTCATTGAGCTCGTTCCAAAGAGGGATCACATGATATGGTTTTGTTGATTTTTTTTAAAAATTAAAAAAAATTATATTTAAAATAATAAATTTTGATAGCGTCTGCGTTGGGTAAAAGGTTAAAGCAATAGAGTGCAATGATAAGATTTTCTGTTTCTTGAAAACCGATTTTCCACTTCACAACACCGGACACAATAAGCCATGGACCCGTGAACCTTCTAAATGTGGTTCGAGTAAATAATCGCCCCGATGATTCGTTTCGATTCAAATGGCGCTGAAACGGAAATTTTCGAATCGTTGAGTTGTTTTCAAAACGTATGTCCTCTTCATCTATTCTATCAGCGAGTCCCTGTTCAGGAGAATTGAAGTGTTCAAGGAGTTTCAGGTTCGCAAACTGTGTTGATTCTGTTTCTGAAATACTGTTGTTTTGTTTACTTTCATATACGGGCGAATGTATGTTGACTTCAGTACTTGGGTTGAGTATGGCATTACAGTGTGTGAAAGTGGATTGTAGCAAAATGACCCGCGGAGTGGAGTTATCAACCAAAGTATCAATTTCAAATTCTGTATATATGGACAAAAACACAAGTGATGTTTCAGCCAATTGGCCTGCGGGTTTAACTATAGGCTGGAACGTTGCTTGTGCTTGTTATTCTTTGCAACAAATTTGCAATTATTACTTGGGTGGAATCTCCACTCCGAAGGTGATTTAGTGATAATACACTCTACACGTAATGTATGTTCTTTGTTCTTTGATTTTATCTCACAATCGGGGCGCTTTTGCACTGTTACGCAACTAAAGTTTAATGTATCTGGGCCCTTGTTCCGAATCCGTATCAAGGGCTCCTGAAACAAGCGCGTGATTCTGCTTTTGCCAAAACAACGGCATTAATATCATTTTTCGATCGCTTCGTGTTTTTCCCTTCAGAGAAAACAATATTAGGTGAGGCGAAGTCGAACCTAATATTGTTTTCTCTGAGCCGTATATGACACTGTATCTGCCAGCTAAACGCCCCTGTAACGTATTTATTATGCACGGTATGCTAAAATGTCACTGGGGAAGTTAACTCAACGAATAGTTAAATTATGAGCACTTTTCGGTATCTTGGGCTGGTTTTAGCCTATTATTGGGATTTTCCTGAACGCTCGAGTCGAGGCTTCTCTCCTGGAGTTAAAGGATTAGCTTTCGCTGTGAAATGTGGAAAACCCCACCTCAATAAACGATGAACGGCATATTTTAAAATATCATAACCTTTACACAAAGAGGGATATTTAATTCACCAGTAATTATTGAAAAAGTAACAACCAAATTCAAGTTGACGAAACACACAGTTGCTCCACTTCGCCAGTAAGCTGAATCCCAATGACTCAAGTCTCGTTGTAGGCACAAAATCGCATTTCGACTCGCCCTAACGGGCTAGTCGAAATGCTGTTCTGTTCCTACAACTCGACTTGATCTGAATTCCCGGAGACACACACTGTGGTGATAATCTGTATGTACGAAGATGCAGAATTTGAGATGTGAGATTTGATTCGTGATTCAGTTCGATTCGAAATCATGTACACGATCCGATGCGAGTTTAGATTCGACCCGAAATTTGACATTCGCCCAATAAGTAAGCGATCATGTTGAGCCGAATCAGTGAGGATACTGTAAGAACTAGATGTGGCCTGTCCCAGCTTGGGACCAAGATTACCCCCATCCACCCCCCCCCCCCCCCCCGGCACAGTCTCTGATAGATATTCCGATACTGTAAGAACTAAATATGGCCTGCCCCAACTTTGGACCAAGAATACCCCCGCGTCACACTCTCATATTCGCGAATCGCGACACACTCTCATTGGGTGGGTAACAATAATACCAAGTTTCATTTATATCCTTCAGGGTTATTAAAAGTGCCGAGCAGGACATGACAGTGTATTTATGGATATGAGTATGTGAAGTTTAACTAAGTTTGTAATCTTGACCTAGAGAACAGACATTCCAACTTTATTCGCGGCACACTCTCTGAAAGTGGGCAACAACAATACCAAGTATACTTAACTCCCTCACACTGGTGTCGACATATCTAAAGCTCAGGGTGTAAATTTTTCCCATAATGCAACTAGAAATTTAACCAATTCAATCTTGTTTGACAGAGCTCATTGAGCTCTGTCAAACAAGATTGAATTGGTTAAATTCCCAGTGGCATTATGGGAAAAATGGCTACTTCAAATCTGGATATTTTGACATCAGTGTGCAGTGGGTTAATATCCTAGGAGACATCCAAAAGTTCTGAATCTGACTCGACTTGTTATAGTTGGATTTGGATGTGGGGTATGTAAACTTGAACGAAATCGGTGACCTTGACAGGCATTCCAACCTTATTCGTGACACACCATTTGGTGGTGGGCAACAATAATAGCAAGTACCATTTATATCCTTAGAGACATCCAAAATTTCTGCGCCGTACTTGACTTGTTATAGTTAGATTTGGATGTGGGGGTATGCAAACTTGAACTATGTCTGTGACCTTGACCTTGACCTTGAGGACACGCATTCCAACCAACCTTATTCGCGCCACACCCTCTGGTGGGGGGGGGGGGGCAATATTAAATGCCAAGTATCATTAATACCCTTCAAGGTCATCAGAAGTTCTGAGCCGGACACGACTTATTATAGTTGGATTTGGAAGTGGGGTTATGTAAACGTGAACTAAGTCTGCAACCTTGACCTTGTTGACAGGATTTAGATCAACCTTATTCGCGGTACATTCTCTAGTGGTGGGCAATATTAACAGCAAGTATCATTAATATCCTTCGGGTCCATCAAAAGGTCTGAGCCGGACACGGCTTGCGCAGACGGACCTGTAAAATCATTAGGCATACATTTGAGTTATATTATTACTTGCTGGGCTTCTTCGAACACCAGTAATATTTATATAATGTGTAATTACAGACTATAGAGTTCATTCTAGACGACTAACATTTGAGAAATTGTTTGAAAATGTCATGTAGTGAAGTAATCTCTGGGTATTTCCTTAATTATGAATAACCCAGTAACAAACCACCAGGCATGTGGTGATCACAACCATTGAACCTTTATTACCATTGCAGTTTGACTGATAATCTGATTACAAGGCAAGGTATATTATTGATTTAATTTTACCTTTTTCATGATTGTGTATGCTATTTTGCTCTACGATGGAACCCAGGGGTAGAGTAAATCGAAAATCCTGTTTGTTGCACTGAAATACATATTCAACGTTAAACACGGACTCTTAACATTTTCTTTCCGTCTTGAATTAAAATATTCTTCTTACGACAGTCCACTGTCTGAAGCGTTGGTTATTTTTCACGAATGTTCCGCTGTATGTAGACTCTAACACTGGTTTCTGTAATAAACTGCTGACAAAGCGTAATCTACCTTTTTCAATAATTTTGCTTTACAGGAGTCAAATAGTTTAAGTAACATGAAAAGCAGACGACACTTGCAAAAAAAATTCTTGAATAATTATTTTTTTTCATTTTTTGTCTCAAAAAACATAGGTTATGATCCCTCGTTGGAACGAGCTCGACGAGCTCTTTCCAACGAGGGGTCATAACCTATGTTTTTGAGACAAAAAATGAAAATATTTTGAAAATTAATTGGCGATTTTTGAGAATAGCGCTGGCCGGTTTTGGCCGTTACGTTGGGTAGAGGGGTAAAGGATGGATTCGGAAGATGTTGACTCTTCGATGTAAAAGCACCCGCAGCCAAGTCGCCTCAGGCATGACAATCGAAGAATCGTCACATACTCGCCCTTTCTGCTATGCGTAAGTTTGTTAAAAAACAAAGATACTTGACATGTGATATAAAATGATATTTATTACCAGGCACGAATCCAAGATATAAATGTGTAGGACATATTGCCTATGTATTTAAATTGTACACCTGTAGAGAGTATATATACTTTGTTGCATCCTCGACAATGTTCCCATTTTCCAATTAACTCTTGTCATTTGGCCGTCTATTCATTTTGGGCACCCCTAATTATTTTCATTTTGTGAGAAGATTTTGAACAAAGATACCTCAGATTTTGTACACAGTTCCATTTTTGTAGTGGAAATTCGCGAGAAACTGAACAAAACATCTCGTCGCCTGTGTGCTAGAATGTCCCGTGTCCCCTATGGGAGTACTGTGTCCCCTATGGGAGTACTGTGTCCCCTATGGGACATGGGACATTCTAGCACTCAGGCGACGATCTTTCTACTTTTGACAAGGGAGAACAATACTGGATTTCTGATTTCATACTCATGTTTCGTTGATTAGAAAAACTGCAATCCTACGTGTAATACTTTAACACCGAATAATTATTCTACAGAAGGCCAGGCTCTGAGGCTACCAGTCTAATTCTGTTCAGAATTCGATGTTGTCGTGGCCAGAAAACAGTCTGATCCATGAAATATTTCTGGATCTAGACTTGATCTGACTAAATCTTTAATGACGTCATCATTACGAATAAAGACTCACCACCGCGCAGTTTGAGTAATTGTTTTTTTTTTTTGTTTTTTTTTTTTGGGGGGGGGGGGGGGTTAACGACACATTAACATCCAGGGTCATATCATGTCGGTGACAGTTTTACGGGTGGAAGAAGCCGGAGTACCCGGAGAAAACCACCGAGCAACGACGAGCAGCTGTCAGCTCCCCAACATCGTAACTCTGAACTCTGCACCGCAGCACAGGCAGGGTTAGATTGGTTGAAGACATGTGCACCTTCGACGTGCAGTACGAATTAGTACACAGCGTCATCGTGCACCCATGTAGGCAAGCGGGGTGATGTGTCTTGCCCAAGGACACAACGCGGTTGCCGCAAGTGGGATTCGACCGAGGACCTCTCGGCTTGCAGCCTGCACCTTTACCTACTGAGCCACCGCGCCCCCGATAATTGTGTTAATATCTTGATTATTCCAAAGTGAACTAAATGCTGGTTGATTAGAATATGCGTGATTGGGTCACGAAAGAATATATGTGTATACTATACCGCATATATACACATTATCATGACCATGTGCATGTCCTGTAATTTGTATCACATTCGAGATAGTGTTTACAATCGGATCGCAACAAGGGCGAGTTGCGATCCGATTGTAAACACGCCCTCGAATCTGATACAAATTACAGGACATACACATGGTCATGATAATACATTTATCTAACAATCCCGTTACATAAAGCCTGTTTCCCCCCATTTTTCAGTTCAAATTGGGTTGAAATTGGTCAAATATTTGAATTTTAGGAATTATATTTTAATGCGTAATAACAATGTATATATGTGATAGTGCGGTGTTCACCGGAAATTGAATCTGTCTAATACGGGATCGGGGCGGGGAGGGGGATGATACAAACGTTTTGCAGAGTTTTTGGGTGCAACTTAAGTTAATTGTTAGATAAATGTGTATATATGCGGAGTAAAGAACGTCACATCAAATGCACGATGGTCCACACGCAAACGCCACGAAAAGTTGGAAACAATTTGCCGATAATAGCGGCGTATTCCAAACAGAATTAGACTGGTGGCCTGAGAGCTTGCAGAAAACTCATAAACACCATAATGGGATTCAATCCTCGGACGTTGTTTCAAAATAATTAGCAGTTTTCATCTTTCAAATGAACGCAATTCTAGAGACAATGTTAATCCAGTTTTATGTCTCTTGAAAAGACAAAATGTATATTTTGACAAAGGCTGCACACCATTATTCATACGATTTAGAAAAATAATTATATAGATAATTGAACATTTGGAAAAAACGATATTTTCAGTTTGCTACCAGCCTCTAACGAGGACAGGCATTATGTCAGCACCATATCAGTCCGTCCGTAGGTTCGGCCATAAACTGTTGGTTTCGGTCCATCAACTAAAAAAGACGCATTCAATAATCATTCCCATCTCTTGGTGATGCGTTTGGGTTGAATAATGGAAGCTGTCTGGATTCGATATTCAATATGGTTGCTATGGCACCCATCTTGATTGTGGTTTCCGTCAATTAATTCAAGAATCCCATCACTAATAAGTTCCATCCCTTGCTGATGTGTTGGAGGTGGGTATCGAAGGTTTCGTTTTGACAATTGCCCGGATTGATATTCAAAATGGCTGCAGTGGCAGACATATGTATTCCTCCATAACATATACATTGATTTTGGTTTCCAGTTAACCCTTTACCCAGCACAGACGATATCAAAAGTTATTATTTAAATGTCATTTTTTCAAATTTTTCAAAACATTTCAACAAAACCATATCATGTGACCCCTCGTTGGACGAGTTCGTTCCAACGAGGGGTCACATGATATGGTTTTGTTGAAATTGTTTGAAAAATATATTTGTTCAACTGCTGAATTTACATTTTACGCGGGCGGATGCGGGCGATTCGTTAGGTAAAGGGTTATCTCGACAACTTCTTCACCAATAAATTATCAATAGTTAACTCCTAAACTCCTGTACCTATCAATTGTAAATTGTTGAGATTCATTGAAACTTATTGATGATGTGTCCTGGGTGTTGAGGTCACCACAGTCATCTTGATTTTGGTTCCCGTTTATCATTCCCCGCTGACGAAATTGGGAGAGTGATATTGGAATGGAGCACGCCAGTCCGTCCGTCCCTCCGCCCCTCCGCCCCTCCGTCCTTCCATCTCAGATGTTTGTCCGTTCAACTCCTCCTACATGTCTTGCCAGATATTTTGGAGATTGCCGTGAAGTGTGAGTATGAAGTACAGATATGCATGTGGAAAGGAATTTTCGATTCCACAATTTTTCCTGAGTTATGGACCGTTTCACTGTTAAATGTCGGCCACAAACGTTTGTCGGCGTAACTCCTCCAAGATTCCTTGATGGGCTTTTACGAATGTTGATGTGAAGTATAATGTCTTGAGTTATAGATATCTTATCGTTAAATGTCCATCACAAATGCTTGTCTGCTGTGCATAAATTCTCTTACATTTCTGGGTAGATTTTTGCGAAGTGGGTATGTTGTATTGGTATGGTCTTTTTATATTTACACGTCCTTCAAAAATGTATGTCGGCTTAACTCCTTCTACATTGCCTGGTAGATTTTCACGAAAGTTTGTATGAATTATGCGTATTAAGTGTAGATGTGCATACCGTCCCCTGTGTTCCAATGTGTTCTATGTGCCAGTAGGAACATAGAACACATTGGAACCCAGAGGACGATATGAGAAGGATATTTTGATTCCGCAGTTCATCCAAAGTCATGTCCATCTGTTTTCTTCAATGTCTGTTATAATTGATTTGATCAGCATAACTCCAATCACACTGTTATACCGTTTAAACTAATGGCTGTGCAATAATTATTATTATTGCATCGTATGCCCACTCACAGGAGTGACACAACAGATGAGATTAGTCTAATTAATCAGTTTACTATTATAATATGTGTCGCGTGGTTATCCCATTGCTTATTTTAATTATTTATGCGTTTTATGTATGCCATAACTTTTTATTCTTGGTCGTGCAATAAACTTTATTTTATCTTATCTGTTAGTGTGCTTTCTCTAAAAGGTGGTTTTGATTTATGGGTTTAATGTGTAAATGTACATTTCGAAAATACATTTCGATTTGACAGTTTTCTTTTAGAGTTATGAGCCTTTTATGACCAGATATCGATGCTATTAAGGCGAATGTGCGTCAAGCGTATCTATGCGTGTATCTGCATCTGTTTGTTACTTAAGCACTTCAACATTTTAAGAGAGGTCTCTTTGAGGTAATTAGTTATCAGGAGTAACGTGGTCTGAATAAATTTTACGTCGAACATTGTGGTAACCTCTGATCTAAGGCAACACGGGCGTGCATTCCTACATTTTTTAGGATATTGAGTCCAAATTGGGCTTATAGAGGTACCTTGTATCAGGAGTTACGTCGACTGAGTGAATCTTACGAGCGACATTGCGTTAACCTTTCAGCTCGAGCAACAACATAATTCACTCCTACATTTTCAGAGATAATAAACTGAAAATTGGTACCAGGAGCAGACATTTGGTACTTATTCCATCATTTGCAGAAATGAAGTTATCAAGAATGAAGCAACTGTATTCTGTCCTATACGGGAAACAAGTCAAACAAAATCACCCATATTTTATGAATATTATAGACATTCATGGCGAGGAATGTGGAATTCACTAGACTGTCTTGTTAACCCAATACTCCCTTGACTGACATGTCCAATCTCGTGAAAATGCATTGAAGGTGGGTAGTGGAAGGATCCTGTTGACAATTGTCCACGGTAGCCATCTTGTTGTGGTTTCTGTCAATTGATTCAAGAAGGCCTTGACTGATCAGTTTTATGTCGTGGCGATGGAGATTCGTATCCAAATTACAAGCATGTGTGATATATCATATTGTTTTATATTAGTGTAGATAGTCATCAACACGTGCATTTTTGTAAACATGTGCTAGCACTGGTGATGGTGGAAGGGCATATGACACGCTTCGCGTTGCTCTCGTTGTTAACCCTTTGATCAATGGCGGTTGTTCCATGTTAAATTAGTGGTACCAACCATAAGAGAATATATTCATTATTTGGGGGTATACCAATGTGTGGGGTAGACCAACCAATATTTTCAACGCGCAGCCCCAAGGCTGCAAATTGAAAATATTAAATTCCAACGTGCAGCCGTGGGGCTGTGCGTTGAAAATGTTGGTTGGTCTACCCCACACATTCACGTAGCAGCCCCATCTTATTTAATGAAATTATGAAATATCATAATCCTGGGCCGGAAAAAAACCGCCCCCCCCCCCCCGTATTCAAAGGGTTAAATGGATTTATATATTGGTCATAATTATAAATCATTCACGTTTCGCTGCATGTATTGTAATTCTTTTTTTACTTTTTATATCCACAAGGATTTCTTTTCTGTGAAGTATCTACTCAAAAGTGATTATTTTTATGTTGCTATGGTTTTATTTCCTGTTTTGTGTGTTCTGTGCTCAGCACACATGTTACGAAAGGGCAGATGCATTTTTTTGTGTGATTTTCTTCCTTACAGAGTGCTAAATGTAGAAAATTAACAAAGACGTTAGTAACCCACACTATACGAAGCAGCATATTTGAGTTTGTTTTAACCCTTTTAAATTATGCGGAATTCTCTTCGTAAATAAATCTTTAGCATTCGAAGACCAGTGGCGTACTCAAAATTAACCCTTTGAGACTTTAATTATCCTGACGTTCAAACGTCACTGGGAATTCAGTGTCTTCAAAGTTTTTTCAGAATGCGTCAAAAGTCGGAAAATACAAATATCACGATATTTTTCACATTAGTGATTATCTGGCTGAGGGCTAGATTATTTTTGGTGGTCTGAATTTGTTATTCAAAACTGGTTTTATTACAAATTATTGGAGAGTGCCCACAGGCACTCTCCAATAATTTGTAATAAAACAAATTTATATAAACAAAATATTATTTGTGTTTGACTGAATATGAAATATAAGCAAGGAAAGTGTTTGCTTTTGCTCGGGTATCCTCATTTCTTGAAAGCTCTGATAGTGGCTTCTAGCACTCAACCAGTTAAGAAGTCTTAACAGCAGGATTATATTAGTATTTTAAGCTGCCTAACATTTGGCGCAACGGTAGTCACTGATCACTATTCGGGAGAAAATAGGAATTGAGGTTAAAACTTTAAAAAATCGAAAAATAATAACAAAACAAATGACCACAATGTATCAACGCGCTGTTTGAGTTAGTACATCATAAGACGTCATAAGACGTCATAAAACGTCATAAAATGTACAAGGAATAATATATTCCCTCGGCCCTACTGGGCGTTGAGGATTAAATTATCATTGAACCTCTGTATAAATCAAAAAAAAAAAAATGAATTCGTCCATTTGTCTTAAAAAGTATTCGATACAATATTATCGTTCGTGACCACATGATTCAAGAGGTTACAAATTCGTTAAATTATCGTTTCGGAACACACCATTGAAGAGGTTAAAGTTTTCTACCTAGGACAGGTTTGCGTGTGTGGTGTTTGTTGAGGTCGAGTTGGGGTGTAATTTTTTCTGAGTCCACCTGTGTGTACCATTCCGTTTTCACACCTGCATTATCAGAACCCAATTTTTAAATCTTCTTACACAGTTCAGTTAAAGTTCATATATAGAAGATATGGGCTCATATAATATTTATGAAACGAGTCTAAGAATTGTCCGTTTTGGGGAGCCTTTGGCGAGCCCAAACGGAAATTTCGGACGAGTTTCATAAATATTATATGAGAAAAACACTCCTTTCATATTCTATTTATCATATGACACACACACGCACAAATTAGCCACTTAATATGACTTTTTAACTCATCACCTAACTTGAGTTGCAGACGGCACTTAGAAAAAACATCCTCGAAAAACTAAAAATTTTCATTTTTTTGCTTCCAAAACATAGGTTATGACCCCTCATTGGAACGAGCTCGTTCCAATGAGGGGTCATAACCTATGTTTTGGAAGCAAAAAGTGAAAATATATAAAAAAATGAATGGCGTTTTTCTTGTAGGTAAAGGACTAATACAATATAACCCACCCTAAATAGGACAGATAACGTAAATTCTCCCTACTGAAATTATGCAAATGTGACCCAGTTGTATTTTGTTTAGCCAATCAAATTGTCCAGTTTTGAAATTGACCAATGAAAGCTCCCAACTCTAATCATGCAAATTATGAAAATGTGGCCCAGTTGTATTTTGGTCAGCCAGGCTTTATTTATCACTGATTAATATGAAAACAAAATATCAAATGTTTTGAAGTGAACAAAACGGACGAGTCATATGATAAAAACTGTTATTATATACATGTCCTACATTTTCCACCAAGCACGAGGCGCCTTTTAGCGTTTAAAGTAAAGTGACGTTGCCGTCACACCTGTCTGGTATAAATGAATGCGGGCGATTGTCCACGCAAAAATTGCAGGAATCGTGTTTGTCTTAATAACGGGTCTTACTTTTAATTGTACGGGTCTCACTTGTGGTGACGGGAAATCAAAAGTCTTGTCTGCTAGATAATGCAAACGTCCTTAACGTATGGATACATTTTATTCTGTTTTTAGACCAGAAATGTCCTTCAAAGCGGTACACCCACAATACAACACTTTGATCAATGATAGAAGGAAATCCCACCTATATGAGAACCAAACGATTGGTGTATGTCATTAATCAAAAATAGAATACTCTCGGGTAATTAATGTAATAAGTGACAGATATGTGACTGATTGAAGTGTAATTACCAGAATTCCTCAGGGACAGTGCATACTGTTCAGACAATCGTCTTAAAGAAAGAGCTTGTTAATGCAGGGTAAATCCATTGAGTCTAAAAGCTTTTCCCACTCATTTCTCTGTTTGTGGTAAATATCTTCTGAAATTTACTGTTTTCGTTTGAACTTTATAAAAATGATTGGCCATATACATTTTTTAATAAAACTTTACTTTTTTTGGAAAAGATTCATTCTATCCGACCAAGTAACAACTAAAAGGAATATTATAAATGAAACGCATATATATCTAACACACTTATCAGTTTTATGCATGTAAAATATGCTTTCAAATTTTGCCAGAGTATGATTCGAACATACCTGCATGAAAACAAGTAAATGTCCTTTATTGTGTTGCAGATTACATTACCAGTTGCTGGAGTTGTGTTTCTCGGGATAAAAAAAAAACTATTTTAGTATGCATAGATTAAACTTCATTTCCCACTATGTTATTGGAAGTGGTGTTCATTTTCTATTTCATGTAGGTTGTGTGGTGAACAGATTTGATCTTCAAATGATACAGGTAGTAAGCAGTGTCTGCCTTTTTTATATTGCCAGCTAATGATTGTTTATTCACAATCTGGTGGAAGGTCTGTTGAGACAGAGGGGTCTGTACGTACAGAAATTGTTCAGTTCAAACTGATTCTCCACACACCAGCTCAGTTTTACTCCAGTCGGGGTTATGGTCAATAATAAATACCTTGAATAAAGTGAATGGGTGGACAGGAGACACACAATGTCGTGTGATGGAACAATCACGTTCCATCTTTTAGAATGACCTGTAGTTGTTCACACGTTTATGAAATGCAGTACAGTGTTTCGCCAAATTACTGAATTTCACAAGCAACAGATTGGAGCAGGTAAACCAATTTGCTTCTGCTCCGCAAAAAAATCAACATTTTACTCCTGTACTGGTGCTGCAGAAGGAATCGGCTGTAGGCATCATCACAAAAGTTTTACAACAGGCCTTCGACAAGGTTGAATGACTCCAAGTTCGGAGCTGGGTGACTCTGTTCTAGCACAAACAAGAATGTCGCGAATATCTTTAGGTCGTTTAAGCCTTTTACTGGCTCGCCCACTTCAGCCATATATGGAGGACCTGTATGTACGCCTATTTGCCAGGAAGTTTAATACAATTTATGACATACTTGGAATTCTACCAACTGACCAATTGTTGGAAAGGGCTCTCTGAGCCCTTTCCAACAATTGTTCAGGAGGTTCGATCTGCGCATATCAGAACGTATAGACAGTCATCATAAAATATAAAATAAAACAGGGGACAATAGTCGCTATCGGCAGTGTAACTGTTCAAAACATTGACAGGTGGCTTGGGAGAAAAAAACTTACCTAAAGCTGGATCATTATCGATGTCTCAACACCCCCACTCCACCCCACCCCACCCCAATATGTTCTGAAGGATGATGAATAGGCTTGAAAATCTGGACGAAATCTGGTAAAAATTGGTATTCACACATGTTGAACATTGGGACGATAATGCATCAGTTCGTCATGTAGCAAACTATCAGCTTTGGCGATAGCACTGTTCACTATCTACGGCTTATTATGTCGGCTCACAAGTTGCGTTCTCAGATTACTGAAGGCAGTTTCTTTATCAGCTGCGTCAGAGCAAATATTTTTTTGATTCTGATGGTGGGACTGTATGGAAAGTTCCTTGAAATGTGTTTAGAATGGCAGCTGGAAGAAAGCAGGTACTGGTGTGAGTCTGTAGGTTTGCAATACAAATTGGTAACAATGCATTTGTTGTCAATGTGTGACGCGGTGTCAAGAAATGTGATGCTCTCTGGTGAAAGTTCAGCAGTGCATTTTATGTTATGGTGAAGGGTATTGTAAAAGGAGATAAATTCCATGAGATCAGACTCTGCGACAGCCCACTTCAAGTACATATAATCGATAAACGTAACCATGTATTGAGATGGGCATTGCAAGTGGTGAAGAAAATAGAAATAGTTTCTCAAGTAGCTCCATATAATGTTGGCAGAAGATGGAGCCATGCTGGTGCATTGCCGTTCCATTGACTTGAAGGTTGTTCACGCCATTGAATTGAGAATTATTAATTTTGGAACACGTGTGATGAGATCTACAACGTTTTCCACTGGCGGCTCTGGGCAAGACCGTAGATGCAGCGCAGGCGTCGATACCATCATGATGTGGGATGTTAGTGTAGCGAGAAACTACACACATAGTGCCAAGTAAACTGTCATCTCGGAGTTCACTCAGTCTGTCCATTTTTCTGACATCATGAGTGGCATCTCTTAAGTATGGTGGTAATATTGCAACTAGCGGAATGACGTCGCCTGGGTGCTAGAATGTTCTATGTCCCCTATGGGACATAGAACATTCTAGCACTCAGGCGACGATGAGGCGGAAATCAACGAACTCGGAAATTGTTTCTATGGGATGATTGGTACCCGAGGGGCGACCTGAATTGTCTGTTTTATGAAGTTTGAGCAGAAGGTGGAATCTACCAGCACGAGGTTTGTCTGGAAACAGATAGTCACAAGTTTGCGCAGATATGTGCCCATCTTAATAGATCTTTGTAATGGCTCCAGTTGCTTTCTCCGTGTACTTCTGTTCATTCATTCATTTATTTTTATACTTTTCACCTACAACTAGGTATACAAAGTAATAAACAAATAATTTATATTACATAAAATAAATGTCGTGTCTGTGGTAGTAGTTACATATACAGCTGCTGGTATTGTTTTCTCTCTCTCTCTCTTTCTCTCTCTCTCTCTCTCTCTTCTCTCTCTCTCTCTCTCTCTCTCTCGCATAAAAAAAAAAAAAAAAAAAAAAAAAAAAAAAAAAATATATTTGCCAGGATTTGTGTTTGTTTTTTGTAACATTACACAAGAGTGTTGACAAATCATAAAGGAGGCTGAGAATAGGGCTGACTCAGTTACTGTGGTAATTTAAAACTGCGTTTATTTAAAGATGTATGATATGAGACATAAACGGACAGGTTTAGCTTGAATTTCATAGGCAGGTAAGATACAGGTACACAAAAGGAACCCAATAAATAAAACATATTCAGACAAAATGAGTTACCTGTAAATTTAAGAAAGACTGGTCCAAGTGTGTGTTCCCTCGTTCCGACCCCACGTAGCATTTACCCGAGGAGTTTTCCCTCCTTGCATCGCAGTCGCACACGAAATTTTAGTAGAAGTTTGAGGACACCTATGCATACTACCCGGCGAAGACCTTTGTCGTCTTACTTTAACTGGGTGACCCAGGGAACTATAGTTCTACTACCGAAAGAGGGATGGGGGTTAGGAATGTGCGCGCTGTGATGCAAGGTCAGATACTCGGGAATACTAGGTGCCTCCCAGATAAGGTTACGCAGACTCGCAGAGTCTATCTTCTCCAAAGCCCGCCGGAGACATCATTTCGAGAGGTCCCCGGTGGCCTTGGGAGAAAATAATTTCTGCGGTGTTATTCAACTGTTTATGCACCCTTGTAGCGACAAGGGCAATACTGTCACCGTTAATTATATATGGGAATCATTACTCCGTGCATGAGATCAAATAATGTCCTGCCCTCTCCTCAGCCTTTCCGTATGCTTCAGAGTGCACATGTGTAACTGGCAATAAATGATAAACTAACTCTCTCTCTCTCTCTCTCTCTCTCTCTCTCTCTCTCTCTCTCTCTCCATCATAAATTACCAAAAATTCTATAGGCATATATAGATTTCGAGGCGTGGTAAGTAATACATACACATACATGTGTACGTCCATATATATTAATTGTTAGATTTGGTTTTTGTTCCTTAGGGGACTGTGGTCAGCCACGAGGGGGATGGGGCGATCAAGACATACAAAAAAGATTACTTCAGTTTTTCACACCAGCATTCTCCGCACAGGTCACGGTCGATGACCAACAGCGCTGACATGAGTGGCCTATTTTGTAACCGCTTAACCGTGTGCCGTAACTAAAGTTACTTTCCCATTATCCGTGGTATTGGTCACTAGACCACCCACCCCAGCACCAATGGTCACATAGCGTCGCCTGGGTTCCATACTGTCCCAAACGCAATGCAGTTGCATTGCGCTTAGGGCAGTATGGAACTCAAGTCGCGATAGGCGTGTTATATCTACTCAAATGTCTATATTATGTACACCCCACCCTTGCGGGGGGGGGGGGGCGGAGGGGAGAATACGATAAGTCAGTATGTTACGATTTTATGTATATGTATCAGTTAGGCGCGAGCAGGTTTTAGAATTGTCTGAATTTCCCTTATAAATTTTGCTAGATTTCTCGTCACTTTACTATTTGTGTTAGTAAATAACTGCTGGAGCTTAAGCATATTTGGGTTTCGATAGTAATAAGCTTTTATATATTTTACACGAATATGTTTAAGTTTTTCACATACCAGGATATAGTGAAATTCGTCGCCAATATCTAAACTACAAAGGTTACACTTTCTCTGTGATATTTCAATAGATGACCAACTTCCTACTTCTATAGGCAAATGATGATTTCGCGTACGAAACATAAGTAAAGAAGAAGCTAATGGGGGAGGGAGTTTCACGAGGTACTCCTCGAACACTGGGGAGGGTTTAATTAATCCGTAGAATTCGAATTTAGTCGACTTTTCCAAAGAAGCCCTCCATTCCTGTAAATTCATGTCATACAACCTTTGCTTTATAGCACAGTCAAACCATTTACAGTCCAATACATTTTGATTGGACCATAAGTATCCAAAGCCTATGCTATTCAGCAGAGATGATATATAATTTAACCAGGGGCTGGTATACTCCCCATCAATGTATTTACTGTACAGTAGTAGATACAGGTGCTTAGATATTTTTAATTCGTTAGAAGACACCAATTTAGCCCAGAAGTTTAAGCATCGTATTTTTATTGTGTTCTCTAGAGGGGTGAGGCCTAGTTCTCCAAAAAGCAAACTACTTCCCGTGGACTTTTTCAGTTTCAAAACAAATTTAAGGAACCAGAGCTCCAGCTTTTCTAACGCAGTAACCTTAGTGTGCCCCCAGATTTCACACCCATACAACATAATTGGGACAATAGATTTGTTGTAGACTTCGATGACAACGTCAATCGGAAGCTGGTATTTTCTCATTTTATTTATCAGAGCGTACATAGCCTTTTTAGCCTGGTTACATCTATTATTTTTTTCTGTATTGTATGAGCCCCTCTTTGTAAATGTTGTTCCTAAATATTTGTAATTGTTAACTATTTCTATGGACGTGCCTCCGACAGAGAAGTTATCTCGTGGGTCCACTCTACCGCCAAACTTTATAATTTTAGTCTTAGAAATATTAATTTCCAATTTCCATTTCGTGCAGTATTTGTGAAAAACATCCAATAAGTTTTGCATTTTTTTTCTAGAACTTGCTAAAAGAACTGTATCGTCCGCATACAATAACACAAGAAGTCGGAGGTATAGCTCAGGGTCGTTCGGGTGTCTAAAAGGGGTGCGAAATTCAATATCCGAACAGTTATTTTGGCATAGGAAATATTCTAAATCATTAAGGTATAATGAAAAAAGGATCGGTGATAAATTTTCCCCTTGTCTAAGGCCAATATTACTCGAGAAAAAGTTGGATTTATTTTTCCCTTTCATAACGGTAGATTTAATATCACTATACATATTTTGAATTATACGAACAACCTTACCTTCTATATGGTTTTGTTTTAATTTATACCATAGGGCCGTGCGCCAGACAGTATCAAAAGCCTTAGAGAAATCTACAAATGTGCAATAAAGAGGTTTCTTATTTAATTTTACTAGTTCCCTAACCACATGTAACGAAAAGATATGATCAAGTGTTGAGTATCCCTTTCTGAATCCTGCTTGGGTCTCAGATAGTAGAGAGTTTTCACATAAGAAAGCCGAAATTCTGTTACTTATAAGACTTGTGAATATTTTGGAGATATTACTGACCAACGTTATTTTTCTATAGTTGTCTACATCTAGGGGTGAACCTTTGTTTTTATAAATCGGTTTAATAGTGCCAATGGTCCAAGCCGATGGGAGTATTCCACTCTTCAAAATAATATTGAAAAATTTGGTGTATATGACATTAAACATATCGAAAGTAGTTTTAATATATTCATTATTTATATTATCAATTCCTGGTGCTTTCCCATTTTTCAATTTTCTTACGATTCTTTCTACTTCCTCTACTTGAATATACTCATCTAACATAGATGTATCCGTCGATTCGGGGTGTGGTAATATAGGAGAAACATTCTCGCCGACTTCATCTTCCGTCGAGTTTTTATTAACCGTTTCAATATTTTTGTAACACTCATAGAAGTTTTCTAGTGATGGAGTGCGGGTTTGTTTCGAATTTCGATCAAGGGATTGTATTAGTTTCCAAAATTCCTTGTTACCTGTTTTTTTAATCATTCGAATCTTATCCTTAAACGTGGCCAAATATTTAAATTTGCTTCTTTTAAGGGATATTTTATAAAGATTTCTGCATTTAAGCAGCAAACGTTTATTCTCGATATCTGGTTGCATTCTGAATGCCTTTCTTACTCTCCTAAGATTTTTCCTAGCAGAGAGGCAGTCAACCGAAAACCAGGGTCGGTAATTCACTTTCTTTTTCGTCGTCAGACCTTTACCGTGATTTTTACGGACACCGAGTGTTTCTTTAGCTGCATTTAAGTATATTGCACACAAACTGGTATTTATCTCATCTATATTCTGTTTTGTGATGTTATCTTTTGTTTCAAGGATATCTAATTGCTCGTTTAAGAATTCGATCATTTTTAAATCAATATTGCTTCTAAAATTATCTATTTTTGAGGGGTCCCATCTATTAAGATCTAAGGCAGTATCTTCAGAGCATCCTGCGCATTGAATAGATTCGATATTTAGTTGTGAAGTTTTACCGTTAGCGGTAAAACTGTTATGTTTTTCATCCGAGAGACCACTAATCTCTAACGCATTGTTATCAAGGCAAACAACGGTGTTAAGAGAAAAACAAATCGGAGTGTGAACGTCAGAGTACAGTTCATTGAACTCGTCAACTCTGAAGTCTGTCAATAGCTCCGCAAAGTCAGCGGTGCATATCAAGTAATCTATGACACTAACCCCTTTACATGTTGCAGCTCCACAACCCTTGTCATCGCCACATCGGCCGTTTATTACCAATAGATCATTGTTTTTACAAATATCTATTAGTTTTCTCCCAAAATTATTTGTAAAATCATCTTGGGTGTGCCTTTTATCTGTAACCATTTTAAGTTTCTTAATTTGGCTCTGGGCGAAATCTGACAGCTCATTGACCCTCCCAATTCGAGAATTGAAATCACCCACAAGGGCTATTGTATCACTCGCCGTGCTTTTATCTAGGATGGATACATAGAGGGCCTCGTGGCTATCTCCATTATCATATCTCGAGCCTTCAAATGGTAGATAGACATTTCCTATCAGTACACTAGAGTAGTTACCTGTGTCAAATTTTATCCACTGTATATGTGGATTTTCGTCAGGGATGACCGACACCAATTTCTTATAAACACTTTTTACAGCTGTACAAATTCCACCTGATCTAGTAATAGCAACTGACTTACGATTTTTTAACGGAAATACATGATACCCATCGATTTCTATTATGTCTATATCATCTGTCTTAGACTCTTGGAAACATAAGACGTCGAAATCTGTTATATAATCCAATAATTCCGGGTCACTCAGTTTTGACTTAAGGCCACAAACATTTAGAGACAATACATTAAGTTTATAGCCCCTCGGGCTGTCTTATCTAGTCCCCCCTCTCCCTACATTAACCCCAACCTGTGTGTTTTTATTTTGCTGGTCAGTTACTCTGTATGGTGGAGGCGTAGAAGGAAGGTACATTCTTCCATTTATAAAAAGTCTATCTCCCACTATCTTTGCATTTTCCCCTTTTTGTTTGGCATTTTTCAGTATTGGCATAAGTACATTTTTTCTATAATCTGCCACATGTTTTGGGTAATGTTCATTCACATAATAGTTCGAGTCTTTCAAAATATAGGAACGATTGCGGACACACTCACGGTCTTTGTAATATGTAAATTTTGCAACAATTGGACGAGCTTTCAAAGAGTTTCTTTTGCCAAGCCTGTGAACCCTCTCAAATGAAATTGGTCGCTCTATTTTCATTTTGTCTTTCAAGAAGTCTACTAAGATATCTTCAGTGGATGTTCTGTCATTTTCGATCTCCCTAATACCCGAGAATAATAGATTGTCCCGCATTGATTGCATCTGAATGTCAGTAACGGTTTCTCTCAGTTCAGCATTACACTCTTGGACGGTCGCCAGGTTCTCGGTGACCCGTGAGTTATCACCTTGCAAACTGCTCAACGACGATTCAACGTTATCGTTTGTGATTTGTAGGTCAACCACATCGTTTTTTAAAGAACGTGAGTCCTGCTCCAACGACTGCACTCTTTCACAAAGATTTTCCACCCTGCGCTCAATAACGTTCAACTTTGTGTGAATCAGCTTAACATCAGACCTCAGTTCATCCATAATATTTAACTTTTCAGTAATGGTTTCTAGCATTTGGAAAATCCTGCTGAGATCTTGTTGCCCTGTTACTGACACAGGAGGTTGTTTATAATCAGCAATGCCCGATTCGCTACTCCCCAACTCAAAATACACCGGTTGTGAAACTTCTGTATTTGACATTTCAGTGACAGCTGGACCCTCTTTACGTACAGTGGGTGTGGTGGTATAAGATAGATAAGAATGTTCATCATGGGTATCATAAATGTCAGAGTCTCTATCAGTACTACATACATTACCAGCATTGTCGACTATCCTCAAACTATTAGCAATAGTGACTGGCAGACTACTCAAATCACCACTCCATCTACGAATAGGACTACTGTGATCCGCCATGTTACCTCTCTCTCGAGCTGGTGGAGGTGTAAGATCAGATGAAGCTTTTCTTTTTGATGTCGCCACCGCCTCTATTGTTTTCCCACTCATAACTGCATGTCCAAAATGATATTGTCTTAAATCAATTAACCATTATAAAACTATAACTTAATCCATTTAATCCATTTAAAACACTTTTCTCGCAGAGACTTAAAATCAACGTCCTTCTACCACAGACATGCGCAGAGTTGTCTGTGTGGGTCGTTATCCAGTTGTTTGTACAGTATGTGTGGAACCGAAGAGTGGGCGTTCCACACAAACAATAATTGAAAATTTGTTGCAAAGCATAACAAGCACAAGCAAAGTTCCTGCCAATGGACCTCCGTGTTAAACCCATTGGTCCATTGGCTGAAACATTGCTTGTGTTTTTTTTTGTCCATATGTACCGAATTTAAAAGTGATATTTTGGGTGATAACTCCACTCCTTGGGTGATTTTGTTATAATCCACTCTCCATGTACTGCAGAAGCGTGGGTCTGAAAGCTGTCTGTCTGTTTCAGCTACGTAAGCTGATCTATCCTTAATTACAACTGATGAACTTTTATCAACAGCTTTTGGTAACAATATTATCACGCTGACGTGGACTATGAACGTTCTTGTTTAGAAACGCTGTCGTGGTGAGTCGAGATGAGATATCTCCCGACCAGTTGCCTCTATATAAGCTTCACTGGATAGCTTTTTACTTGCAGATGAATTCCATTTCCGGAATGGATTGAGTACACCATCTACATTGTTCTGGCCAGCCAAATGGTAGGCAAGCCGAAGTCTACGGAAAAACCTATGGCAACAGGTGGGAAGTTCACCACGATTGTGATGAGCTGGAGTGGGACAAAAAACAAGTCCACGAGACAAGACATCAAACCACCGCCGGTCCTGAATTCTATTGTTATTTTATATTTAACCGAACAACTTTTGGTGAAATCTGTTATATCGTCACTTGTCGGTATTTTCAACTGGAGATGCGTTATGCGTATTGGACCGGTCGATAGGCTCCAGCCAACGTCGTTGCATCAAGTATACCAAACAATAACATAAGGTATATCGCTTTCTTGAATGTAATCTCGAATCTATAATACTGAATCATGTTAATAAAATAACCATTTTACGGGAATGTTCAAACAAAAATTGCGGTTAAGCCAAGCAAAATAAATTAGTTGATTCGTAGGCATTTTTTTTCAAATCAGTGAGGGAGGGAGAGTTTTTTTATTTTTTATTTTTTATTTTTCTTTTGCAAAAAGTGAGCAAACATGGAGAGGATTTCGGCTTTCGTTTTACACACAGAAATACAGTACGTGGAGAGTGGATTGTAACGAAATCACCCGCGGAGTGGAGTTATCACCCAAGCTATAACTTTCAAATTTTGTACATATCGACAAAAAACACAAGCAATGTTTCAGCCAATGGACCTCCGGGTTTAACCCGGAGGTCCATTGGCTGAAACTTTGCTGGTGCTGGTTGTGCTTTGCAACAAATTTGTAATTATTGCACGGGTGGAATCTCCACACTGCGGGTGATTTAGTGATAATACACTCTCCACGTACTGTATAGAAAGTTCATATTTATACAAATAAATTCATTTTAATTTGAAAAATAAAACATTCCTCTAAAAACAAACTGTAGGTATTGCATTTCAAAGGCTTCATATTCTTTCGATGCTCTTCATACTATCTTTGAAATAAACGTACTTAATTTATGGGGATTTGCCTCATTACAATTTATGGAAGAGTGCCTATAGGCACTACCGGCACTCTCCCATTAATTGTAACAAGGCAAACATAGTGAAGACGCAACTAAATAAATATGCATCAATCCAAAAATGTAAAACGTTTCGGTTCTCACTGAGTTTGTACTAATATTGGAAGACCCTGAAAGGCAACCAAAAATATCCAGTGTGTAGGTTCATTTTCATTGAGGGATTGCCCCAAAATCAAAAGAGTTTTTAAGCCTCAACTTTACATTTTCGAAAGATACCAACATTCCCATGAGCCGTTACGAAAAATGACATTATCACCGTTGATGAAGTTAAAAGAATTAGTTTGAACCACTCTATCAATGTCACGACAATATAATTGATCGTTGTGATCCGTTTGTCCATCGAGTGTGATGCTGTCAACAAATGATAAAAAGAACAATATGGGCAATGATCGATCTGACTACATGATAACAACAGTATCCAGCATCAGTCTACTTTACAAGGCAGATTCTAATCAACAGAAAATACGTTATTCATTGTGTATCTATTCCTGGTCTAAATGAATTTACTTACATTATATATCAGGGACACCGGAAGCACGGGGGCAGAGAGGGCCGCTGTACTCCCTGGCTTCGGATCACGGGGCGAGAGGGGGCGGGTAATGCCCTTCCCAGGTTCATCACTCAATTTTTCAATGAATTATCCTCGAAGTAAATCTAAAATACACCCCAAACCCACTCTGAGAGTTTTCAAACTTTAATGGGGGAATTGGAGGAGTTTGGGGACGGACGGGAAAACCTCCTCTCAATATCCCCAATATCTGGTCTTCGGCTTTTGATACATGCATGCTCAGCATATCATGGCAGGGCTGCTAGTCTGAGTAAGTGCCCTTTTATGAGATTTAGAAGGGTCATCAAGCGTCCAGCTCTGTCCAGTCAGCATCACAGACAACATTGGAATCTCAGGACGTGGAGGAGAGTCCATTGGTCAGACGGGAGTAGGTTCCTGCTTCACGCCAAAGCTGGTCACTTGGAAGTGTGGAGGCATAGAAATGCTGCTTACTTGTCCGGCAACATCAGACGTACTGTTGCTTATGGTTGAGGATCAGTAATGATCTGGGGATGCCTATCTCACTTGATATGGTGACTGTACGTGGGAATATCAATGGTCATCAGTACATACAGGACATTCTCAATCCTGTTGTCGTGCGTCGTTTTGAAAACCACTCGTTGGATACTTATCCTGTTTTCAAGGACGAGAAGGCAAGATCACATCGTTCCCATGCTGTGAGAGCATTCCTTCCTGACCTGCAATGAGCCCAGATTCGAATCCCTTAGAACACTTTCTTAGACGTCGTGTGCAAACAAGGGACCCGCCTGTACATAATCTGGCCGATTTGGAAGCTGCATTGCATGAAGAGTGGCAGCAGTCGCCTCTGGGTCTATCAGAAGACTCACTGGTAGCATTATGAGGAGGGTTCAGGCTGTCATTCGGGCACGTGGTGGATACACTCGCTACTGACATCAGACACTGCTATTGCGTTCAGGAGATCGCAAGTTACATTTTCTGTCCCTAATTACCGGCATTGTTTCATCACGGACCGTTCCAGCAACATACTTGTCGAACGAACATTTTTCCATCAAAAACATTAGTGACAGATATGTGTAATTAGCGCCATTAAAATATTGCATATTTCCATCATTGTGTTGTCTTTCATTTGACAATAGACCATTCTTTCTGCAAACAACCACTTTTGGCCTTCTGAATGATAGCATGAAAGTAGTAATAATAATAATAATATAGTACATTTATCAAGCGCTTAATCCCTGAAAAAGGCTCTAAGCGCTTTACAATTCCAGATCATTTACTCACTAAGCTCTCACACACATTCAATGAAACACACGTCAAGCTCGGTTTTGAAAATATTATATGATTTGGCTCTCCTAACTGAATGAGGAAGTGAGTTCCAAATGTATGCGCCGTAGAATGTGAATGCTCTCTGACCAATTTTTTTTAGTTTAAACCTGGGTACGGTGAGCAGGTTCAGGTCTTGGGACCTTAAGTGACGAGGCGGGATGTAATTATGTAAGAGGCACGATAGATAGGGTGGCAAGGTTGAATCCAGGCTACGGTAGCATAAGGATGCAATCTTGTACTCAGTCCGTGCCTGTACTGGTAGCCAATGAAGGGTTCTTAACATCGGTGTTATATGGTTACGCCTTGGCTTGCATGGGACAAGTCTAGTGGCGTTGTTTTGAATGCGTTGCAAACTATTTATCTTTTCTAATAGTAGACCGCTCAGAAGCGACTTGCAATAGTCCAACCTAGATAGGATGAAGGAACTAACCAGCCTTTTCGCGGCCTCCTGAGTAAGATAAGGTCGGAGATGAGAAATCCTTCTCAATTCAAGAAACAAACGTTTCCTGATGTTCTTGACTTGGACAGTCATGGACAGATTTGAGTCTAGATAAGCACCTAGGTTTTTGGCTGTTTTCGGAAAACCTATGTCGGTGCCGCAAATGCAGAGATGGTCGAGGCTGGTGTTCTTAATTTTTGCATCGGTAGAAATTAGAATGATCTCGGTCTTGTCATCATTTAATTTTAATTTGTTTGTTTCCATCCAGTGCTTGACGGACTCTATGCAAATTTGGATGTCTGTTGCCGTTTGTGTTAACTGCCTGGGTAAGGAAGGGGAGTAGATCTGAGTATCGTCAGCATACATATGATAGCTCAGATCTTGCTTTGATATTACACCACCAATGGGCTGTGTATACATGCAATATAGTAATGACTGTTTCTATTAACACCACTGCGAAAAAAAACAGGGAGTGTTTAATTAAGCTCCAGGTGTATATAATACGCAATTCGTCGCCTGAGTGCGAGAATGTTCTATGTCCCATAGGGGACATAGAACATTCTAGTACACAGGCGACGAGTTATTGACACATTGGTTTGTGAATGTCTGCGTATGGTGATTGCCTTTCACAACAGGGAGTCGCAGAGCCGTGAAATTCTCGATTCCGTTATGAAACCTTATTAAAAACGGGGGACTATTTTGTCCTACTTAGTTCGTAACGTCGTGATTTGTTTTCGGAAGTAGAGTTGTATTAATATTTTTCCGCTTTGGGAGACATTTATTTTATTAAATTACACATCGTGTGATAACAAGAATTTCACATTCATGACAGTTTGATATGAATTTATTTAAAATTCGGCTCAGATCGATTTTAATTAACGGGGTTCAGAAGAGTGATATAAAATCTTGATTCGTTGGAAATCATCTCAATATGTTTATCTTCTACCCCAAATTAACAGAGTTTATGTCCACCGATAAGAACAAGAACAGGCCTGAGGTTGGTCATGGGACCAGATGGTAGATTCCTTAAAGACACCTACCGGAAAACAGTCATCTGAGAAAAACATAGGATTAACATTAAAAATGTTCATACATGCAGTACTCACTGAAATAATTTGTAGAGATATCAAAAGACAATCTTCACGAATGCTGACGAAGCGAAATTTTTTTATTTGGGAGGGGGATGAGTGGGGAGCGTTATGAACTCGAGACAAATAGATACCCAGTATGTGTCCAATTCCTTCAAAATTTCCCCGGGGGAAGTGAGAGGGGCACCGGAAGACTCACTCACCCACAACCCAATATTTTTTTTATCGCTGCAGCATGAACTGTTAACACCTCTGTCGGGAGATTTCATCTCCCTGGCCCTTCATATCAGGAGTCCAAACTTCGGCTATTCAACACACCTTACTGAATTTGTTCCAATTCCGACTCGGGGTGACCCTGGCAGTCGAAAGTATCGTTAAACCACAATAAATAAATTATTAATTTCAATGAGAATCAAAGCTTCTTCGTCGCCTGTGTGCTAGAATGTTCTATGTCCCATAGGGGACATAGAACATTCTAGCACACAGGCGACGATTTATCTATGTTTTCCATGAAGTTCTATTTATTTTGTTTATAAAATGAAGTGCACCATGCAGAGATCTTGCCAGATTATTTATGTATGCAGTCCGACAGAGCTCCCCCAACTTTTACGTGTACATGGCTTACATTTATCATTAGACGACTGCGTTATTCTTTATTCTGAGTATTACATTTCAATTTTATTTGCAAACCTCATGAAGCGGACTTTCGTTTTGGAAAATGATGGGTTTGCTTTCCTACTGTTAATATTTTAAAAGATAAACGTACGATGCGGTGCTGGTAATGGTTTTCTGCAGATGTAATTCGAATCCCGCACCTTCACAGAATGTGTTCATTTAAAGTATTCATACTAAATATGCTGTGTTTTCAGAAAACATAATCATTTTATCACACTGATGAAAAACTAACAGCTCGAACATGGTAGTGATTGATTCGCATGTTAAAAACACTTTTAACATTAAATGAACCGTTTTTGCACAACATTTACTCAAAATTGTTTTCAAAAAATAAACGTAGTACAATCATTAAATTGTATTGAATTGTCAATCAAACACGGTTCATGCTCAACTTTCATTATACCAGGCAATTCGTTGCACGTCGCGTAACAGACACGATCATTTTAAAGAACTAATTGGAGCAATGATCTGGATGCAGAATATAATTGGACAAAGCGGGAATGGTCGGGGCTCGGTAATTATTTTGAAAACAATAATTTAATTCCGTGAGATGAAAAAAACTTGATAAATAACAAACACTGTGAACAGTGTCTGTCGAGGAGAGAATGCCGGCGAGTGTATAATCACTCTCCTCGTTTTGATTTTGCGAGATTGAAAAATTCAGGCGAATGTTTTTAACCCCTTTCTTAACATGACAGCCCCAAGTGATTAGAACTATACCTGAAAATGAACATACAAATTTTGTTATTTTTTAAATTTTTGCTCTAAAAACGTAGCTTATGATCCCTCATCGGAACACGTTTATTGAGCTCGTTCCAGTGAGGTGTCATAAGCTATGTTTTAAGAAATGAAAGTGTCAATGACACTGTAGCTCAACTTGTCAAGACAAAGACATGTACATGTATAGTATGTGACACAGCCATGACAAACATCTAGGTAATGACCTGACAACAAAAGTACATATAATGTATTGTAACGGTCTGTACATAAATACTGACCGTTGCCTGTAACAAATGTATAGGTAAAGTATTGTAAAGGTGGGTGACAGTCAGATGCTAAACTAGAAAAAAATCTTTGAGTCCCAGAGTGGGTCTGACTGAACCCCAAAATATTTGTTCTCATAGCACAGTGATCACAAAGGCACCCCAAAACACACTCGTTCCTGTCCCAAGGTGAAAACAAAAGTACCCAAGAAGTTTTGTGAAGATCAGTTCATAAATACGAGCTGTATAGAACTTGTGACAAAAAACTGATTGGACCTAATTTCGGTACAAAATGGCCACTGGCAGCCATCTTGAATTTTGGACCGTACCCAGAAACACTCATTCTCATCCCAAGGTGATAACAAAGGCACCCAAGAAGTTTTGTGAAGATCGGTTCATAAATACAGCCTCTACCCTGAGCCGTATTGACATGTGTGCTTACATTCTGTAAGTAGCACTGAATAAATCAAAGTTCATCTAATTTGCATAATTTCTGCACGAAAAAAAACCCCTTACAATATGTGATGTATTCCATGTTACTAAACATTCCTACAAAAATTTATTCAAATCAGAACTTTCATACAGAAGTTTTGTACAAAAGACTGATTGCACTAATTTTGGCACAAAATGGCTGCTGGTGGCGATCTTGAATTTCGGACCACACCCCAAAACACTCGCTCTCATCCCACGGTGATAACAAAGGTACCCAAGAAGTTTCGTAAAGATTGGTTCATAAATATGGCCTCTAGTCTGAGCTGTATAGAAGTTGTGTACAAAAAACTGATTAGACCGAATTTCGGTACAAAATGGCCACTGGCAGCCATCTTGAATTTCAGACCGCACCCAGAAACACTCGTTCTCGTCCCAAGGTGATAACAAAGGTACCCAAGACATTTCGTGAAGATCAGTTCATAAATACAGACTCTAGTCTGAGCCGTATTGACATGTGTACTTACTGTGTGTAAGTCGCACTGAAAAAATCAAAGTTCATCTAATTTGCTTAATTTCTGCACGAGAAAAAACCCGTATTATATGTGATGTATCCCATGGTACTAAACATTCACACAAAAAATTATTCAAATCAGCGCTTTCATATGGAAGTTCTGTGCAAAAATCTGATTGCACCTAATTTTGTACAAAATGGCTGCCATCGGCCATCTTGAATTTCGGACCGGACCCTAAAACACTCGTTCTCGTCCCATGGTGATACCAAAGGTACCCAAGAAGTTTCGTAAAGATCGGTTCATAAATACGGCGTCTAGCCCGAGCCGTATTGGCATTTGCACTTACAGTGCTGAAAGTAACCCCAAAAAACATCAAAATTAGTCTAATTTGCACAATTTACGCACGAGAAAAAAACCCGTATTATATGTGATGTATCCCATGGTACTAAACATTCATACAAAAAATTATTCAAATCAGAGCTTTCATATGGAAGTTCTGCACAAAGAACAGATTTCTGCATCGTCGGTACAAAATGGCGGCTGGCAGCCATCTTGAATTTCGGACCGCACCCAAAAACACTCGTTCTCGTCCCACAGTCATAACAAAGGTACCCAAGAAGTTTCGTAAAGATCGGTTCATAAATACGGCCTCTAGCCCGAGCCGTATCCAATTGTTGACGTACGGACAGACGGACAGACGGACGACAGGCCATGACAAAAGCTCAAATTTGGCTTCGCCAAAGTTGAGCTAAAAATGAAAAGTTTTAGTTATGCGAAATAATGTTTTGCAAGTATTGTCTCTGAGTTGGATCAGGCAACGGGGTTATTGAAAAGCAATATGCAACCTGATGTTTGAACATTATTTCTACACACATCATGAAAGCGAGTGATTAATTGCTCCCCTAGTGAAACGTTTAGAAGAGTGAGAGCGATCACTCTCCATTGCCGGCAGTCCCCGTACTGAGCACTGCTCTCGTAAGTAATATTTTTATCATTCGGCCTTTATCTCTTTCTGATCGATATCCCGAAAACACTACTGTACGTGGTGAGTGGATTGTATCTAAATCACCCGTGGAGTGGAGTTATCACCCAAAGTATTGCTTTCAAATTCTGTACATATGGACAAAAAACGCAAGCAATGTTTCAGCCAATGGACCTCCGAGTTTAACCCGGAGGTCCATTGGCTGGAACTTTGCTTGTGCTTGTTATGCTTTGCAACAAATTTGCAATTATTGCTTGGGTGGAATCTCCACTCCGCGGGTGATTTAGTGATAATACACTCTCCACGTACTGTACGTCCTTTTGATAAAGCAAACTGGCAAATCAATGTTTTATTTGCAAGGAGATTTAATACTAATTCAATTCTACAGCTCTACGGGGCTGTAGGATCAAGTTATTACTGATCTTTCTGGTCGATTATTTGTCCAGTGTGTTTACCGCCAATAAAGGGTTGAAAACACAACAGATTAAATTAAATGTAGGTAGATTAATTTAGTTTAAACATATTATGTTGTCATTAGATTGTAAACTGACAAAGGGATTGGAGCACAAGTTATTAAACTTATATAAGTTCCTCTCCTAAAACATTCAATGGCAGCTAACAAAAATATGCGAAAACAAACCAAACAAAAAAAAAAAAAACCAAAAAACATTTTATATCTACAATACAATAAACATGCTTCAAACCAATTCATAGTAGCTGGAGAGAAGTGAAAGACACGACATGCAGGTATGGGATAAGATAGTATAAAGCAAAAGAAAGCAGAGGATATTTGAGTGTTGTGTCCTTATCGTACGGATGCGACCATCGCAAGTCATCATTGAGCCTTAACTTGATGTTGGAGAGAAGGCACACCAAAAAGGGGTAAGGTTGAGAGTCAACTAAAACGATTGCTACCTGAAATAAAGGACTGCACTAACTTAAAAATCAGATTGTTTTCATTTTGTGATAAATTAGGTTTTCTGAAAAGAACATCGTCTGTGGAGGTAATGTTAAATTGAGAAAGTCGTCTAAAGAGGATTTCACGCTGGGCTACGTAGTGAGGACATTCGAAGAAGTAATAAAAATTGTTTTCAAGTACGTGTCCACAACTTCACCTGGGTGTATCAGATATATGATTTGCATATTTATCAACGTTCAGTTCGCTACAGCCATTCCTTAACCTACAATGTAGAATGTTCAGTTTCCTTGTTCCGGAGGAGAAATAAAGCGGAGATTTCACGACAGGCTTTAATTTTAATAGCTTAATTTTAGTTTTAAACTCATTTACAGTTTCAGCTGATGACACATATTGAGGTAAATTGTTCCAAGCCATTACCATTGATGGCAAGCAGGATCTTTTAAAATGTTCGGTTCGGGATTGATACATGGTAAAATGATCTGCGTTGCGTAGGCTGTAGGTTCCTCGGCCCCCAACACGCGGAGGTAATAAGTTAACTAAATAATCAGGGACTTTTTGATTTACTATTTTATACATTGTGCAGTGTTTGTGTATGTCACGACGCTGTGCTAGACTACACCAGCCTAACTCCAAAAAAATATTCTCTTTAGAGGTTGATCTTGTTAGACCTGTGACATGTAGGTAGATCAACAACAAAATACTTCAGCTTCTTTGATGTTGCATTTTGCGGTCAGAAACTCCCTTAGTTGATTATACTTTCCCATTGGAAGCCCGGAAAAAGATAGAAGTCCTTGATTACTGTTGTAAACATTTTCTTTCTCTAATTTTCACTGGTATAATAAAACCCGGCAACCATAGCCTGGGTGTGTGTTCCCTTAACCATTTAACCCTAGAGGGCGCTTTCCTGGCGCAGGAACATGATACGTCATAATTTCATCAAGTTGGATATCCACCAAGTGAATGTGTGGGGAGACAAATCAATATTTTCAACGTGCAGCCCCAAGGCTGGTCTATCCCCAAATAATGGATATGGACTCTTCCTATTGCTGCCATTGAATTGACATGGAATATTTAAGAGCTGAATGCAATTTTTATAATCTTTATTGGAGTATGAACGTGTCGGAATGGGTACAAATTATGTATGAATCCCGTTAAGAATTGAATGCAATTTTTATAATCTTTATTGGAGTATGAACGTGTCGGAATGGGTACCAATTATGTATGAATCCCGAAGGGATTCATACATAATTGGTACCCATTCCCAGAATGTCGGAATGGGTACAAATTATGTATGAATCCCGAAGGGATTCATACATAATTGGTACCCATTCCCACACGTTCATACTCCAATAAAGATTATAAAAATTACATTCCATTCTTAAATATTCCATGTCAATAGGAAGAGTCCATTGCATTTGGTCATGACGTTTTTATCCAGCTGACCAATGGGAATTGAGTATTTGGACCCAAAACGTATAACATCATTAACAATGTAATTATACCACCATGGTTCAAAGTGTTAATGAGACTACAACGGAATAAAATATTGACAAAACATGTCTTTATACTTATATTCCATTCCCAGCATACCAAGAAATGCTGAAAGTCAATAAACATATTAGTAGGCATAAATTACAACAGAAAAATAACAAGTGTCCCCGTTTTAAAAACTGTAAAACATTTGACAAAAGGCTGAACGATCACATAAATTTTTAAAACTCTGGTGTTGTTCGAATCTCTTCATAGAAGGAGCTCAGCCTCCCTTTATATATCCTTTGGGGATGAAAAAAGAATAGACCATTTGGTTCACGTGATCATGATCAGTAAGAACCGTTCCGCTAAAGATCTAACACTAAAGACGAAAACATTTGCGACGAAGGCCTGGTTTTAAATAGGCTGCAAATAGCGCCTTTTATATTCGGAAAATTGTACTTAGGGTTGTATCAGTATGATATTACAACGAATTGTCCCGTTACAATATATCGTTCAATCTAATGTAAGCAACTGGTGTGACTGAATAAGAATATTGTTTGTCCTGAAAATATCAGCGCACACAATGCGGTTTATTGTTCTGTTTGTTTTGAGTTATATTTTGTAAACATTGACGTGTATTTAGAAAATTTGAATCCAGTACGAATTCTTGGCTCTGGCTGTTGATATCCTCAATACTGTTTGCTAGAATTAACGACAACACCAACCTTTTATGTGTCTGGGTTGCCGTGGATGTAAGGTTTCAATTTTCGATGCGACTACCACAGATTTTATTACTGAAAGTGAAAACTGTATACATCACACAAACAAATAAAAAGGAATAACTCACGGAATTAATAGTATACAATGTAACAGAACAACAATATTTATTACTGAGAGTGACAACTGTATACATCTCACAAACTGATAAAAAGGAACAGTTCATGGAATTAATAGTATATAATGTAACAGAACAACAATATTTATTACTGAAAGTGACAACACTATACATCACACAAACTGATAAAAAGGAAAAGCTCGTGGAATTAATAGTATACAATGTAACAGAACAAAAATAATTATTACTGAAAGTGACAACTGTATACATCACACAAACAGATAAAAAGGAACAACTCATGCAATTAATAGTATACGATAACAATATTTATTACTGAAATTGACAGCTGTATACGCACACAGATACAAAGGAACAACTCTTGGAATTAATAGTTTACAATGTAACAGAACAGCATAACCCAAGAATAAATGCTAGGGATTCAACAGTAACCTATAACAAAGATTAGTGGCATATCGGTCTCTGAGTTAAATATTAGCAACGAATTTTCATTATAAATAGAGATCCGTGTTGATATTATTAATTATGTGTTTTGACAGGGACTTAAAATGGAATTAACAGGAATATATACCAATTAAGTCACTAATGATCTATGCAAAGAATATATCTTATCGACTACACGCGGTACAGTACAGTCGCCGTGGATTGGTCATCATCTGCGCATGAGCAGTTACGTTCATGCTTGTGTTTACAAGGGGAAAAATCATCATCAGCAAAATTTTAATTAATGAAGCACCGGGTTGTACCCGGTGCTTCATTAATTAATTTTTTTATTATTATTCCTATTAATGGTGTTTGGAATCTTATATTATTGCATCTGTGGGACTATTGCCCACCCGTGGAAAGTCACCAGTCCACGGCGGCCGTTCTGTATACACTGAACTTTCACCTACGATGAGTAATACATGATTAAATTCTTGCTTGTTTTACATGAAGCGGATATCATGTACCGATATTTTGAAAAATCAATAAACAAAAGTAAGATTTTACTTGACTCTCGGCCATATAAATCTTGACCGGTCGTAAATCGTTTAAATCTAGCTTGCACGTGACATTTTAAAACCTGTGCAATACTCGGATACTTGTGGGATAAGTATATCTGCCAGTCATTCATAGAGGGACGATAAAAAAACGTCGCTGTCCGCCAAAGTCGTGTCATTCATAGCATTAGGACTTATCATAAAGTAGCTAAACCATATCACATTTTTCATGATAGTTGTTAAATTATGGTGAAATGGAAGTGGGTAGTAGTGTTTAAAATTTAGCTTAAACCTTTGCGGTGGAGCTGTTGTTCAAATTTTGGGCAGTGGATTTCATAAAAGGGTCAGCTCACACCAAATCCCGAACTTAACAGTTTTCTAACACGAGTAGATGAGGACAAAAACAAAACAAATTCTTGAATAACTAAAAGTGTTTGCGGTTTGCCTCCAAAAGATTTCTCACGGGCCGTCATTCTTAAGCTATCACATGTCGGCCAAAAAAATGTAAAAGAAATGATGAATATGGCCATTAGGTTAGAAATAGGTTTAAATGAAGGACCTGCTCTCCACGTTTAGACTAAACTAGAACCCAGTTATCAATAACAATTATTACCCGTCGAAAAAAATTAACTTTGGTTAGATCCGGAAAAAAAATATTTTCCTCAGCGATCGGACGACTGGCACAATATGCAATTTCACTGCCCACTAAATGTTTTAAAATATATCGGAGTACGACCCGCACAATGGGAATAATTGTTAAAAGCGTAAACATTGTTAACACATCCTCTCATGTGTTTTAGTATTTTAAAAAACAAATAGAAGAAGGCATTCTTTTTCGGGGTAGAGCTGCAATTCTTATTTAAAATGTTTGAGATATCTCCCATGTTGGAGATTACATTTCATTCCAGGAGCCAATACTATAAAACTTTTATTTTCTAGAATTGTATTTTCTACAGAATAATATAAATGACTAAAATGAATCCTTAGCACTTTAAAAGATATGGCAATTTGCCAACTGGCAAATTGCCAGATCTTTGAAAATGCTAATGGTTCATTTTAACACATTTAAAGTCATAATTGGAAAATACATAGACAAAACTACATGTATGTTTCAATGAGTCGTTTTGTATTCAATGAGTCAGATGTGCGTAGGAAGAAAACGTCGAGACCGAAGGTCGAGACGTTTTCTTTCTACGCACATCTGACGAATTGAATACAAAACGACTCATTGAAACATACATGTGGTTTTGTATTTATTACATGACCCAAGCACCTACTGACCTAATTTTCTTTTCTATCAACGGTGGTAAACACCATGCACTTTATGCAGTCGCATTGCTACATGGCGTGAACAGGTTGGAACAGGTTGGTGTGCAATACGGAATTCCGTATTGCACAGCCGTATCGCACGCCGTATTGCATAAGAGAGACTGCATGGGCATGTAATAAAACCATGGATAATGCGGGAGCGCGGTGGCTCAGTAGGTAGAGGTGCAGGCTGCAAACCGAGAGGTCCTCGGTTCGAATCTCACCTGGGGCAACCGCGTTGTGTCCTTGGGCAAGACACTTCATCTCCATTGCCCGCGTGGGGGCACGATGACGCCGTGTACTAAGGCGTACTGCACGTTGATGGTACGCATGTCTTCAACCAATCTAACCCTGCCTGTGCTGCAGTGCGGAGTTACGATGTTGGGGAGCTGGCAGCTGCTCGTCGTTGCTCGGTGGTTCTCTCCGGGTACTCCGGCTTCCCCCACCCGTAAAACTGTCACGGTCATGATTAGCCAGTGTGCACAAATATGTGACCTTAAACATCAATAAATAATAAATAAATAACCATGGATAACGCAGTCTTTGACTTCGTGTGCGCTTCATCAACACATCAGCAGAAGAACATGTTTTCCTATTTATATATTGAGAGTAAAAAATTACAACCGTTCTTTCCTACAATCATCTCTGTAAAGAAAAAAAACAAAGAGTTGAGGCTAACGTTCGAGACCTTTCCTCGTGTCAGTTGTTCTCTTCTTTCACCAAACATTGCGCAAATTAGAACCACCGTCGAAATATATTGAATTAATCATGGCGGAAAGAAGCAAAAGAATTGTTTTTACAACTGAATATTGAAAACAATATTGTAAATGAACCAGATAACACTGTGGAAATCATTAAAATACGCCAATATGTTTTAGATTCTAGTTTGTCGTGATGAACATCAGATAATGTACGGTTGGACGATACTGACAAATTGAAATCAGAGAATTCACTTTGATGTTAACTGATAAACTGTGTTCCAGAGTAGTATTTTTCTGGGTTTCTAAAATCAGTTCCTCTGGGTACAAAGAAATGATGACCCAAATGAAATAATTGCAGTGCTTCTGTCAAAATGGCTTGATCACAATATAGTCTTTTTTTCTATTGCTATAGTAACTGCAAAAATGAGGACACAAAATTAATTTATATCAAAATAGATGCACTTGTGATGTGAATCCCCAACTTTCAGTTATGTCTCTATGTACGACACGGAATGCGGTATGTTATGGAAATACATTGTACACCATTGAAAGTGCTAACAAACTATTCGCGAAAACTTCTCCATTGATTTTGAAATGCGAAATAAAATATTGACGGAAATGGCTCTGAACTCTTAACCTGCTGAGTATTTTTAAAATATTTTTAATCAAATCTAGTCATGGCTGCTTTGAAGCAGCCATGACTAGATTTGATAAAAATGTGAATCCTAGTATAACACAAGAAATCTTTGATGAAAAAATCCATTCAATTTATAAGGGGAAAATCTGACTAAATCTGCTCAGATTATATTGCTTTCAGTGACAAGAGAAACCTGTGCTTGTTAGGAATATTCGCCAGCAGCATGCAAAGAGTTAATAATTACCCTAAATTGTGTATTTTATTTCATCATATGATGTCTCCATTTTCTCACCTTATTATCGCTTCATATTTAAAAAAAAAACATTAATTAGTGCTTCGTAATACATTCAGTTGATTTGATTGGTCAATTTCAAAAGAAAACGTTCCGATTGGTTGTCACTGAAAGGATCTGTGTCAGATTAATGCGGTTATGACGTATGACTGCGTGCAGCTGTGACGCGTTTACAGTCAGATGCATGACGTTCGACGAGAAATTCCATTATTTAACCCTTCTCTTCTGTCTAAAAGATGTGTTTTGGTAACTGTGGTGTCATATGATAAACAGAATATGAAATTCGTGTTTTGGTCACGCGATATTTCTGAAACTCATCTACGAATTTTCAGTTTTGCCTCGCCATAGGTCGGCAATTGGACAGTTCTTACAGTTCGTAGACTCGTTTCATAAATATCCCATGACCAAAACACTCACTACACATCCTCTATATATACCTACGCATCGATACCGACACTATTATGGCCATCAAATTACTCCTGTCTTATGACATGGAGTGTGGAAGTGCTGATATTGGCAAAACGGACACAGAGTGTTACGCCGACACGTGCTATACTGCTTGGTTGAAGTTCCTCCACTTGGTACGATATACAGCATGTGGAGAATGTATTATCACTAAATCACCTGTAGAGTGGAAATTCCATCTGATCAATAATTGCAAATTTGTTGCAAAGCATAACCATCACAAACAAATTTCTTGTCAATGGACCTCCGGGTTAAACCCGGATGTCCATTGGCTGAATGAAACATTGCTTGCGTTTTTGTTCATATGTACAGAATTTGAAAGTGATAGTTTGGGTGATAACTTCACTCCACGCGTGATTTAGTTACAGTCTACTTTTCACGTACTGTACCACAGCCGAAAATTTCACCGTATTGATAATCTCTGTATATCAGAGCAAGTCGTCGTAAAAAAAACTGATAAAATAAGCTGTCTCAATTTAGGTGGCTCGTCTAAGCATTTTCATTAAACCGATGAATTATCTCTTCTTTGAAAGAACAGAATAACGTATCACCTGATAGAGATGATGCCACCTTTTTCGGATAGCACGTATCGTATTTCTAATTTGGGCCAGTTTGTATAAAATTTTTATTACACATCCATTAAACTTTAAACCCGTGTATTTAACGGAATCGACGCTATGGCATAAATGTTTCTGTATTTAACTGGTTATGTACAAGCCGGAACTTTTCTCCCTGCACCGTTTAGACAAGTTCCTTTGCCATCGAGTCATTAGTTTACGCTTGGAAAAGTTTCCAAATTTCGTTATGTAATTACCGATCTCTGTCGCGAAGTGTGAACATGAAAACGATAAAAGCAAAATAAAGTTGGTTCACAAAAAAATAAGATAACCAAAATGAGATAATTTTTAAAACATTCACCTCCAACAACAAACAGGCCCAATAGAAAAGATAATGACTGTAATTTTGACTGGCTCCCTAAAGGTTGTTTTTTTATCGATCCAGTTGATCAATGCAGCATCAAATAAAAATAACGGACTCTTCACCTTTGGGTTTAAACTTCAAGATTAAAATGTGTTGATTTAAATGAATTTTGATGCACGGGGATGTGTAATATACACAGACAGATCTCATGAAATATAACTACGCCATTCCAACTCGTTATGTAAAACACCCAACGATTCAAACACACATCGCGTTCTGTCTGTGTATCTAATGGTTGTTAGTTGTTTTATATTTTAAAACCGGCCACGTTAATTCATGTCAGTTTCGCAATGACGAGTCCTTTCCATTCTTCACTTTTCCCATTCATTGTCATTTCCTGATATATGTCCAGCATCCACCTCCCGCATTGTAAAAACCTGCGCAGTCGAACGGGAATAATGACAGCATTGTAGCATTTTTTTAAAGCATTCACTTTCATATCCGAAGTCAAACTCGAATAAGAATAAGTTCTCTTGAAATTGACAGATATTGGCAAACATCGAAAACACTTGTTGGTTTTAACAGCCTTGAGGCTAAAGGATAGTTTCTTGTCTAAAACAAATTCGTGGCAGTTAACCCTTTACCCAACAAATCGCCCGCATCCGCTCGCGTAATATGCAAATTCAGCAGGTGAGAATATATTATTTTTCGAAAAATTTCAACAAAACCATATCATGTGACCCTCTTTGGAACGAGCTCGTCGAGCTCGTTCCAAAGAGGGGTCACATGATATGGTTTTGTTGAAATTTTTTGAAACAATTTAAAAAATGATATTTACAATAATAAATTTTGAGAACGTGTGCGTTGGGTAAAGGGTTAAACTTTGTTGTCCTTTTTTTATAACATTCACCTTTATAATCATTATTCCATGGAGCGATGAATTTCTGCTCGTATATAATCAAAAGGAGCACATGGCAAAAACGTATGATCAAATACCCAAGCCAAGGTAAGGCAGGAACAGAGAACAGAATATGGGGGTGGGGGAGGAGTTTAAAATATTCACATGGCATAGCCGACCTGATAATAAATTAATTTTAAGATTTTTTATTGCACTTGCGCTGGGATTTTGTGAAGATGAAATGTTGAATCACCCACTAGAATCAAACCTTCTACTTTCTCAATTCCTGGTAGAAGAAAAAAATCACGTCTCACTCAGAACGAATTTGTAAGTGAATGGTACAAAATGTGTCGTGTTGCAAATGTTTGGTTAAACAGACGAATGGTTAAACAGATGAAGCGATGCTATGAAAACATCATCTAAAATGGTGTGGTCATCTTCAGAGGATGTATCCCTGCAATAATGTGGACCATATAAATAAAAAGCTTGCTAAGATTTATACTTCGCTTGGTATTTGTTTAGTTTCTAGTGAATAAACTATTCGATTTTCTCGCCATTTCGTCTTGTTGGATGATGCTTATATAAGTGGAGACAACATGGAAATTGTTGCGTCACAATTAGTTATTTAATTAGAGCTGGGACCTTTGAACAACTCTTATCAGAGACATAATCTCCACTTGTCGTCTCGGTTGGGCACGTCGAACGCATAGTACCGACGGTTGTCGGAATGACATGGTACCTGGGAATGTACCGCGTTACCCTTTTCATTTCAGAAAAGTGTATTTATTTCTTCCAAGCGTTTTAGAGCACTATTTGTGGTTTTACGCTCTAGAAAATCAATTATTATTATTATTATTGTTATTATTATTATTATTATTATTATTATTATTATTATTATTATTATTATTATTATTATTAAAATAAGATCGGCATTACTTATCCCTAATATCACGTGAATATGTGTGAACGTTAGCAGTGATCATATTTAATCGGGTCGAAAGAAAATTAAAAAAGATTGCAAATAAACGAACACGGAACTGAGCAATTTGCTTTGAAACGAAAACTAAATTGCGCCCAAACTAACGAATGATCCCTCTTCCCCGGTCGATAAACAACAATATTGGAAGATTTGACGCACCACCAGCATTACCAAAGTAGTAATTACGAAAAACTATTGAATAGTTTGTCAACAGACCCCACTTGTGAAATCACGACATAAATAAGAAACCAGTTTGTGTAGTCATTATAGATAAAAAGGGCAAGTATGTGAGATTTCAACAGAAATAAAGAGCTAATTTATGCAGTCATAACAGAAATAAAGTACCAGTTTGTGTAGTCATAGCAGAAATAAGGGGCCAGTTTGTGCATTCATTACAAAAAAATGAAGGGCCAGTTGTGTGATTACAACATAAATGAGCACCTGGGGGCAGTCCAAAGAACTTTTATTATTGTATTTTCTAGAATTGCATTTCTAGTTATGACTTTAAATGGGTTGAAATGAACTATTAGCATTTTCAAAGATGTGGCAATTTGCCAGCTGGCAAATTGCCATATCTTTTAAAATGCTAGTGATTCATTTTAGTCAGTTATATTAATAAGTAGAAAATACAATTCTAGAAAATATAATTGTGAAGGTTTTATAGTATTTGCTCCTTCGTGAAGCCACTAAAGAAATGTGAGTTTATGTGATCATAACAAATATAAGGGGTCATTTTGTGTGGTCTGAACAAAAAAAAGAGATCAGTTTATCGTCGCCTGAGTGCTAGAATGTTCTATGTCCCATAGATGGGACATAGAACATTCTAGCACTCAGGCGACGTTGGGTGTCCATAATATCAAGAAGTGATTTGTTTGTGCAGTCACAACAGACATTAAGTCGGCATGTGTGTTTGGCCATAAAATTATGCAGATGAAGATGACCCAAAGAATATAAAACATCTCTCTCAAATTGACTATTCAGGACCTTGAACATGTTTTTTTTTCTTCGGGGAGGCTGATCAGATAGCAATGAAGTAGTTGAATAATTTGATACCCTGTATGGTCATTGTACATGCAAAACAAAATCTTTGAACGAATGGTTTATTTTTCCAATATTTATGTTATTTATATGCAGTTTATCGTCGCCTGAGTGCTAGAATGTTCTATGTCCCCTATGGGAATACTCTGTCCCATATGGGAGTACTCTGTCCTCTATGGGAGTCTATGGGAGTACTCTGTCCTCTATGGAGTACTCTGTCCCCTATGAGACATAGAACATTCTGACACACAGGCGACGTTATGTCTGCATATCAGTGACAGTTACGTACCCTCGGAATGCCTCATTACCGTCTGTATTGAAATAAAGCTGGAGATACATGTACAGCTATTTCTATCCCCGTAGTTGCGCATGCGTGAAAAACAGAGCTATCTTCATTATCCAATTTACTATAGAGGTCAATGGGAGAAAGCAATAAAACTTCATTTTTCATCCATATTTGCTTTTCAATAAAATTCGCGTACATGTGGTCAAATAGTTTAGGGCATCCTCTTTAAAGTGATGTTTAATACTTATTGCTAGACAAACTTCTTCATGTTTCCATTTTTGTTTTAAATATCTTATTTTATCTGTGTGCATTTCCTTATGAATTTCTGAAAAAAGGCCGACTGGGGTAGCTTTAAAGTTAAAAATATATATTAACCATCAATAGCATGCATTCCGCGTACATCGTTCGGAATAAAGTAAACTTTAAATTCTTTGATTCTATAAAAATATTTCAATTATGGTTTTGTTTTAATGTTTCCGTTTCACTTTGAAAATAGTGATTTTTATATTTATGCGATTTCAACAGACGATTCTCCACGGCTAATATTGTCTTCACTGTCGTGAATGAAAGGACTTGAAAGCTCCATCGAATGAATGAATGAAATGAAAGGTTTTAGCGCGCCGAAGGCGCGCAGGGACGATGTGGGATTTACAAATCCCTTGCGACCCGGTTAACCTTATTTTATTTCACTTGGATCACACAGGCCTAGCTTTCCTATTGCCCAAAATGGAGTCTGATGGGGGTATGCACGCGGTTAGAATACCCGGCAGTTTACGTTTGAGTGTTAAATGGTCAATACTCAATCCCTCAACGCCCTTAAACTATTAGAGAGTGGGCTGTATTCGGTTCCAGTTCAGCGATGGTAGAGGTTTGAGTTCCACTATGGTGGCGAGCCAGAATGTAATGTTGTGAGATGGCAAGTTCTGGTTATCCTTCGGGAATTCCAAATGACCTTCTCCACCACCCCCCCCCCCCCCCAGAAAAAAACAAAAAAAAAACCACCCTCCCACTGACACACACCCTCAAGCCCTTAAAAGGGCTGTTAAATCTTTATTCAAATGTTCATTTATATAAAATGTACGCTCGTCCCCAGCCGGACAAGCTTGTTTCAATCCTTGGCTGGTGTTTGGTGGTTTCTTGTATATGTTGCAGAAAGGTAGGTTGCACCAATTCCATGTCTACCATTTCCACGCGTCTTCTTGATAAGAGTGTTGCAATTTGAGAATGTTCAATTAGAAAAGTTATAGGTAGAGAGAAAGATAGGTATCCGCTATTGTATATTGTGCCTGATGTGTGATTGTTGCTGGATGGGGTAAGGGGTGTGTTTCTTCGGAGCCCACTCCACACACGCAGAGTTGCGAGGCAGTCCTCACAGACTCAATCCTAAAGATCCCAATGAGTAGCGAGGCAATCCTCACTGACTCCACGCAGTTTAATTCTATTGAGTAATTTTAATTTACTGTGGATTATTTTGTTTTTCTGTTTAGGGTTCGGTGTTCGTTCAGCTTCACCATTGATTCACTATCCTGGAGTATGTGGAGGGTTTTGTTATATAGATCTTATTAAACGCATTTCAATCGCGCTTCAGCAGAGTTGCGAGGCAGTCCTCACAGACTCTATCCTAAAGTTCCCAATGAGTAGCGAGGCAATCCTCACTGACTCCACGCGATTTAGTTATATTGTATAATTTTTATTTTATTTTATTTTATTATTTTTTTTTTTATTTTCTGGAAACTTATTTTGTTTTTCTGTTAAGAGATCGGTGTTTGTTCAGCTCAACCATTAATTCACTATCTTGGAGTCTGTTGAGGGTTTTGTTTTGTAGGTCTTTTAATCGCGTATCAATAGTTTCTATTTTTGCTAGCTCGTGAAGTTCCTTTATCGGTGTCCATTTCGGTTTGCATAGTGCCATTCGCAGGGCATAATTTTAAACCCTCTGTAGCTTCTGAATGTTGGTTTTGCTTAGGTCACTTGTTATTGTGGCACCGTATTCTAGTACCGGACGTATAAATGTTTTGTAGAGCTCTAGAAGCACATCTTTGTTTGCTCCCCAATTTCTACCTCTGATCATCTTCAGAAAATTGATACGTTTAGTAGCTCCAACCGTGATGGGGTTTACGTGACTGTTTAGACTGAGATTGCTATCTAGGATAAATCACAAAACTTGGCCTCTTTGTTTGCTTCTAGTTTGTGATCGTATAACTGGAGATCAATACTGGGGACTGTTTTTTCCTTTGCTTTTTGAAAAACGTAACTTTTTGAGTTTTGGCGGCATCGAGTTTGATGCGCCACAGGGCGCACCAGCTCTCAAGATCGCGAATGGTATCCTGTAGACGATTTTTAATTATGTCTCTGGGCTTGCAGGTCGTCCAAATGCCTTTGTCGTCTGAGAACTGCGATAGTTCAACAAAGTTTTTCCCTACTTTTTCTGTATCATTCACATATATTATAAAAAGAAGCGGACTTAGAACCGACCCTTGTGGTGTTCCCGCTTCGAGTATTACTTCCTCTGACACCTCGCGATTAACCCTCACCTTGATTGTTCGGTCAGTTAGAAATGATGATATGATCCTTAGAATTTTAGTGGGTAATCCTATTTTCGCAAGTTTATATCTCACGCCATTGTGCCATACCGAGTCGAACGCTTTTTCTACATCCACGAAAAGCGCTGTTCCTATTTCGTTTTGGCTAAATGCTGTTTTCATATAATCGACCAGGCTATATACGTGTTCGATTCCCTCTTTCTGACTCCTATACGCTCTTTGCCATTTGTTGAAAAAGTTTATTGATTCGAGATAGCTACGACGTCTCGTAGTGAGAATCCGCTCAAATATTTTCCCAACACAGCTAAGCAAGCTGATTGGGCGGTAGTTAGAAGGGTTGGTAAGGTCTTTGTCGGGTTTAGGTATCATGACTCCTGTGGCCACTTTCCAGCATTTTGGGAAGTACCCACAGGAGAGACAGCAGTTTAGGAGTTTGGTAAGTCTGCAGTAGAAGATGTTGGGGCACTGTTTCATTATTTTGTAAGAGACTTCGTCTTCTCCTGGGGACGAAGATGACCTGCATTTTCTGATTATACCCATGACCTCTTCTACGCTTATTGGTTCGGTTAATTCATGGTCGTCCCCGTCTTCATGCCTTTGGTCGAAGTTCGGTTCATTGAAAATTGAGTTGTTATCTTGGACAAATTTATTTACTTTTACCTTAAAATCGTTGTCATATCTTTTCCCTTCTTGTGGACGATGCGCCTTCTTTAGAAGTTCGACAAAAGCGCTGGCCTTTGCCTTGTCGTCTATGGCCATAGTTCCGTCGCTAGTCTTCAGAGCATTATTATTGGCAATTTTGCTCTTTTGGCCAGTAAGAGTTTTAAATGTATCCCACAACCTCTTAGGTTCTCTCAGCCCATTTAGGTTTTCGGTTGCTTTTTCCCATCTCACGCGATTGTCGTTAGCTATGGCCTTTTTACTTCCCCATGTAGGCGATTATAAGCGGTTTTAAGTTCTGCTCTTTTCATTTGATCATTCTCTGATTGGTAAGCCCGGAAGGCTTTTCTTTTTTGTTTGATTATTTGAAGAGTTGTTTGGGTTATTCTGTTTATCCGCGTCTTTACTGTTTGCTTGGGACAGATTTCATCTAGTGTACTGTTGATAACCTCGTTAAGGTGGGTGCAGGGTTTTTCTAGTTCATGAGCATTTGAGGGGTCATTTGTCTTTATTTTTACTTCGATAATGTTTCTGAAGAGGTTCCAGTCAATATTTGATGGGTTCCTCCTATTCACGGGAGGATACCTTGCGGGACCAGTATTACATTTCAGAGTGGCGTGAACCGGCAGGTGATCACTGCCTAGATCATCATCTCCTACATATATGTCTTGCATTTGCCTGGTTAGTGATTTGTTGGTGATAATCAAGTCTAGGATATCTGATTGATGGAGTGGGTTGTTGCTTATGTATGTTACGTCTTGATCGTTATTTACCACGAACAGATCGAGTTCTTCAATGATGTGGAAAAGGGCGTCACCATTAGGCTCAGTCTTATGACAACCGAATACCTGGTGTTTGGAATTGCAATCACCCCAAAATATGCAGTGCTTGTACTTGTTGGTAAAAAATTCAAATACTTTACTGTCTACTGTTGCTTGCGGCTTGTTATAATATGATATGATGGCCACGTGTTTGTGGTCAAGTTCAATTTCAGCTGCAATCACTTCAGCATTGAGGTGGTCGCATGGTATTGATTTGTATTTAATCTCCTGCCTTATTAGCAGAGCGACACCGCCGCCTTTTTGGGCGGGGCGATCTCCTCTAATAATATCAAAACCACATAACGAGAATTGTTTGTTTGGTTTAAGCCATGTTTCGCTAATTCCAATTACGTCCGTATTTTTTAAATAATGTGACATTTGCAAATTTTTCTGATTAACGCTTCGAGCGTTCCACTGGACTATTTTTAGTGTATCCATGAATGGTTTAGGAATAACTGTACTAAGTTTATTTAAGTTTAATTGCTATGTGTAATATTGTTACATAATTATATTCTTTTGACGGCCGCTTCTAATAGCGTGTGAGATATTTGAGTATTATATAACTTAGAGGCTGTTTTACTAATCTCTTTGCAAACGTCCGAAAGACTGGTGTCCAAGTGTTTCTTCATTATGCTGAAAATAGAGCCAGCCATTAGAGTACACGTGGAATAAGGGGAAGATGAGTTCTCGCCATTACTTACATTTAGAGCTTTAAGCTGGATGTTTGTTTTAACTTTTTTGAAGTGGCTACAACCCCGGTAGTTGCTGGGGTGTTGATCACCGCAATTCGGGCATTTCAGAGTTTTAGCACTACATGCCTTCGCGATGTGTTTGTCACCGCATTTCATACATCGTTGCTCCCCGTTGCATTTGTGTGACAAGTGCCCAAATTTCTGACACTTGTGACACTGAACGGGTTGCGGAAGAACACGATATTCCTCAGTTTCGTATTTTTTGCCATTAATAATTACCCATTTGCTTATCAGATTTAATTTCGTTGCTCTATTAGGGCATTTTAGTTGTATTTTCCAAGTATGGTTACCCGTGGCTTTGGAGATTAGTCTCTCCCACGAGCATCCTGGAAGGGCTTTATCAATCGAGTTTTTTCCGTTTTGGGGTGGACGCGTGTGATTACGACACAGGGGTTTGGTTGCGGATGGCCCTGTGTCTTGTTGGTTTTATTGGTCACCTTAGTGGGCGTTTTGGCTTTTACTTTATCGGCGTACGTGTCGCTATCGGTTGGGCTAGCTGTCGCAGTCGCATTCACTATTTCCGATGATGTAGACTCTGTTGCGTTAACAGAGCCCCCATTTATTGGTGTGACCACCGAGTCCTTTTCAGTAGCGGTGCTCTGTGAATTTTTCTTGATGATTTTTGTCTTCTTGACATGCCGATCAATAGTCATGCAGAAACCATTTTCGTCTTCGACGTCCACGGTTTCATCATTTTCACGGAACTCATTGGAGAGTTTCCTTTTCGACCGATTTTGGTATGGTGATTTTTTCTGTCGCTGCGATTCGGAGACATTAGCTGAATTCTTATCCAATTGAATTTCACCCGCCACGGCCGGGGAAACTGCGACCGTGTTGGTAGCTTCTTCTACTGTGGAACGCAGCCAGTTATCCTGGCTGGGGTAATTAGATCTGAATCTATTTCAGATATCCCCGCCAGTGAGCCGGCGGACGCAGGTCTTATTTCTGTAGCGGCGTCAGTACATGGTAAATCAGGAAGTGGAGGAGCATGGTCCTCCTTACTTGGTTTGGCTTTCAGAATTGCCTTTTCCAATTCCCTTCTCAATTCAGCCTTTTCTCTATCTGCCTGTCGCTTCTGGGCTTGACGCTCTGACCGCAAACCCTCTATGGTGTCATTTAATCTGGCTATTTCTTTCTGGAAGCCAGACATCATCGATGTCATATCAGTATTAGTGGAATTTCCACTGTTGCTCAGACTACCAGAATTAAAGACAGAACTATTTAACTGAGCTTGACTTTGTTTATCCATTGTTTTTATTTGTAAATAATTCTAAAATTCTAAAATTTATTTTTTTAAGTTATTAGAGATTTTAATTTAATTGTATTGACTTAAATATTCGTTTTTGGCGGGAAAATGCAGATAGAAATAGCAAGAGAAAAAAGTAAACACTTACAGTGATACAAAAAGATACACAGAAATAGTGCAAAGCTCCATCATTTCTATTGACTCGTTAATATAAGTGTTTTGCATTGAACACAATGTATGTGATTTTAACAATTTAAAATTAATAACTTTGCTGACGGTGTACAGGTTTAGAACAATTAGGTTAACTTGAAGTTGACAGCTAATTGGAAAAACTTTGATGTGGGTGTTGTCTTTTTTTAACAATTACTCAATGTCAGGTTTCTAATTATTCCATACTCTCCCCCACAGCGACAAGCACACACACTGCACAATACCACACGGGGGGAGGGGGGGGGGGGGCTGGGTCCCAAGCACGAGAGTATGTTACTGCTCTTACGAATGTAAAGATTCGTGCATTTCATACTCTCCCCCACATACACAGCAGATACCACAAGGACACGCAACTAAAGAGGTGCTACTTTTATCTTTACAGTTTACATATTCTAATGAAAACTAATTCTACCTTCTTCTTGTAAGCAGGTACACAGAAGATGTTTTTTTTTACCAGCACCCCAATAACCGTTACAGACAGTCTAACCGTCATGGAAACAGCCACCCCCACGGTTCCTGAACATCCTCCGATCCATCCCTAAAAGTGGTCAACCACATTAAGGGAGGCGAGCGCTGGTCCTGCGTCCCGCCTCTGCCCGTTTTTGTAAGCGCATTGCGCATCTTTTTGTCCCAACCCAATAGGATTACAATGCAGGCCTGCCCCCGAACCAGGGAAGTTCGGGTCTTCTTCTTGGTGGTCCCCGAAAGGGGTCGTTGTTGTTTCCTTCAAAATACATCCTATCTAACAGAGACAGCCTGAGGCAGATTATACTTGCCAGTGATGGCCATCACTCAATATCATCTCCGAAGTGGCAGACTATACTTGCCTGAAAATCCAGAACGACTGCACCCTCGGGGAGAGGTAGTACCTTTGTGAGAGGACCCAACCTCTCACACTGGTCCTCACCCGAGGGTTCAACCGACATCAGTCAAAGAGACCATCACGACGCCGCAACCGGTGACACCTGCGGAGTACCTGAACATGTTCCTCCTTCAACACGAGTAGACATGTGGAAATTAGTCACTTACGGTCAACGAGGGTCGAAAGGGGCTTGTTCCCCATACCGTCCCTGCGCGCCTTCGGCGCGTTAAAAAATTCCATTCATTCATCATTCGCACCTCTTAACTCAGAGTGCGAGCATCCTAATTAGAATCTCAATTATGGAAACACTGGAACTACCAGCGCGACTGAAGAAAACGATAGCAGCTCTGGGCGTCTCTTGCCCTGTCACCTGGACTATCCAGGAGACAGGCAAGAGCGTCCATCTGTCTCTTGAGTTCAAGATCGAGGAAGATAAGAAATCACCACCCTACTCGGGGGGAGGTAGTACCTTTGATGAGAGGATCCCCTCTCACAGTGGTCCTCACCCGAGTAGGTCAGGAGGCCCTGAAAGAAGAAAGAGAAGAAAGAAGAGCCCGTCCGCCAAGCGGATGGATTCCCGACGCTTGGAGGCATTCTTGGAGATGAAGAAAGAGAAAGGTGAGGAGATACTATTATATATGACTTGCTGCTCACCCCAATATGTACACCAACAAATACGCTCAACATCCCAATAAGAATCTGTTGCCAGTAATATAGAAGAGCACTTGCTGAGCGCTGGTGGTGATGCATTTCATTATTCTCTATGGGCTTAGTCCATGGAGAGACATGAGGTGCATCAATGCTGGCGCTCAGTAGGCGATCCAGGCACAATAAAGATGCGAGACATGTCTGCAGGCGATTTCGTAGACCACCACAAACATAATGCCCTCTGAGTGCGATGTCCGACACTGACTTTCAGTTCACATAGATTTATCCCTTTTACGTTCAACGAACGACATCGAGTGCTTGATGGGACCTGGCACTGAGCAATGGAGTGGCCACCAAGCACGGCTAGTTTTGTACCAATGTACCAATCTCTAACCACCGATCTCCTACTTGCTTTTGTGCCGGAAAACATCCTGTAAATAAATCCTAGCAACGAAAACAAATTGAGCCCCAGTTCCAACTTGGCGTCACATACTTTTCCCCCCAACTATTTGGCCACAGTCTGTCTGCAACTACACTTCCTTCCAGGGGGTGACAGGTAGACAGCCAACCTGGCTGTGCCAGCCCCTATAGTATACTATTAACAAAACTTATGAAATATATGTATTTGTAACCATTATTTATGTATACTGTGAATAAATTATCTGAACCTGAATCTATGGCTTTTATATTAATTATGATTGTAATGTGAATCTATTATTATATGCTAGAATCTATTATTATATGCTAGCCTGTGAATTATTGCAAATTATCACTCGGCAGCATACAGTAACAATTCTTCTTAGACCTAGAAAAAGATTGGCTTTATAACACGAAATCATGTAATTGGCTTTCGATGTGGGGCGCAGCAGTATTGCATATGATTGCAAACGCGGTCTTTTTTCTCTATAAGATCTGGATTTAGTCGCGCCACATTTATATCAATGAATGGAGATTTCGAAAATAAATTATTACGAAATCGACACTGAATAAAGAGAAACAAATGAAAATAACAGCTCAAATGTAATTTTTTCGCATTTTTTTTTTCAACTGCTGAGATTCTACATTGTTGTGGACAGGAAAGAGCAGAGAGAGAAAATTCCGACAAAATTCTCATAGAACTACTATAGTGACAGTACCGTAATTCAATCTTTCACGCTAAATCAGGGCGCTGTTGGAGTGGAGTTTGAAAAGAGCAAGTGATAGCTACAGTACGGCTGTCGTGGACTGGTCACTTTCCACGGGTGGGTATTATTTCCACGGACGCACTAATATTAGATTCCAAACACTATTTATAGGAATAATCATCAAAAAATTATTTAATGAATCACCGGGTACAACCCGGTGCTTCATTAATTAAAATTTTACTGATAACGATTTTTATTACCTGGTAAACCCAAGCGTGGACATCACTGCCCACGAAGGATTATGATCAGCCCACGGCGTCTGTACTGTAGCATAGGTATTCATTCCGGTCCAAATGACTCTTTTAAATCATTGTATTACTGTTATAGCTCACACTGTATACATTGTGTATTTTTCCAGTTTTAATAGATGCAGCTGGAATCGCGATGGTTCAAGCGCATTGGACTTAAATCGATCCTGATCCTCGTTATCTACGTTGTGTCGCTGGACACGACACTTAACCCCAACTATCCAAGCTGCTGCATGAAGTCGCAGTAGGCTAAGGTTACTGCACTCCAGGAGGTGACACTCAAGCCTCCAACCGACGGCACCCTGCTTGTGCGTGGTTGGTAGGCTTGGTAGACCGACAGGTACGTGCATCTGCTCTCTCCAGATAATTGTGCTTTCGCCACCCGTAAAACTGTCCGACGCGATATGACCCTGGCAGGTTAAAGTTATGTGATTTTATTCCACAGGCATATAGGGTTGTAGGATCACATTACTATCACTAAACCTTTCACCAAATATATGTGTGCAACCATTCCGTCGAGCACCCATTTGTGCAGATCTGCGATCGCAAACGCATTTTCCTCTCTCAGGGCGCAATCTGGTCGCGAAACATTTACACCAGTGGATGGCGATTTAATGAATAAAATAATTCGAAATCAAAGTTGAGATAGAAAAAAACAAATCAGAATAGCAGCAGCTATGTTATGTTTTCAGTAGACAATGACACCAGTGTTCGAAGATCTAGACTTTGCCGATGATATCTGCTTACTATCCCACACTCGGCAACAGATGCAGTCCGGGACAGAAGCATATAAACTGAAGCAGCAAAACTAGGATTATATGTCAATGAAGATCATTACCATTAAAAAAAACATCAACGATAACAACTACTTGTTATTTATTATTTATTGGTGCTTAACGCCACATCAGCAGCTAAGGCTATATCGTGGCGATAACGATAACAACAACTTCACTTTAACCCTTTACATAACGAATCACCCGCATCCGTCCGCGTAATTTGCAAATTAAGCAGTTGAAAGAAAGAAATTTTTCAAAATATTTCAACAAAACCATATTTGAAATTTTGCAGTATATTTCAACAAAACCTTATCATGTGACCCCCTCATTGGAACGAGCTCATCGAGCTCGTTCCAATGAGGGGGTCACATGATATGGTTTTGTTGAAATTTGTTTTATTAAATTTTATAATATAGTAATTAAAATAATAAATTTTGATATCATCTGCATTGGGTAAAGGGTTAAACAACACACAAATAGAGCAAGTGGACAATTTCTGCGATCTTTGGAGTACTTTGAGTGAAGATGATGACATCAGAAGAGAGATAAACAACAGGATAGGAAAGGCCTTTGCAGCATTCCACAGGCTTAGCGGTTACAATACAGTGTTTTTTTTTCCATTGACGACAGTACTAATCTTTCCTCTTCTCCCCATCTCATCAAGCTGATTTGGGCAAAAACAACAATCTATCCATTTAGTTTATCATCTCATGAAAAAATGATACTGAAAAAAAATATAGGTCGCCACGTGAATTTTGCCTTTAAATTTGGAGCTTCCTATACTCCCGTCCAGTTTCGCACTGAATGAAATAGACATATTTTTACCTACTCCCACCCAATTTTAATCTTCTCTCACACATTTCAGAAGACAATAGTCACCAATATTTTATATCTTTTCCAAAACATGCACTTTAAAAATTTTATTCACACTTACAAGCTCGGTTCATTTTCCATCAATCGGATAATTCCAGGAACTTTTATCCTCCATTAAAGGTTGGGTGTCAACCACTAGAGGCGCTGTTTGCACGAAAACACTGTATTGTAACCTAGCAACATCTGAAGTCAAGGAAAATACCAGTGAAGACAAACATCAAGTTGTATAAGAGCAATGTAAGATCAACACTATTATATGGATCTGAGACATCGAAGTGAGACTGAGAGGATTTGAGGGGAGGTGTCAAAGGAGAATACTAAGAATAAGATGGCCTCAGGTAATATCAAACGAGGACCAAGTGGAAACAACTGGAGTGAACGATATTAACACCGAGATTTTACAAAGGCGATGGAGATGGTTAGGACATGATTTGAGGATAAATAACATCAGACGTCACAAAATAGATCTGAGATGGTCACCAGCAGGACAGAGAAAAAAAGAGGAAGGCCTAAAGGTACACGGAGGAGAATAGTGGAGTCAGAAGAAAAGATACTGGGCAAGACATGTTAAAATCAGAGAGATTGGCACAAGACATACACCGGTGGGGATCAGCTGACGAAGCCTTATGTACTGGCAGGCGCGAAGAGGGCTGGATGAATGAATGAAAGTAATGTTTTCGCCTTTCTACTTATAGGGGGAGTCTATTGTTGTGGGCAGGAAAACGGACAAGAAAATTCGAGCAAATCGTCATTCAGTCAACGATCCGTTCTAACATCCCTGTCACTTTTGTAATGACAGCTTCGTTTAAAACGTTATCAGTCATTGTGTGAGGGTTGAAAGAATCAATCAGTTCGCAAAAAAACTCGCAGCGTTTATACGAACGGTGTTGTTTTAAGAAAACGACAGTTACATTTTGTGGCGAAAGTACAGGGTTCCCACTCAAATGAAAGGTCGTTGAATTTTGGTCCCTTCCCTGCATTGTGCTTGAAATTGTTTATAGCCTTGAAAAGTACTTGATTTTCCGTCACTTCCCTTGAAAAGTAATTAAACTCAGTTTACCTATATACGTCTTTTGATAACCCTCCCCACACACATGCGATGTCAAAAAATCGGTCAGAAATCATATTTATTTGATCTCTATATTGTCCCTTCAGTGCAACAAGGCATCATCTGCAATGCTTGAACATTGCCGATGGATCCTTGTTGAACTCGGTGAAGTTATTATTTATTTATTTATTTATTTATTGGTGTTTAAGGTCACATATTTCTGCACAATGACTAACCATGACCGTGACAGTTTTACGGGTGGAGGAAGCTGGAGTACCCGGAGAGAACCATCGAGCAACGGCGAGCAAATGTCAGCTCCCCAACATACCAACTCCACACAAGCAGGTTTAGCATTGGCTGAAGACAGGTGCACAATCGACGTGCAGTACGCCTTAGTACACAGCGTCACCGTGCCCCCACGTGGGCAATGGGGGTGATGTGTCTTGCCCAAGGACACAACGCGGTTGCCGCAGGTGGGTTTCGAACCGAGGACCTCTCGGCTTGCAGCCTGCACCTCTACCAACTGAGCCACCGCGCCCCCGAACTCGGGGAATGAAATATACAGTAAGTGGAGAGTGGATTGTAACAAAATCACCCGCAGGGTGGATTTATCACACAAAGTATCACTTTCAAACACAAGCAATGTTTCAGCCAATGGACCTCCGAGTTTGACTCGGAGGTCCATTGGATGGAACTTTGCTGGTGCTTGTTATGCTTTGCAACAAAGTTGATATCATTGCTTGGGTGGAATATCCACTGCGCGGGTGTGATTTCATGATAATACACTCTACACGTACTGTATCTAGCTAGTTGAGTTTTCCAGAGATTAGGTCCTCGAGGCTGAAATTCTTTGTGTCGCTATGGTGTAAATTATCAAAATTATAACAAATTATAAAAGTCCTTGAAACTCATGGCCAGAGACCTTGAAATGTGCTTAAATAGTGCTTAAAATTGATTTTCTGATATCGGTGGGAACCCTGAAGTACTTTAAAAGTAAGGTTGTCAAAAAGCCATTACAGCGTTTGTGGTGGCGATGGATTGCGTACTATTATATCATCCTGTCTTATTCTGCTGCAAAATGTAGTGGCAGTGTGTTCTGCTCTCATTTTCTGTAAAACACAACGAACATGCACCAGTCGTTAAAAGGGACCTGTGCAAAATAAATTTGACCATTTACCTTACAGTTGGGTCAAATCAAGATGCCGTTATACAGAAACCTATCAAATTACACTATTTTATAATAATCGTTTACACTTCTCTCCAAAGCAGATCACACCAAATAGGAGCGATATTCCAAATGCACATTCCATTACAGCATCATCAATCTCTCAGGCCACCAATCAAATTCTGTAAGAAGTTTGATGTTGTTTTGGCCTGGAATAGTCCATCGCCTATGTTTAGATTTACTGATATGGAATATTTCTCGCTTTTTGACCAATTGATATATTCCAGACGATTGAATCTAAAAAAAATACTATAAATATTCCCTTTCTTTGGAACAATGGAAGAAATGTACTCAATTGAAACTTCATCTCACCGAATTTTTGATAACATAATTGTGTAATATCTTGATGTGTTCAAGGTACTTATTGATTGAACTGTCTATAATGTGAGCACGAAATGATATGTGTACACCTTTGTGAGTCGAGTGACATCACATTGTATTAACATTCGCCTGTCGCGAAAACTCCACGAAAAGTGGGTAAAGAGCCCATGACAACCTCGTATTTCGATTGAAAGTAGACTGTTGACCTTTGTCAGCATAAGGTATAGTTTAACCCTTTGCGACTTTAATTATCCTGACGTTCAAACGTCACTGGGAATTCAGTTACTTCAACGTTTTTCAAAATGCGACGTCAAACGTCAGAATGCACAAATAGCAAGATATTTTTCACATTAGTGATTATCTGGTTGAGGTGTAGATTATTTTAGGAGGTCTGAATTTGTTATTTAAAAACTTGTTTTATTACAAATTATCGGAGAGTGCCCACAGGCACTCTCCAATAATTTGTAATAAAACAAATTTATATAAACAAAATATTACTTGTGTTTGACTGAATATGAAACATAAGCAAGGAAAGTGTTAGTTTTTGCTCTGGTATCCTCACTTTTTGAAAGCCCTGATAGTGGCTTCTAGCACTCAACCAGTTAAGAAGTCTTGATAGCAGGATTATATTATTATTGTAAGCTGATAACATTTAGCTCAAAGGTTATCACTGAGCTCTATTCGGGAGAAAATAGGAATTGAGATTAAAACTTTAAAAAATCGAAAGATAATAACAAAACAACTGACCATAAAGTATCAACGGGCAGTTTGATTTCGTACGTCATAAAACGTACAAAAGAATCGATGGGTTAAATGACAAATATTGAATGTATTTATATCGTATCAAATTGCGAAAAATAAAAGGGTCAGCTGAATGAATTTTATCGGTACGCTGTATTTATAAATACCAATCTTCTTTGATTCACAAGTATACTCGGCATTTACCACCCAATTACGTACCTGTAATAATATTTGATGTGACTGTGTAATTTAACCGCCAAATATCATTGTTTGACGATATTTTCCTGGTCCTTGGAAAATCCACAGTGTGGAATCCGATTCCGTATCACTTTTGTACGACGGACTATTTACTATTTATTCACATAATTAGCTGTTCTCGGTCGCAGAGAGTACTTTCCCCCAAGCTTAAATGGGTGCGCTCAAACGGCGGCCTGGTTTTTTTTTATCGTATTCGTGATAAGTTTAATGTTATTCATACGCATCGTGGTAGTCACCGAAAGTGTGCACCTGTTACAAAAATAAGTGTAAACAAAAATAGTTCTTTCTTACTTCAATCAATCCAATTTACCAAAACAGGTTGGGTGAATTGTTTATGCTAGCTTTGGCATGCGATATTGAACTATAAGTCATGCAATAAACCTGTTTATCGCGACAGTGAAGTGCTCTGTGTCGTTGCATCTCGTCTCGTTGAGGCAGCTCGTTTGATCCGGTGTGACGGGAATGGAAGTCCGTAGGAACGTTAGTCCATCTGGACTATTATTCCGCGGAATTATAGTCCTAGGTCTAACATTTCTAGGAATAGTAGTCCGCCGGACTACTATTCCTAGAAATGTTAGACCTAGGACTATAATTCCGCGGAATAATAGTCCAGAGGGACTAATTTTCCTACGGACTTCCATTCCTGTCACACCGGCGATCTGACCCAACAACTCGACGTGATACTACGACCCAGATCACTTCTCTGCTGCGATAATATGTAGTTACCATTATTTCTGTTAGAAGTGAAGATTCGGTGCTTATAATCAAGATAAATAATCAATGTAACAACAGCATTGATCTGACAGTTTGAAGAACTTCGTAAATTTCATCATAGAACTATATTCTGTGCAATTCTGAAGAATGAAGATAACAACGAAAATGTTTTTACATACAGTACCCGAAGAATGGAAACTATTGGAACACTCGTGAAGTACAGACCGCACTCATAAATCCGCTTCAGCATAAACGAAACAAGCACAGTTTAAGCAAATGGACCTCCAGGTTCAATCCGAAGGTCCATTGATTGAAAATAAATTGATTGTGGAGACCATATTCCATAATAATAACTAGGGCGAGGGGGCGGGGGAGGGGGGTTACTGTCACTTTTCGATAAAGGCGAAGGTAAAGTGGCCAATCCTCAAAAGTGGACAGTCTGTATTGTAGACATCATTTTTGTGAACCAGATTAGGAAAGAAATTACTCTATGGATATGCAGCAATAAATTAGCAAGCTTCGTATTTTAAGTGATGGTAATATTTCCACACACTGTGTTTCAAATCCACGTTTTGAAACCACCCTCCCTACAAACGCTTCAGAAGGCCAACGAAAGACAGGAAATATCTGCGCCTATCGTTTATTCGACATATATCTGTATTTAAAAGCAGTAAGCGAAAACTGAACACATTTTATTTATTCTTGTAGTTTTTTAACTTCCTATTGGGACTGACTGATGCGAGATATGTGACTGAAGTGAGTGGAAATTCGTCCATTTTTGCGCTTGCCTACGTATGGTGGGTTAGTATATATAAATATATCTCTTTGAAGAATGTTCAATACAATTATTAGAGCATGCCTTGCCGTTGATTAAGTCTGTATAATTTCCAGGAGGTGGTATTGTTCGGGCCGCTGTGTGGCGTGAACTAGAGTATTCCATTAGGTAGTGGGCAAGCACTGGGCAAGCAAACGTACAGTTAAAACTAGAAGTCCTGTCACGAACTGTGCGCTTATCTAGGCTCAATTGCGCGTAGGAATCTCGAATGGCATCCAAAGCATGGCAGGTTCTCCTGGTTACTCATAGCAAACACGGGAAGTGTTTCCGGGTAACCCGGAGGTCCATTGGCTGAAACATTGCTTGTGCACAGGCCAGATGTACAGGATTTGATAGCCTGACTATGGTTATAACGCGTAGATTAACGCGCATATGGACGAGCTATTTGTTCGCATTTCGTGACAGGACTTTTAGTTGTAACTGTAGTTAACATCAAGTTATGCTCTGTTCCGTATATACTAACCATTTTTGAACCAAGAATGGATAATTTCTATTTGACCATCGTCCAACAACTCGCCCCCTATGTTACTGGCACATAGAACACATTGGAACTCCGGGGGACGAACTGTATAGGAATTTCTCAACATCTGTGCACAGAAAATGACTGTCAACTATGATTGCTATTTATTGCATATAGAACGTGTCGAATTGACAGTATCTAAAACGGGGAACAGCTCTGTGATAAGATTAGGTAGATTGTTTTTTTTTTTCTCCACGACAGTCCAGTTTATAGTCTCAAATAGAAATGAACTCGTCAATCTCGTTCCATTAGAGAGGGATAAAAAATTACTGAGTAAAATGAAATATCAACTTACGATAAAAATGTTTGTGTCATCTTAAAATTCTGCCAGTTAAAGGGTTTTAATTAAAAGCGTCTGTTGGGACGGCAAAGTTACAAAGACTATTGTCTCTGTAGCAATTTGATAATACAAGTGCTGTCGACATTCCAATTAGATTATGTTCCTGAAATGATGTGAATTACTAACATTATCGTCATAGTTAGCAATTACAACCAAATGCTAAAAATCGACTAACGACTCCCTTTGGTTGTTATTAATGTACGGTCTGTCCCAAGTTGTGTATCGTCCAATGCGTTATTAAGGATGCATTGTGACTAATGTAGTACTTGAGATTTATTAATGACTATTTTCTAAACTCAACTCAATACAGTTCATCAACAAAACGAATTAGCTTTACCCCATTCACGTCTCTGCACTAACATTTGTCCTTCCACCAAAATAATTTAATTTTCGTTGGGAGACAGCAAATTAAGCATTAAAATATTGCGTTTGGTTCGGTGCGTTGCAGAATTTTTGTTGACGAGACAACTGAGCGAAAGAACCTGGATTAAGTACGGGAGGTTGTGAACCAGTTACATAATAGAGGCATGTGGTTTGGTTTTTAAAAGCCAGTATTGTAGAAAAATTTGTGCTGTTTAACTCTTTTGGCGCGGAATAATCTGAGAAACAGAATTCTTAGCTCCTAATATTCATCAGGGATTTTACAGAAAGAATATGTTGTTAGACTAAAGCGTTATTATTTTAAAAGATGTTCCAATGATCTCATTGTCAGTTTTGCAAATGATTTTCTGTATATATTTAAATGGTACCTTTATACTTTCAAGGAACTATATCGTTGTTCATGGATACGACATAAATGGTGCAGGAAAAATAGGAATACGTATCTTTGTCTAACCGATTACTCTTCGAATCAGCCGCATCCGCCCGCGAACGATGCAACATCAGCAGTTGAAAAAATATTATTTTTCAAAAAATTCCAACAAAACCATATCATGTGACCCCTCGTTGGAACGAGCTCGTCGAGCTCGTTCCAACGAGGGGTCACATGATATGGTTTTGTTGAAATTTTTGGAAAAATTTGAAAAAAATGATATTTAAAATAATAAATTTTGATATCGTCTGCGTTAGGTAATGGGTTAAAAGCACTTAGATATGGAAGCACACAGTTGTCTAAAATGACTACTGCAGCACTTTTCCGCGGTCTGCAGTCTGTCGACTTTAGTCGCCAGTCGCGCCAAAAGAGTTAATGTATCGGTTATTTATTGTGGTGTTCACGTAAAGTTGATAATACTTGATATTGTCACTGCACACACAAAAAAAACCACAGAGACGCGAATATCAACGAAGCATGTTACAATGTGACTGGATGGTTGATGAAAAGTTATGCTCAAGCAGACGAAACGAACAGTGCAACTGTATTAAGGTATGAAGGCAGGAGCATCTCTACATGGACACAGTGTACACGCAGAGTACGTGGAGGGTGGATTGTTACAAAATCACCCGTGGTGTGGAGTTATCACCCAAAGTATCATTTTCAAATTATGTACATATGGACAAAAAACACAAGCAATGTGTTAGCCAATGGACCACCGGGTTTAGCCCGAAGGTCCACTGGCTGGCACTTTGCTTGTGCTTGTCATGCTTTGCAACAAATTTGCAATCATTACGTGGGTGGAATCTCCACTCCGCGGGTGATTTAGTGGCCATATACTCTCCACGTACTGTAGAGAGTGTGTTTGTAAGAATGAGCTTAACGGCCACGATTTAAGAATCCTTTCATTTCTTTATTAAGTCATGCAACAGAGTTGGAATGACTAATTGGGGTCGTTAGCCTTTTTCATATTTTTTTTCTTATTCAGCCTCTCATTTCTGCAGTTTAAAGCTACCACACAAAATCTGGCACAAATATTAATGTCAATCTGGATTGAATTGTAAAGGAGCCAGAATTTTGATTTTCGACCTTTATCCAAAATAATTTACAGTTTACTATTTTTTTCCTAATATTTGAATATCAACTCCTGTATCAGGCCCCTGTCTTTCAATTTTGGAAATAACATCCCCATTCCCCTCCCTTTTGGCCGAAAACTGGGATAACGTCATAGAGGGACATAGAGTAAAAAATGCAAATGCAACCGTTGCTTTTTTTTAAATTTTGGTATGTTGTGGAACGCAAAGGATTAGGAGAAAGGTTTTTTGGGGAATTTATTATTATTATTAAAGTTTTTACGTCACTTCAAATTTGGGCGCTATTTTTGCACATTAATCATTGAAAACACTGATTGTCAATAACGTGCCGCTCCGTATAAATAATTCACCCAACTAAGAAATCTCACAGGCCTTTATTTTCATGATGGCTCTATGTAATGCATGTGTTACACTTTCACAGTTAACCTTTTATCCAAAATAAAGTCAGCTTGACGTTTTTTTCTTTCAATAGCGTTCACTTTCCGCCAGATTCTTGAATGCTCACACTAGAAATTTGGGATAATATTCTTTAACCCTTCGAACTCTAGTGGTATCTTCCATGTCAGTTCAACGGCAGCAATTATAAGAGTCCATATTCATTATTTGGCGTAGACCAATCAGTATTTTCAACGTGCAGCCTCGGGGCTGCACGTTGAAAATATTGATTGGTCTACCCCACACATTTAGTGAACAGCCATCCTATATAATGACGTTATGACGTATCGTGTTCCTGGTCGGAAAAGCGGCCGCTCGGATTCAAAGTGTTAATATAAGCCGTATCTAAAAATGCCATCACTTTTCAACCGACGAACAATTCGCCTGGGCTGCCGTTGGGGTGACGTCAGTACGTCAACGTCTTAAAAATTAAAATTTGTCCGATTTATATTAAATTGTAGTATGTTGTAGAGCTCAAAATATAAAAACGACAACTATTTTGGAACTTTTAATTTAGCGTTAATTTCGACGTTTTTCATCACTTTTCTTTATGTTTTTAAACCCTTTGCCATTTTGTGGCAACCCTACGTCAAAAACTGCAAAAGGTACTCTATAAAAGTTAAACACATATTGCCATTGCAAGGGAGAGTTTGGGGGATGTTGCGGCAAAAAATGTACGGTCATTGACTTCGATACTATGACGTCTAGTATGACGGAGGTGCGAATAACGTATAAAATTAAACTCCACTTTCGGATGGTTGGACTTTGCGACCTTTTATCATCCATGGTCCCAAACAAAAAGTTGGAAAAAACTTTGAAAGCAGACGTCAGTCTTCGGAGATACGACATAAATAACGTCACGGGTACACCCCTCCCATTTTCTGACGTCCTACCCCTAAAACTACAATGCATAGCACGAAATTTATATCACATCCGGCTCGAGATGTAATTGAAATCGAACATTGCCAATTTTTATCTAGATTGCTCGATAACTGTTGACACTATGACGTAAATGCCTACCGAGGGTATGAAAACGTCAAAATTAAATTTCACTTCATGGAGTTGAAATAAAAATTAAATTTCACTTCAAGGGGTAAAAATCTTAGGACGTATTGCACTTGGGGTCCCGGATACAAAGGCGAAATAATTTTGAAAATCCGGCTTCAAACCCCCAAGATATGATATTAAAACCATAAGGCCTATTATTTCATCATTTTACCCATTTGGACAGATTTCATTAAAAACTCTATCCTGCCATTCCCGTAGCTCCATATTTATGAATGACACAGCTATCAATTTCACACATTATTTTCTGGATATTTGCAATAGTGCATTTTTTTTTTATTTTTCCATTTCAAAGTTTTGTATTCCATGCCAGCTATGCCACTTTTACGTTTTCTTCTATACCTTTTTTTGAACCTCATATTAAACCTAAGCCTTTTTAATTTTTGGTAATATAATCTCCGCCAAAAAACATCCCTGAAAATGTGTTACCGTCCTTGGAAATTCTCAACCGTTATACCCGAACGCTGAGGTGACGTCATAGAAGGTCATCATATGGTCAATAATTAAAATGCGTCGGAATTTTCTGAGATTTCAGCATGTTGTGGCGCTCAAAAAATTAAAATTAGCTGCTTTTTCGATTTGTTGCAATTTTTACGTTTTTACGTCACTCCAAATTTTAGCCCATTTTTAATCCTTTACCCAACGAATCGGCCATATCCACCCGCGTAATATGCAAATTCAGCAGCTGAAAAAATATTTTTCCAAAAACTTCAACAAAACCATATCATATGACCCCTCTTTGGAACGAGCTCTTCGAGCTCGTTCCAACGAGGGTTCACATGATATGGTTTTGTTGAAGTTTGTTGAAAATCTTAAAAAAATAATATTTAAAATAATAAATTTTGATATCGTCTGCGTTGTGTAAAGGGTTTTAAATACTTCATCAAAAACACTGTCTTCTGATTCACGAAGCTCAGTATTTATAAACAGTACAACTACCAAATTCCATACTCTGCTTTCTGCTTATTTATTTGTTCAAAGTTATTTTTTGTATTTCAAATTTACGCACCCGATGCCAGAGATGCTAATTTTAGGCTTTTTCCATACCGTTTATGTTCAACCAAACGTTGAGCCTGAGCCTTTCGAATATTCTGTACTATAATCTCCGCAATAAAACATATTTAAAAATGTTGTGCCATCCTGGGAAATTTCGGCAGTTATAACCGAACGCTGAGTATAACCGAACGCTGAGGTGATGTCATAGAGGATTAAAAAATTAAAATGCGTCGAATTTTTTGGAAATTTTAGTATTTTGTAAAGTTCCAAACATTAAGAAATATAGCTGTTTTATTTGTTTGTTTTTTTTTTTTTTTGTTTTTCGATTTGCCGCCATTTTGACGTCACGTCAAAGGTTAGCCTATTTTTGAAATATTTAATTAAAAAAGCTGTCTTCTAATTCACATAGCTGCGTATAAACGAAACAGTTTCGAAATGTCAGACACTATTTTCTGCTTATTTAAAATTGTATTATCTTTTCATTTCAAATTTAGGGTTGTTTTCATACCTTTTTTATTTTCAACCTCATTTTGAGCCTTAATCTTTCGAATTTTCGGGAATATAATCTCCATATCTACAAAGGTGATGCCGTCCTGGAAAATACTCAACAGTTATACCCATGTCATGGAAAGTTATATGGTCAAAAATGAAAATGTGTCGGATGTTTAAAAAAAAAATTATGTTGTAGAGCTGATAAAAATAAGAGAAAGCTGTTTTTACGATTTGCTGTTATTTTGACGTTTTTATCTCACTTCAAAGTTTAGCCTGTTTTTTACATATTTCATTAAAACGGGGCGACGGGGTACGCTTCAATAAGCGTCTTAGTACTGAAAAGGGAGACGAACGCCTTCCCCTCGTTATTGGGTGATTCGGCGTTGGCCATGCTTCAAAGGATAACTTCCGGAAATTTGCTTTGCGACTTCAAAACCACCTAGCTTCATATTCTGATCATTTGATTGGTTTCTAAAGAATGTCTAATGTATAACAGTCTCAATTATAGAAAACCCCTGGTGTGTAGACCACTCCAAGAAAAGTATTAGAATGAGGTAATTTCATCTACCTTGGAAAATGACTTGTACCACACAGACGTATGCATTGCGCGTGGCAGAAGAGATAATTATTTCCATGTTTGATCGATAGCTGAATGTGCAACACCATATCTGAGATTTAATCGGTAATAATTAAAAAAAGGAATAGCTCATGTCTGCCGGGTCCCTACTGGGTCGCGATCGTGTCTACATTTTCTGACTGCTTCCCTCATCGTAGCATTGTAGTGTCCTTAGAGCTCGGTGTCGCTTGGAAAGACGGTGATTCATAACATGTAAGCACTGTCAAAATGTTTCATTTGGAAGCAATATAGATCATGGTTCCCTTTATTATTTCCCAAAAGTCAGTCTGAGAGAACAAGATTCACTGGGAGTATAATCGTCGCCTGAGTGCTAGAATGTCCTATGTCCCATAGGGGACAGAGTACTCCCATAGGGGACACAGTACTCCCATAGGGGACATAGGACATTCTAGCACTCAGGCGACGTAATGAGGGAGAGGTTTGGGAGAATAATGGAAGTGTGGTTATTGGGTGACACAGAGAGAAAGTTGATGTACCGATCAGTGAGATTGGGGAGAAAGAAGTACGGAAGCATCAAGTCTTGGGACGAGAGAAATGGGGAGAAGGTGGAAGTGGAATCTGGGAGCACAGGGATAATCAGAGATTCATTATTTGAGAGCTTCGACGAATCGATGGCTGGCCGGAGCGTTATTATTATTATTATCTCACCCCTGCCGAAATAGCCGAAATAGAAATGCGAGAAAGCGACTGGCTTCACGCTTACAGTTTAAGAATTGGAAATGGCGAATACACACCAATGTTCAAAAGTTAAATCCAGAGCAATTAATTGACAGAGCTGTGCAAATAATAAATCGTACAACCAGCTTTGTTCGGTGCGCACTGCGAATGACCATTGGGTTTTAAAGTTTTACTCCTACGCTTCTGATTTTAGTTTTTCAGGTGCATGCTTTTTTCGAACCTGGTTCAGGGTGGAATATGATTAGATTATATTGTGAATTCATTTAAATCCGCCTCAATCCATTCAATATTGCTTTAACAAAAGCACTTGTTTTGCATTGAATCACTTTATGTTGTGCTTTAGGGTGTCTTCATGATTTCGGAAACATTTTTAAATGAAGGGTATTGATTTCGGACACATCTCAAGATTCTAGAAGATGTGTATTCTTTTCGTCATTCAGATTTGGTAGACTCGTGCTGACCTGTCAACAACTGATGTGCCCATTTTAACGGCATTTTCACTAATATCAGAAATTAGTTCAGTCATACAGTTATAACTAGAAACTGGGAGGGAATTATGCCTTGGACCGAAAAATCGGACTTGCGCGTTCAAACGGTAAAATAAGTTTATCAGAAGACAATTTTGTTTTTCCATTTATATTTTATGGCCATTGGCAGAAATTCTACGAAATGTGCGCTTATCTAGGCATAATTGCGCGTATGAATTGCGCGCAATATCCATACAGAATGGCATGCAAAGCACGGTATGTTCTCCTGGTTAGTGGTTACTCATGGCAAACACAGGCAACGTTTCTGCCAGTGGACCTCCGGGTTACCCGGAGGTCCATTGGATGAAACATTGCTTGTGCACAGGCCATATGTACAGAATTTGATAGCCTTGCTGTAGCCATAACGCGTAGATTAACGCGCAGATCGACGTGCTATTTGTGCGCGTTTCATGACAGGATTTCTACTTTTAACTATATATTAGAATCTTGTACCTCTGTAATGATATATCCTTCAGACTTGAATGGAATATTGAATGGGAGTAGACATCAACTTTAGTAACGATCAAACACAATTGCCTGCAAATTCAGCCCCTAAAATTGGCTCAGAAGAGTTGGAATCGACAGCGATGAGCAGAAATTTCTGATTCAATGGTCCATATGATACCGAGGAAAATACTTCAGACAACAGACAGACTTGTTGAAAATATTTTCACTGGAGTTTCTTTAATAATTAGCTCTGATTAGTTGCTTTCTTTCGGGAAAATTGAATTCACGGAAAACAGTGTTTGTTATCCATCAAATAAAATCGATGAAACAAACTTTATGGAGCTAAATACCACTGACGGATTATCGTCAACTTGAATATCCGATGTAAAACTTTCAACCTATAGTTCCACGAAAGGAGAGACAAACTTAAAAACTTTTGACGGTTGGATTCAACATTAATCCTCTCATCATTATTCATAAAATTTCATTCCAACTTCGTCATTTCTTTTAATCTTCGTTTAAAAAGTACAGCTTATGCCCTTTCATTCCAACGACTTCGACGAGCTTGTTTCAATGATACGTCATGAGCTTTACTTTTGAGATGCAAATAGAAAACTGTTCAATAATATTGCTTAGCATTGGAGTCATCGCCAACAAATAATTAATCCATGGAAACAACAACATTAATTAACATAGTTACTTCTCAATGTATTCATTAGAATTAACTAGTCCAATGGAACGCTTTCATTTAAGCTATTCTAGACGTGTTTCTTTCAATTTGATCGAGATTTGTTACAGCTAATGTGTTAACCCTCATTTACCGAGATGGTATCGCCCTTGTTTACACTTACAGTGAGGTGGATCAGTATAATATCAATACACAGGGAGGATAAAATAAAAACTGCAGTCTGGAGCCGAATGGCTGCAGACTCAAACTATGATTTTATCACCGTGTATAGAAAGAAGTCTTATAATAACGTCGTGTGAGAACCATGAGGTTCTATCTTCCACTGGAAGATAGAACCTTATGGTTCTCACGCGACGATAAGACAAAAATGGGACGGAATTATGCCTTGGACCGAAACATCGGGCTTGCGCGTTCAAAGGGTAAAATACGCTTATCAGAAGACAATTTTGTGTTTCCATTTATATTTTATGGCCATTGGCAAAAAATTGCAAATGTTTTATGAAACTATCAAGGGGCAAAACTCGTTGAGGCTGCGTATCAGTTTGTTTCGTTCTGATGTGAAGGTGTATTTATTCAGCCTGGGGTTCCTCGTGACTACACTCAGTCAATAGTTTGTAGAGACTTTTCCTGAGATGGGGAAATAAATATTATCCAATCACAAATTACTTGAGAATACCAGAAGGACGGGCACTCTGTGAATGGCATTTTCAGACAGGCCACAATTTGTTTTATTATTTGTTATATTTTTTGGCATGAGTTGAATAAATATTTGTCTGGTGTTATCTTGTTTTGTCTTGTATTGTGCTGTGTTACATTCCTGTGCTCTGCCTTATCCTGTCGTATCCTGCTCTGTCTTGTCTTGTCTTGTGATCAATCGTTTCGTGATTGTAATTTTTACAGTGGGGTTATTTTGTTTCTCAACATCATGTTTGTCAGCAATAAATTGATCATGGGATGAAAAACCACCCGTAGTCTGATTAAAGCGTTAAAGGCGATATGACTTTGAAAACTTGTAATCAATTGCTGATTACGGTATGAGTTATATTTTAAGATGTTGGTACCGTGTCCTGGTTCAGATCTGAGTCATTGTGCATTTAAATGCAGTTTTTTCGTTATTATGTTTCAACGATTGGTTGTTTTTCGGGTGATCAATTTTCGTGTCTATGTTGACCAACTACAGATAATTATGTTAGTTGCGTTGTATTTGTAAGCATTCACAGACACACGGCAATACCCTCTCATGGTATACTAAAATACAGATTGCAGGGGATTCTTCTGTTTTATTTTGGAAAAGGGTCCGGGGCCCATGCAGGTATGTGGCTAGAGGGTTTCAGCTGTGTGAGTGTGTGTGTGTGGGGGGGGGGGGGGGGGTGCCACCGGTGTAAATTCCAACTGTGAGTGGTTTCGATAGGTGGTTGCACTGCTGCGCTGGGTGATATCTTTTAACCCTTTACCGAACGAATCGCCCGCATCCGCCCGCGTAATATGCAGATACAGCTGCTGAAAAAATATTATTTTTCGAACACTTTCAACAAAACCATATCATGTGACCCCTCTTTGGAACGAGCTCGTCGTGCTCGTTCCAAAGAGGGGTCACATGATAAGGTTTTGTTAATTTTTTTTTTAAAAAAATTTAAAAAACAGAATATTTAAAATAATGAATTTTGAAATCGTCTGCGTTGGGTAAAGGGTTATGAACCCTTCTGGAAATTTTCACTAGTCCTGAAACGGAAAAAGCATCATTTATAATGTGTCTAGGTCAGAAAATTTACCGGATTGATGTCAGAGTCGAAATGTTGAGGCCATGTCAATTTTAGAGTAGGAAATTTTAAACTCAAGTTTCCAGTAGGAAATAAACGATCAAAATTTCTCATCATTAGTTGGAATTTTAATATTTTTCATGAACAATGTTTATTTATTGAATTTCCAACCATTTGATTTTTGACCTCGGAATTTCCAACTATTGAAAAAAGTGAGACAACGCCCCCCCCCCCCCCACCCCCACCCCCCTGTCGCCACATCCCTGGACCCATGCAATTGTGCAATTGGGAAAATTCGCGTCATGAAAGCTGCAATTTGTTTGGGAGAAGAAACACACACAGAATAAACAATGTTACGTTCATATTGAGCTGAGAACCTTAATACAGATGCTACCGCATGTATAGTACTGAACGTAAGTTTTATAATGAACAGTTACATGACATAATGACCAGACTTCGTAATATATATTAAATAAATTGTTCTTTTACTATTAAATGATGAAGATATTTATGCGATAGTCCACATTTTGTGACTCTGATGTTGTGTCTAGGCAAGTCTTGTAGGCAGCCAAGACATGCCTAGAAACAACGGACAAGGTTCTTGGGTTGTAATTTGCAAATGTATCTAAGAGCTGTCTGTTTAGACACCAGGTTTTGTTGCAGTAAAAGGTGATGAACGTCAAAATAATACCTTCAAGAAACAAAGAAGAATTAAATTAATATTTGAATGTGGATAGAGTTTGAGAAATATTTGGTTTGTATCGGGAAAAAACATGCTAAAATGCCATGCTGAAATCCCATATACGGTCCCTGTAGTCACCCAAAAGATTCCCTGGATCATCATTGTTACAAACGTCAAATGATCCTGGGTCGTCGTATTCCGTCTCGATGATGAGCCCTGATCAACTAGACCAAACAAGACACTATAGACGGCGGGTTTGATCGGGCTGAACGGGTCTCGTCACAGAGACGGAATATAGCAACCCCGAATGATTGAATGTTATAATAATTTGTTTATTGTATGGCACCGGATATTTAAAGATTGAATACGACACCTAAAATGGTACGTCATTCTAGCTTCGTTTTGAAACAGACTAACATGGATTGGGGAAATTTAGACTCGAGCTTTTTGATGGGCAAAGTAATGTGGTACTGATGAGCTATTTCCACGAGCTATATAATAAAGTGCAACGCAGTGGACTTCCACTCGTCTGATATTCGCTATTTTTAATAAAAAGAAAAAAAAAACACCAACAACACCAGCAGATTTTCAGCTCAAAGAAAGTAGATAGCATATACACTACTCAAAGTTTGCTAAGTACCACATATTTGACACTCATTGTGAAATTTTCTTGTGACACATTTGCGATATTTTTGGCGGATATGAATGAGGAATGTATTGAGATGGTCCCCAGTGTTTACATTAGCTCTCTTGACAGACAGACTTTCTGTGACAGTCATGGAAAGCACGTCCCCCTTGATTTCCATGATGTTTCGTGTACTGTCTACATGTACATGATATGTGTAGGGTATTCAGTCTTCATTTCAACACAAACCCTTGTGATTTAATGATTGAATATGGCGAATGCAAATGTAAGAAGACATTTGTCTGAAGCAGAAGTGTGGTGGGCTGTAGGGATGGTGGAACAAGGGGCTTCCCATTGTCAGGTTGGTGAAGCAAGATTTCAGCAGTATGACACACCAGTCAGACGACATGGTGCTGGCAGAGGCAGGGCAACATCTGCAGCTGAAGACCGGTTTTTGAACATTCTGGCCCGTAGATCCGCTTTGACACAGCAACACAGCTTCGCAGTGACCTTCAGAATGCATCCGGGGTAAATGTTTAGACGCAGACTATCCGGACAAGGTTGCACGAAGGTGGTCTCCGATGGAGAAGACAATGTATTCGCATTCATCTGTCCCAGAACCACCGCCTGGCACGATATGCATGGGCCATGGACCACGCTGGATGGACCATAGAAGATTGGCGATCTGTCCTTTTTACAGATGAGTCAAGGTACTGCCTAGACAACACAGATAGGCGTTCTAGGGTGTGGATAAGACCGGGAGAGCGATTCCATGTAGCCAACATTGCTGAGCATGACCGCTATGGTGGGGGGGGGGGGGTCAATAATGGTCTTTGGCGGCATCAGCTGGGATGGACGTACATAGCTATGTGTCCTTGACCGTGGTGCATTGACTGCACAGCGGTATATTGATGAAATCCTCGATGCCCACGTCAGATTGTATGGAGATGCAGTGGGTTATAGATTCATTCTGATGGACGATAATGCCCATGCCGCCCGGGAGTACCGACAGAAGGGGGGGATTGAGCTTATGGACTGGCAAGCAAGATCCCCTGACCTCAATCCCATCGAACATGGCTGGAATGAGTTGCAGCTTGCAATTTCAGGCCGTGCAGTCCAACCAAGGAGTGTCCAGGAGCTTGGTGCCATGGTTGTCCAAGAATGGAACAACATCCCACAAAAGACCATCTGGAACCTGATTGGGAGCATGAGAAGGCGTTGTCAAGCTGTAAGTAACAATAATGGGTCTCATACTCGATATCGAACCCATATAAGTTCGCTCCAAATAAAATCTTAATTTCTGTGCTCAAAGCATTAAAGATATAATTAAATATAAAATATATACACTTTTCATAACAATAGTTCAACTAAAACGTAAAACAGGTAGTCGGATATACTTGGAGCTTAGCAAACTTTGAGAAGTGTATATTTTAGTTGTAATCTTTCCTCCCGAACTGCATGTCTGGTCAGTAGGGAACGGATGACGTGATCGTTTTAAGCATTTTATCTTCGCATGCTTGGAAGTATAAATGGGTTGGCATGTATATTGATGTTCACGGTGAGTATCTTGTGACATATATAATATCGCAAACCATTTTTTCGAATTTTTTACGGTTACATCAGGAAGAGGTGTCACAATGACGACTCCAAAAGTTCCATAATTGATAGAGACGTATTTGGCCTTCTCGTTCAAGAACAAAAACAAAGTAGCCTTTGGTCAACATGATCTTGTTTTTGTGTAATGCATTTTTCGCGGTCTTTCACAAATAAACGTGAACATTTCAATAACGGAATTGAAACAGCTGAGCCTTCTTTGAAACTGCTATCGAAGTATAGGCCATCATATTCTTGAACGCATTAAAGTATAAAAACGTTAAGATGGGCCTTTCAAATGACAATATTATCACACAATGCCAGTGTCTGGGTGCATGTTTCTCCAGTGTACATCAGTACTTATTTGAACTGGAGTATGGGATCAATGACCAACAGCTGTGTTTAAGCTAAAATTATATATCGTTCTGACCTGAACATCTCCCAGTGCTGCCAATTTAGTCAGTAGTCGCTATTTACTGTTTATTCGCTGTTTTATCTACCATTTAAAAAAAACGCAATCGCAAACAACGATTGTTATCAGTAGCGATAACAATTCGGCGATAAAGGATCTTGTACCTTCATTGCAGTAATAATTAGAGCGCATGAGGTCGAAAGAAACGAGCGCACGCGCGACTGATGTACGATTTCAGTGGTTGTCGTAATCACAAATCATTCTTATTAAAAACTGATAATACTGCAACGAATTATCCGTTAGTTTCTCCCAAAGAAAATCTAGGATGTAGACAATTGTACATAAAACATCATGCAACGCGTTAAAACAAAGCAAGTGAACACGAATTGCTATAATTGAAAGAGATAGCGTCTCATTTTGAAACATACAGTTAAAACTAGAAGTCCTGTCATGAAATGCGCACAAATAGCACGTCGATCTGCACGTTAATCTACGCGCTATGACCACAGTAAGGCCATCAAATTCTGTACATATGGCCTGTGCACAAGCAATGTTTCAGCCAATGGACCTCCGGGTAACCCGGAGGTCCACTGGCAGAACCATTGCCCGTGTTTGCTATGAGTAACCAGGATAACCTGCCGTGCTTTGGATGCCATTCGATATGGCAATTGCGCGCAATTCCTACGCGCAATTAAGCCTAGATAAGCGCTCAGTTCGTGACAGGACTTCTAGCTTTAACTGTATTGTCAATTTCATTGTGGTTTGCAACCTTCTGAATATATGAATAAAGTGGCGTTAGGTATTTAGAGCGACCCTTGTGTACTATAAGATATAATTCCGAAATTTTTTTCACAAACTATCCACCTAAACCTTGGCCCGAGGGATAGATGGATGGTTTATGAAAACATCTTGGGTCTTGGGTGACCTTA